>CM034148.1:410120211-410651114 GCA_019776745.2 Taxus chinensis | reverse complement strand
GTCATAGTATCCTCATTATTCTCTTATTAAAAATCGTAGTTTACAGAAACTCACAAGGCTCACATGGTCGGTAACTACATAGGTTTTATCTACGATGACCATGTGAGGAATAATTGAGTATTATATGTAACCATTTTTCAAGCCATAGGTGTGCATGCTACATAATATGCATGACATTCTTAAATTCATGTCATACATACCAAAAAAATGGAAATGTATTTTCAGTCTATGAGAGACTCCACTTCCTAAATTATACTTGGCTCAAGAAACATGGCCAATTGATCACCCTCCTCACTCCCCATGTACACCTTGATACTATCTATGGGGATCTAACATGTATGGTAAAACATAAAAAAATACAACATCACTAAAAAAATGTTATAACACAACATGATATGAATAGATGTAATGTAGGGGATGATGTACCTTACAATTATTCACAATTTACATAACAAAAAAAACTTTCCACATAATTCATTAATGGAATATGCATGCTACAATAAGGTTCATAATATCATCATATACCCCAAATCATGAGGAAAACGCACTACTACATATTTAAAATAAACATAAGTATAATATAGGTAGTATACAATTATGAAACATACAGAGTCCATTAGGTAACAAATTTTCCTATATACACATGGATGTAACACACAAGAGACCATGGGGTAATGAATTTAAAACATATTCAATATTCACAACATGACATGATTTTTACAAATAGATTGATAGAACATGCACATTATACGACAATTTCACATGAGGGTACCCTTATCAAAAACACTTCAATAACTCATAAATCTATAAGTGGTAACTATTATAGGTACATACATAACATCACCAAAAAAAGTTTCAAACAATGTAGCATGACATAACATAATGTGTTCATCTCATAAAAATTACACATCAAAAATATATACTAGAGGTTCGAGAGTATGAACCTCACTTTGATACCAAATGTAACACCCACAATCGAAACACGACCAAAACATGAATATATTTTTCAAAACTTAAAATCTTATGAAAAATACTTACTCTATTACTTGGGCCCACATAACAACAACAAAATGTCTAAAGAAAAACATAACATGCATCACTCTGCATGTATCTCCAAAATAAGGAGATGGTGATGCCAACTAAACATTAGAAAGGAAAAAGGTGTAATACCACCAATCCATTAAATATTTTGTCAAGGGTAAATGGTTCAAATACTTCCACTTATCCCTCTAGTAAGGAAGGGAAACTATCCTTTGGCTCCTCCAAAGTATTCATGCAATTGTGCATGAAAACACACTTATCCCTTCACACTTATCTCTCCACTAAGACTAGTCTCACCAACATTTGATTCCTTCGAAAATAAATAAGAAACCCCATTTTCCCTATGATAACACTTATCCATCCACATTTGGAAATGAAAGTTCCCAACATACACACATACATAGCATGCTCATGCATACAATAAAAAAAACTCATCATTCAAATTCATATGCATTCCAATGAGAACCAATTAAGTCCACAAAATTTAAAAGAAAAGGGAGAGTGAAAATTACATTTTATCATATATGTATCACAATATCAAACCTTCATATGATTATTGAAGGAGGAAAATAGGGAAACTCTGAAACATTAGTACATACTATTAAGCCTTTAATAGATTACAAGGGGAACTAGGGTCATTCCAAACCACTTATTGCTCTAATAAGGTATGGGGCATAAGTTCTTGGTTCCTCCAAGTAACAAATAAGAATGAATCATCACTTATCCATACACATGGTTTATTCAAAACCCACTTATTCCTCCACTATAACAAAGTCCACATATCTTTGGTTCCTCCTTAGTTTACATAAGGGTTAATTCAATTTTACCACTACTTATACCTCCATGATGACCCTACCTTCCCCCATACACATAAATACACTTTTTATTCCTATAATGAGTACTAAACAAGTACAAGACATATAAGAAACTCACATTACTACTCAAGTGAGAAATAAAACATGTATATCCCATCAAATGAAGGCAAGAGAAAACATTAATTTCTAATAAACAAAAAATTAGGAGTGAAGTGTTTATCCATCAATATAAACATCTTTCAAGGCTTTCATTTTATGCAATCAAATCATACTTGAATAAAAACATAATTCACTGACATTAGCAGTATTTCACACATGAAAATATCATGAATGAGTTAACAATAACTCATAGAATCTTATCCAATGATCATAGCACCAAACAATAAAAGGGACACTAGATGAAATAAGGGAGAGATATTTCCCCACAAAGTACATAGATAAATTAATTCACATTTCCTTTTTGTTAAGTTTACTCATTAAACATAATTGTTTAAACCATAATTTGGAGTATGATACATATGCTCATTCCTTGAATATTACAAGTTTCTCATTAAATAAAATGAATGATCACCAATGGGGAACTACTTTATTATTCTTTTTTATAAAATCATCTTAGGTATTTTAGTCATTTTTCATCATTCAATAGTACACGATATTCATAAAAATTGTTCCAAAATCTCATCTCATTTAATCTTATTCTTATTACCTTTACATTGTTAAAAGCACAATGGACTACAAGGGGGTTAATCAGTCCTACAAAACTTTAACTTATTTTATAATGAAAAACCTTCAACATTAATTTAACGATTCATCATACATAGCCATATCTGAGCTTATTAGATGTGCATTAACCATTCATAAGAGCATGCAATAAGAGAGAGAGAGAGAGAGAGAGAGAGAGAGAGAGAGAGAGAGAGAGAGAGAGAGAATAAATAGACACTAGATGTAAGTGGGAAACCCTCAAGGGGAAGAAAACTGACTAAAACCATTTATTATATTACTCAAAGAAAGCACTTTCAAGAATGTTACACATCCTACAATATTTGTTTAGTGAGTCACGAACCCCAAAAGGAGCACCGACCCCTATACCTTTACTTATATTACTCACAACCAATGACTCCTATGAATATGAATCATCATAAGATATTTTTAAAAAATATGAACATTAAAAATATGTTAATCCCACAACTGACTGTGATCCAAGTTCAGCTCATAAACACATCAAACCCTCATCCAACTTATCTTTCTCTCAACTCGCACTATACTTCTTCTTCATGTGCTGAATGTATCAAATATCCTTACACATCTAGTATTTAATAATATTCATATTTTCATGGATCTTTTTATAACTTTTACTAAACCATTTACACTCTTCTTCAAACCCATCTTGTTTTCTCATAACCCCTTGTTAGCATATGGATTTATGCATGCAAATGACATGCAACAGTAAGAAAATGAAGTCCCTCCTCAATGAAGGTGAGGATGCCTTTTTGAAAACCAAAACAATATTTATATCTGTACATTCAAAATTGTAGTTGGTGGGTGTTTAGGAACATAACATGGAAAGAAATGTGAAAGAGGGAGAAGGAATGGAATGAAGGAAAAAAATGGAAAGGAATGAATGGAAGGAACATACAATAGCTAGGTAAAGCTGAGCCTAATATTGCATAGAGGAAAAACATGAATAACTAACTCAAATAAAGCAGAGTTTGAATCAAATAAACAAAATAAGTAAAAGGGAACACACATGAGCAAGTAAATATTAGAGCTTGATCACTGTGAACAAGAACAACATATTAATAGCATTAACAATAAGATCCAAGACAATATTCACATGCAATATTTAAAACACTAACATCTAATGAACATAAGAACATCAAATGCGATAAGAGATAGTGAATGGGACATAAAGTTCATATTTCATTAACTCTAAAATGTCTTCATAAAAGAACACAAAGTTTATTTCTTGAAACAAAGCTTGCACACAAAAAAAAATTCTTCTCCTCTCTCAAAGTCACCCTTACAAATGAGCCTTTAACTTCCTTTTTTAACCCAAAAGTTGGCTATAAATTAGTTAGGGTTTACCTGAACATTAAATAGGGCATCTTAAATGACTTTGAATAATTTTCCAAAAGTGAGTTTAACAACAACATCACTTTATAAAAAAATTTAAAGTTATTTTTAGGAAAATACATAAATAAAATAAATGGGTACATGTGGACCCCACTTAAATGAATTGGACACACACATAGCCATCTTAGACAGCAACGCACCACCTAAATCAAGAAACATGAGATCAATTCATTATCCATTGGGCCAAGAGTACACCTATCCCAATTATACAGGAATGAACTTGTTGATTGTGCTCCATAATCCTCCAGATGACAAGAGAGCTAAGCTTGAAACTTGAGAAATTCATCTAGCTCTCCATTTGAGCAACATCCTATGATGTGATCAATTTTGTCTTTATTGGCATTCACATTCACAATTACACATAATTCTCTACATACTTTGAATACCTTTCCATGGTGAATTATTCATTTGTCGTGAGATCATTTTCGTTAAGCCACCTTGGCTTGTTAGAATCCAAATCATGATCCAAGAGTTGAGATTGCAATTTAATTCTTGGAGTTATGTCTTTTAACTTTTTCACCATCCCAAAGTTTTCCATTCTGATCTGCTCACTATCATCCAATTCGAGAATGCTCCAACTCTAAAACTGGTCGATGAAGTATCATTCCTGATGCTAACTAAGAGATGACAAGGACATTCTTGAATGATGTGGATTTCCTTGATGACCTACACAACTGCACTTTTCATTGTTCTTGGTGTTTCGATGAATAGATCCACCACAATGATCAAGTGAAGATAATTTATGTAGACACGCTTCTCCCATTATTGATCTCTACTTATGACCATGGTTTTTGACTCCGAAAAGACCTTTGCCAATAGCTACAACCTATACCACATAATGAGGAAGTTATAGGTGACCCATTGATACTATCGAGAAGTGCTAAAGTTTGTGAAATGAGACCGAGAGATCACAAGTCGAGGTCACTTCCACTTCAGAGCTGTTGGAGTTGAATCACCATGTTGTGCAGCTGTCGTAGTGATTTGCACAAGTGATGAAAAATTCAAGACTCTACACAATCACTGGGAAGGTTTTCACATGCAAGAGACTACTTCAGAACAAGCATCGGTATATTCTGACTCACCTTTGGTTGATACGCGATCGCGGAACCGACTTACATCGACGTGTCCCAAGTTGGTATCAGGGATGTTCCCATACTCTGAATGGAGCATCGAGGTGGCTATAATTCCCTATAATTCATACCGTAACACCGCTTTGTTTGAAGATGACATGATTGTAAAGACATGATAGAAGCCTTATTTCTGGCTATTACTTCACAACTTCAAAATTGAATAAATAGCCTCTGAAATTGCCCTGGGAAAAATACCAAATCTTGTTTTGAGAATATCTCACTGGATGAGGGAGTATTTTAAGGTACAAAAAGTATGTGTCTCAAAGGTTTTTTTCCCAAATCAAATTCTTCAGTCAAATATTAAGGGTCAAAGATGACTTCTCTGATACTGTCAGGAAAATGCAGGTGTGAAACTGTGAAAACTCTGCTTTATTTTAGCTTGGGAAAAATACCAATCGTCACTCTAGGAATCTAAAACTTAGCAAGGGGGCATATGAATTTTGGGAGAACTAAAAGAGCTAATCATTTTCTCTTGATGATCATCCAAGTTCAAAATATCGACTCTCAAAGTGATTCCACTTGACAAGCTGAAAATTACACGTGCAACAAAATCAAATAAATTGTCTCTTATTTGGACCTGCGAAAAATACCAAATGAGGTTCTATGCATTTGAAACTTGGAAAAGGAGTATAAAAATATGGATACAATCTAAATAACCAAACCATACTTCTCAAAAATCACTTAGGCCCGAAATATGGATGCTCAAAGTAGGCCTTCTGATAAGCGTAAAACTGGATGTGCAGCAAAATCCAATAAACTGTGTTTGTTTTGGGTCCGTGAAAAATATCAAAAGAGGTGTTGGGGATCTAAGAATAAGTATGGAAACACCTTAATATGAACAAAATTGTGGGAAATGATTGGTTTTTCATGAGAATCACCCTACTTCGAGATATCAAGCTCCAAAGATGATTACTTGGACAAACACAACCCGCAACAACCTTCATTCCGCATCTATTGTTTTCGTCATTAATTTAATTTTTTTGTGTTGATATATATCGGTAATGTGTTTTGGACTAATATGTGGAAAATAATCTCTTCCTTGCATTGAAAATCTTTTCTTTAATCTGCCTGGTGAAAGTGTATGGATCTTCTTATTCTCTTTCGACAAATGTGTGAACAATGCTTTTGCTATGTCCTCCTATCAAGTGCGTGGTTGTGCTTGGACTACCCAATGAATGCTTGGACCTTGCTTTAGGTGTGATGGATCCTTGACGTCCGTAGAAATTCTTTTAACAAATGTTTGTGGCCATTTTCTTTGACTGGTGTATGGCTATTGGGTGTAGAAACAATTACGTGGTCTATTCAATCTATTTTTTAGTTTCTTTAACCTGCATGGACAACCCTCTCTCGAAAATGTGTGGCCAGTATTCTCTAATGCATGGAATTCTTTTTTTTGGAATGTAAATATAAATACGCGTGGGTAGTTTTATTTTTTTTAAATCCTCCTCATTTTTTGTATACTTGGATCTCTATTTCTGACTGTGCGAGATCTTTGAATGCATGATTTGTGTTCTTGACCAATGTTTCACTTCCTTTGTATGACCTACTTCCTTTGCTTGTGTGGGTTGTTCTCTTCTGTGTGGAAACTTAATTTCTCAAAACCTTGTGTGGAAATGTTATTGCTTCCTTGAAATAGAAACTACTGCTTTAGATAAGTGCGTGGCTTTTCTCTTCTTTGGACTGTGTGCTTGACCAATGGATGCGTGAGCAGGCTTTGTTTCTTCGAGCATGTAAAATGTATCCCTTTTGTAATCTCCTCCTTGAAAATGTGTGGTTTCATTTTATTTTGGCATGATCTGTGGTGAATGTGTATCCTTTGTAAAATACGTGGCCAATGTTCTTTCTTTGTTGGTGTTTGCTTTGACTAATGCGTCCTCTTTTTACCTCTAGCAGCATGGGCTTCTTGTTATTTTTTTCCTATACTTCTTGTGCCTCTTTATATTCTAGGTATGTGTGCTCTTTTGGGATATGAATGAATGCGTGAATCCTTTGAAAAAATATTTCTCAGAAAATGTTTCTACACAGTGGAAAAAAGTAAGAAGAAATAATAACAATAATTTGGAAATAAAGAGCCTCAACTTCTTACACAAAAAAATTTCCATAGATTTTAACAGAAGAAAGTTATGAGGATTTGAGAATCTTCCTCGTAACCGTTGAATAACCAATTTCCTCTTTCTTCAGGTAGTGGGCATTAATTGTCAGGGGAATGTGGGAAAATTTTTAACCATTTTCCCATGATAATTGCAAAGCCAGCTGACAATTCCCATCCAAATCCCCACATGGGAAAATGGAAGATATTTTCGTACCATATCTGGTTCTTGGTAAATAAAAGGGGGTTTCTCACAAGCAGGGGAAAATGGAAGCTTTTCTAGGAAAGGGAAAATCGAGAGTAGAAAGCCAACTTGGTATTCTTGGCAATTGTAGGTAGAATTTTAATTTCCCACAGCAATGGGGAAGTGAGAAAACTTCTTCCAAATATATTGATCAATTTTAATGAAGATTAAATTAATATTATTTAATTAAAATCCCCAAAATTCAATAAAATTAATTTAATTAAATAAAAGGGTAAGCAATTAATTAAATATTAATTAATTAATTTTAAACATGGTTTGCGACATGGTGAGAGAATTTATTGCCCGAAATTGGAAAAATGAAGGCCAAAATGATCGGGAGAATAAAATGATCATGACGAAGGTGATAAATCACGAGAAATGAAACTTTAGAAAAATTTTAAATCTTCACTTGTATTAATTTTGTGAAGTCAAAATTAGCTGGCTCTAATTGGGGACAAGGACTTCATGGATGCAGCAATAGACCCATACCCAAAAATTTAATGAACATGATCTCAAAGACAATGACGCACAAAACAGGATGAAAAAAGAGAGGAAATTAAAAAACAAGGAAACAAAACAAACCAAAACCCTAATTACCTATATACACATGGGGGACAACCCATTTTCAATTTTGATAGTGTTTGATATATTTCCTTTTGTAGGGTAGAGGAAAATGAGTTCCATCAAGATATGCCAAGTAATATGTGTTATCTCCACAAAAATTTATGATTTTGAAAGGGCCTAGCCACAGTGAATCAAACTTCCCGTGTTTTCCTTTTGGTTCACACGTCTTGTCCCATAGAAGAACTAGGTCATTGATTTGAAATTGTCTCTCCTTAGTTTTTTGGTCAAACAATTTCTTTACTTTGGATTGGCATTCCTCGATCTTTTTCGCTACTTGACTTCTTTTTTCTTCAAGTTTACTTAGGAACATGATCCTTTTATCCAACACATTGGTGAAGCATTCATCGTCAACTGCTTGAGACAATCATAATGTCAATAACTCAAATGTAATGGTAATTTGAGCATTGGTTCCATACAAGAGTTGGAATGGAGACATTCCAATTGCTCTTTTGGGAGTTATGTGGTCAGCCAACAATGCATCATATAACTTTTTGTGCCAAGTTCTTTGATTTTCTTCGACTAACTTGCGCATGATAGTAATGATGTTTCTGTTAGTGGATTTTGCTTGACCATTTCCCTGAGGATAGTAATCTGATGAATGAGATGAATATATCCCATACCCATAACAAAAACCTATCATCTCTGTAGAAGAGAAATTGGTGGCATTTTCTGTCACGATATTTTGTGGAATTCCATAACGAACTAATATATTCTCTTTGACAAAGTCACATATTACCACAGTAGATGTTTGTTTCACTAGAATGGATTCTACCCACTTCATAAAGTATTCATTTTCCATGAACACGTGAGTCTCACTAGCACTATAATTTGGTTTCAAAACCCTGATGAAATATAACCCCCATTGTTGAAAGGGTTCTTCAATGAAAACTGGCTTTAAAGGCAAAGATGCCAATTTAGGTCTTCCAACAAATTTTTGACAAGATTCGAATTGGGCTACCCATTTTTGGGCATTAGAAAACATAATAGGCCAGTAATAGTGTGCTCACAAAAATTTATGAGCTGTCGCTAGTCCAGAGAAATGACCACCGCAATCATGATTGTGAAAAGCTTCAAGCAACTTGGGTTATTTTTCTTTATCAACACATTTGAGGAACATGCCATCAATTTCTTTCTTAAACAATGTGTTGTCCCAAATCACATACCTGACAGTCCTTAGTTTGATAAATATCTTTTCCTTAGCTATCAAATTCTCAGGACATTCGCCATATGAGAGAAAGTAAGCTATATAAAAATACCATTCATCTATGATATTGGCAAAAAATACCAATGGTAAAATTTCTTCAATTGGTTCTTCTTCATAGTCATCTCATGAATCATTCTCTACGATGAGTTGGAAGAGTCCTTTTCCTTGAAATAACTTGGTAGGCTTGATTTCCAAGTCATATTCTTGGATCTTGGAGACCCAATTACCTCTTTTAGATCTCGGTTCCTATTGTGTCAACATTGGTTTAACTGCGGTGTTTGGAACTAAGACTTTGGTTTGAGAATTCAATACGTAGTATTTGAAATGTTTCAAGGCTCTAACCACTGCGTACACATACCTCTCAAGGGGAGTGTAATTTAGTTAATGTTTCTTGAATTTAGAACTCATGAATGCAATAGGAGATTCAATTCCCTCTTGGTTGTGTTGATTCAGGATGGTAGAAATCGTGTGTGGGGAAGCATAACAATAGACTATGAAATCCTTTTTAAAATCAAGACAAACCAATGTAGGAGCTTTCGTAATAGCATCCTTGATTTTTTTAAATTCTTCACTACCTTCCTTCAACCATTTGAAGGATTCTTTACCTTTCATCATATCAGCGATTTTTTTTTCTTAGCTCGGCGAAATATGGCACAAACCTTTTCAAAAATTTCACCTTCCCAAAGAATGAGTGAACCCCAAGCTTACTTGTGGGTAAGGAAAGATTCTTGATAGCTTGAATGAATCCAGGATTGATCTTGGTTCCTTTTTTAGAAACAATATGACCTAGGAGTTTCCCTTCCATAACTCCAAACATGGACTTCTTTGGATTCAGGGATATTCTATGAAGTTTGTACCTTTGCAATATTTTATCCAAATCTCTTAGGTGATCGTCTCTCTTCTTTGAGAAAAATGTCAAGTCATCTAGGTATACAAATATGATCTTGTCTTTATAATCTTAAAATTCTATGTTCATAACCCTTATAAAGGTTACACCAGCATTGATAAAAAAAGGCATTCTTCTATATGTGAACGTACCCCAGGGGGTCATGAACATGGTTTTATGTTGGTCTTATCTAGCCACTTCAATTTGATTATAACTAGAGAAACCATCTAGCATGGATATAATTTTTGATCCAATTACTACCTACAAAATATGGTCCATAACTGGAAGAGGATAGTTATCCTTCAAGGATGCTTGATTAAGATTGTGGAATTCCACACAAATCCTAATTTCTCCATTTTTCTTGCGAACTAGGACAATATTAGCTATCCAATTTGAATGTTGAATAAAAAACACTATTTTTGCATATAGCATATTTTTAACCTCATGGAATATCATCCCTGCTATCTTGGGATTATATTGTCTTTTCTTCTACCTAAATGGAGTTGCACTAGGTTTCAAAGGTATGGCATGCTCAATTTCCCTAGGTTAGAAAGACTTCAAATATTCATATGAGTAAGCCAAGATGTCAGAATATTTGGTAAGGAAGCTTACAAATTTCTTGCACTTCTCAGGTGAGAAACACTTACCAATGTTGACCAGGTAAGGTTTTTCCTTGGTACCAATGTCAACTTGGTCATATTCAGTAGAATTTTTAGGTCCTTCCTACTCTTTCTCTTTGATAAACCTATCATGTTTATCAAAAAGTTCTTCAAGTGAAACCAATCCTTTTGGAATTTTATTTCCTTTGAGTTGAATGATGCCATCGCCAGGATCCTCTCTCTCAACTCCTTGAATGGGAGACGTTGTCAATTTTTGAAATGTAGAATCACTTCCTTCAAATTACAACTATTCAAAATTATCCCTCTTTTCCAAGAAGGTAATAATTTGTTGATTATCATTAAAGACTTGCCAATTTTCTGAATTGTCAGATACACTTGACCTGAAAACCATTTCAATGGTGTATTTATCTTGATCAAACTCTAAATGAGGGATCATTAATGAATCTGAGAATGATAGTTAATATGATTTATCATTCTTTTCGTGAGGGATGAATTCTATGGAAAAGGCATTGATGGTTTCTATCGTTTCCTACACTTTATTTCTGTAGTGTCTCAAACGATCATTCTTTACTTGAAACTGATTTTTTAATTTCTTCAGGATCAATTCTACATTTCCAAATACTTTCAAATTTTTGATCCCTTTCTCTTATGCAACTTAGAGGCCAAGGATTAATGCCTCATATTCTACAGTGTTGTTAGTATTTGAATATTAGAGCTTATGATAAAAAGGAAACATTTTACCATTGGGAGATATAAGAACCACTCCTCCGCTGGAACTTGTTAAGAAACAAATTCCATCAAACTCAAGATTCCATATCTCATTGGGATTAGGGCAAGTGACCTTAGGTTCATGAACCTCTGTATTCATCATATAATTACCCATACTTGAGTTTTGAAACAAGACCTGTGCACGGTGATCATCGGTTTTCTTTACCGTTAACTTTTCCTGAGTCTCATACATTAGCTTCTTCATTTCTCCACTAATATGGATCATTACATGAGACCAGTCCATTTGAATCTCACCACCCAGATCTCTGTAAAATTTCCTGCTTAAAAACATACCATATGAAGCGGGATCATCAACAACTAGAATGGTTACCTTGACTCACTTTTGAGGAAATTGAACTAAAACCATTTGAGCATCTTTAATCTTCCTAATCAAAAGAACTTGTATTATCTCCATGGAGTAACAAGATCCAAATGTTCTCGTATAAGTCAACCCAAGAGCATGTGCTACTTTTGCAGGCATCAAATTATCTGAGGCTCTAAAATCTATAATGCAATTACTTAATTTACATCCATTGATCAGAAAGGACACAAAGAAAGTTTCAATATTTTCATTTGAATGTGTAGTGGTTGCCAAAATGTTTTGATTCTTCCCATCTTTGGGAATTTTTAGAATTCCCTTAGAGGAATGAACAATAGAGTCGTCTTTGATAAACTGGACCAATTTATCGAGTTGATCCTTATTGGACTTCAAGTACTCTTCTTATGACATGGAATTTTTTATTTTATTGATATGATTAATAATATCAAATTTGGGGAAAATGACCGTACTTAACATCTCAGATACTAGTTATTTTAAACTTCACGATGGCTCAATTTTTACCTTTGACTCAAGCTTGGTTGATAGTGATGTGGAAGAAGAAACTTTCTTCGTAGTTGATTTATCAAATGATTGACTTGAAAAAGGTCCTCCTTTATGTAAGATAGATTTGACCTTGGGAACCTCAGTCATCTTGGACTCTTTAGGAGTATCAATTATCTTAGATTCTTTGGGGGTTTCCTTATTTTTAGATTCTTTGGGAACTTCCTTGGATCTCTTTTTATCTTCCACCTTTGTTACACTCTATTCCTTTTTCTGAGAGAGAGCGAAGATAGTGAAGGATTTACTATTTATATCTTCCACAACCTCTTCATATTCATTTTATTCTTATGAACGATACTCAAAGACATTATTATTCATTTCTTCTTTAGGATCTTCAAATTTAGGTTCAGATGTTCCAGATTCTTACTCTTCTTTGTCAACCTCAAAAATCTCAACTTCATCGTCACTTTCCTCAACGACATCACACTTTGAGTTAGTTGAGGGAGCTGCTTCAATAGCAAGAATCTTCAGAGTGCCTGTAATTTTGGATTTTTTAGGAATGTAGCCTTTTCTTGGGATGTCTTTATAAGGAGTAGGTTTACTACTTTGAGAAACTTGCTTTTTCAAAGCTAACACATCATTAGCTAACTTAGTGAATATGGTCTCAAAATCATTGGGGGTTTCTTGACTCTTTCCCTTGAGGGAAGTTTTATTGAACTTTCCCACCATGATTAAGTCATCCACAATTTTTATGGCCAAGGATTGAGAAAGTTCCAAAGTAGCCCTTCTTAGCTGATAGCACACTTCTGGTTGTTGTGCATTAAGAAGGAAATATTTTTTCCCGTGAGGGTTCAAGTGGATTCCAGCAAGAACTTTTTTCACCATTTTGTTAAACATAGCCATGAAATTCCTCATGGGTTATGTTGACTCTTTCTTCACCTAAGATAGTTGAGAAAGAAGGGAATGTTCATCTTCTTCCATTTTAAACATGCATTTCACTTACTCTTCATAGTATCCTAGTTTGTAATGCATCCATTTGGGAGACGATGAAACCAATCTATGGCAATGTCCTACAATATTTTAATAAAGAGGTGAACAACAACATCTTCATATTCTACTGACAAAAATGCACATGCAGCAAAGAAGGCATAAATGTGGTCATGAGGTGAAGTATTCCCATCTCCATTTAACTTGTGAATAATATTCATCAATCCTCATGGGAGGTCATGTCGAGATGGTAAGGCCAATGGGCCTATGGAATTTCCCCATGGTACATTAATTTCCATCTTGGGAAAGGTGGTATGCAAAGGTAACACAACATGATCAAGAACAAGTGCTTGACTTGTAGTTATTCCTCCCTTACTTGATCTTTCAGGGTTTTCCCAAGCTACTATCTGAAGGCTGGCAGAAATGTCTCCTTGAAAATATTCATTAGGAAAAAGATTTGATTGAAGAACTAGAGCTTATGTAGATGGGATAGTCATAAATATTTAACCAAGCACTGGGTAATGGTTCTTGAATCCCCAGTAGAGTCGCCAAAAACTATTAGCATATGGATTTTCACGCATGCAAATGACATTCCACAGTAAGGGAACCAAGTCCCTCCTCAATGAAGGTGAGGTTGTTTTTATTGAAAATGAAAACAATATTTACATTTTTACATTCAAAAATGTATGTGGGGGGTGTTTTGAAACATCAAATGGAAATAAATGTGAATGAGGGAGATGAAATGGAATGAAAGAAATAAATGGAAAGGAATGAATGGAAGGAACATGCAATATGTAGGTAAATATGAGCCTAATATTTCATAGAGGAAAATAATGAATAAATAACTCAAATAAAACCAATTTTGAATAAGCTAAACAAGAATAAGTAAAAGGGAACACACATGAGCAAGTAAATATTAGAGATTGATCACTATGAACAAGAACATATTAATAATGTTGACAAAAAGATCCAAGACAATATTTGTATCCAAGATTTAAAACACTAACATCTAATGAACATAAGAACATCAAATGCTACAAGAGATAATGAATGAGACACAAAGTTCATATTTCATTAACTCCAAAATGTCTTCAAAAAAGAACACAAAGTTTCTTTCTTGAAAAAAATCTTGCTCACAAAAGTATTTTCTTCTCCTCTCTCAAAGTCACCCTTACAAATGAGCCTCTAACTTCCTATTATAACCCAAAAGTTGGTTATAAAGTAGTTATGGTTTACTTGAACATTAAATAGGGCATCTTAAATGACTTTAACTTTTTCAACCAACTTTAAAAAGTAATTTAAAAATAAAAACCACTTAAGTTATAAAAAAATTTCCAAAAGTGAGTTTATCAATAACATCACTTTACAACAAAGTTTAAAGTCATTTTTAGGAAAAGTACATAAATAAAAGAAATGGGTACATGTTGAACCCACTTAAATGGTTTAGACACACACAGAGACATCCTAGTTAGAAACGTGCCACTTAGATCAAGACACCTGGGATCATTTCCTTATCCATTGGGCCAATACTCCACCTATCCTAGTCATATAGGAATAAATTCATTGACCATTCTCCGCAATCCCTAGATGACAAAAGAGTCAAGCTAGAAACTTGAGAAATTCATCTAGCTCTCCATTTGAGAAACATCCTAGTGTGAGGAATTTTTTCTTTATCCGCATTCGCATTCACAATTACACACAATTATCCACATGCTCTGGATACCTTTGCATAGTGATTTTTCCATTTATCACGAGATCATTGTGGTTATACCACCTTGGCTTGTCAGAATCCAACTCCAGATATTTCACCATGTAAAATCTCTTCCAAGAGTCAAGATTAAAATTCACTTCTTGGGTTTATGTCCTTCTTTTTTGTCATAATCCCAAATTGTTGTCATTCTTATCCGCTCACAATCATCCAATTCGAGAATTGTACAAATTTAAAATTGGCTGATGAATTATCGTGCCTGCTACTAATTAAGAGATGATAGGGACACACTTGAATGATGTGGCCTTGATTGATGACCCACATAATAACATTTTTCATTAGTATTGTTTTATCGATGAATAGATCTGCCACAACGATCAAGTGAAGATAATTGATGTAGACACGCTTCTTTGATTATCGATCTTCGTCGATGACCATGGATTTTGACTCTGAAGAGACCTTTTCCAATAACTATGACCTATACCACATAAGTAGGAATTCATAGGTGTCCCATTGGTACTATCGAGAAGCATCAGTGCCACGGAAATTAGACCAAGAGTTCACAACTTGAGGTCACTTTTGCTTCAAAGCTGTTGGATTTGAATCACCACATTGTGCATGTGTCATAGTGCTCCACATAAGTGATGGCCTATTCATGAATCTACACAATCACTATGAAGTCTGTCACACACAAGATACTGCTTCGGAACAAGCACCGGAAAATTCCGACTCGCCTTCGATTAATACGCGCTCGTGGAACCGATTTACGTCAACGTGTCCCAAGTTGGTATCAAGGATATTCTCATACTCTAAATGGAGCATCGAGGTGGGTAGAATTCCCTGGAACTAATATTGTAACACTGATTTGTTTTAAGATGACATGATTGTAAAGACGTGACAGAAGCTTGATTTGTGGCTATTACTTAAATACTTCAAATTGAACAAATCACCTCTGAAATTACCTTGCGAAAAATAGCAAATCCTGTTATGAGAAGCTCTCAAAAGATGAGGGAGTATATTAAGGCATGAAAATTATGTGTGTCAAAGATTTTTTCCCAAATCAAATTCTTCAGTCAAATATTAAAGGTCAAAGATTACTTCTCTGACACTGTCAAGGAAATGTAGGTGTGAAACTGTGAAAAATCCATTCTATTTTAGCCTGGGAAAAATACCAAATGTATTTATAAGAATATAAAACTTAGCAAGGGGGTATATGAATTTGGTGAGAATTCAAATAAATAATCCTTTTCTCTTGACAATCATCTAAGTTCAAAATATTGATTCTCAAAGTGATTCCACTTAATAGGCTCAAAATTACACGTGCAACGAAATCAAATAAACTGTCTTTTATTTGGGTCTGTAAAATATACCAAATGAGGTGCTATGCATTTTAAAATTGGAAAAGGAGTATATTAATATGGATAAAATCTAAAGAACCAAACCATACTTTATAAAAATCAATCAATACTGAAATACAGATGCTCAAAGTAGGCCTTGTGACAAGCTTAAAACTGGGTGCGTAGCGAAATCCAATAAACTGTGTTTGTTTTGGTTTCATGAAATATATCAAATGAGGTGCTAGGGCTCTGAGAATAAGTATGAAAACACCTTAATATGAAAAAAATTGTAGACAATGATTGGTTTTTCACAAGAATCACCCTGCTTCAAGATATCAAGCTCCAAACTTGATTACATGGACAAACACAACCCGCAACAGCCTTCATTCCGCATCTATTGTGTTCTTCATTAATTTCATTTTTTTGTTGATATATATTGGTAATGTTTTTTGGAGTGAAATTTGGAAAATAATATATGCCTTGCGTTGAAATTTTTTTCTTTAATCTGCCTAGTGAAAGCGTATGGATCTTCTTACTATCCTTCAGAAAATGTATGAAAAATGTTTTTGCTATTTCCTCCTTTCAATTGTGTGCTTGTGCTTGGATTCACCAATGAATGCATGCACCTTTATTTGGGAATGATGGATCCTTGACCTCCGTAGAAACAATTTTAACAAATGTTTTTGGCCATTTCCTTTGACTGGTGTATGGCTATTAGGTGTAAAAACAATTATGTGGTCTATTCAATCTAGTTTTTATTTTCTTTAACTTGAATGGACAAACCTCTCTTGCAAATGTGTGGAAAATCTTCTCTAATGCGTGGAATTATTGGTTTTGGATTGCAAATATAAATACGTGTGGGTGGTTTGATTTTTTTTTAAATCCTTCTCCTTCTTTGTATACTTGGGCCTCTATTTCTGATTGTGCGAGATCTTTGAATGCATGAGTTGTGTTATTGACCAATGTTTCACCTCCTTTGTGTGACCTGGTTCCTTTTCTTGTGATTTTTGTTCTCTTTTGTGTGGAAACTCAATTTCTTGAAACCTATGTGGAAAATCTTATTGCTTCTTTGGAACAAAAATTGTTACTTTGGATAAGTGCATGATTTTTCTCTTCTTTGGACTGTGTGCTTGACCAATGGATGTGTGAGCAGGATTTGTTTCTTCCAGCACCTACACTGATTCCTTTTTGCAACCTCCTCCTTACAAATTCTTGGTTTCCTTTTATTTTGCATGAGCTATGGTGAATGTGTGGCATTTGAAAAATACATGGCCAATATTCTTTTTTTCTGGTGTTTGCTTTAACTAATTTGTCCTCTTTTCACCTCTGGCAACGTGGGATTCTTGTTATTTTTTCCTTATACTTTGTGTGACTCTTTATCTTCCAGGTATGTCTGATATTTTACGATGTGAATGAATGCGTGAATCCTTTGAAAAACTATTTCTCAGAAAACATTTCTACACAGTGGAAAAAATTAAGAAGTTGAAATAATAATAATAATTTGGAAATAAAGAGCCTCAACTTCTTACGGATGAATTTTTCCACATATTTTAATGGAAGAAAGTTATGAGGATTTTAGAATATTCCTCGTAACCATTAAATAACCAATTTCCTCTTTCTTCAAGTAGTGGGCATTAATTGCCATGGGAAAGTGAAGAAAAGTTTAACCATTTTCCTGTGACAATGTCAAAGTCGACTGAAAATTCCCATCCAATTCCCCACATGGGAAAATGGAAGATATTGTGTCGTACCATATCTAGTTGTTAGAAAACAAATGGAGATTTTCCTCAAGTGGGGGAAAATGGAAACTTTTCTAGGAAAGGAAAAATCGAGAGCAAAAATCCAACTTGGCATTCTCGGTAATTGGAGGAAGAATTTTAATTTCCCGTGGCAATGGGGAAGCGAGAAAAATTCTTCAAAATATCTTGATCAATTTTAATGAAGATTAAATTAATATTTATTTAATTAAAAACTCCAAAATTCAATAAAATTAATTTAATTTAAAAAAAAGGTTAAGCAATTAATTAATTTTAAACACGGTTTGCGACATGACAGGAGAAGTTCTTACCCGAAATGGGTGAAATGAAGGCCAAAACGATCAAGAGGATAAAACAATCATGACGAAGGTGATAAATCATGAGAAATGACACTTCCATTTTTTTTAAAATTTTCACACGTATTAATTTTGTGAATTTAAAATTAGCTGATAATACCCCATTAGCTCAACTAGTCACAAATGGTCAAATACATATGCTTATATACACAAATCAAGATCATAACACTTCTTGGGTCATCCATGACCAATTAAGTAGGTTATACCAACTCAAAAATATATTAATAACATAATATAAAACATCAGAAATGACTACAAGGTTCTGCAGGGGTCAAATCATCATGGATAAGCTCTGAGAACTCAAGAAAGCTCAAAATAAGCTTCACAAGAACCACCATCTCCAAGGTATTCAAAACACTTTTTCAATGCTCCATCAACTCCAAACAAGTCATACATAGGTCATCAGCATCAGCAATAATCTCAGGAAGTATTAAAACATCCATATCCACCATGAAACTCACCAAAAAGTGTACAAACCCCACTAGGTCTTAAATGCCCAAAATTTCACTCGTAAAGAGCGGCCAAATCGACATAGAAAATATAATCATTATGAATTAATTCATATAAAATTAAAAATATATATAAGTGTTATTTCCATAAAAACTCACTTTTTCACTGAAATTTAAGTGGAAGACCTCTAAACAACTCAAACTTTACAACTGCTCCAAACTGCCTTCAAGAAAACAAAACTAGGTATTCTAAAATGAGTTGGTTCACCTATAAAATAAAATCATTAAGAAAAAAACTATAATTAAATGGAAATTTATTGGAATCTACTTTCTATAAAATCTGACATTTCCTTCCAACTCATAATGGAAGGCCTACAACCAATCTAATCTTTGAAACTACTCTTTCAAGCTCTAAGGGCTCAAGAACCAATCTTGAGAAAAACATGCAAAAATTATTCTAAATCAACTTTTGAGATCAAGCACCACCTGGAACATATCAAGAACACTTTTACTAGCATGTAAAATCACTAACATGCATAGCTAATGTGGAGAAATCCTAACCACCACACTTGTTTTAGTCACCTTCTTAAGAAAACTAAAGAGGACCAATTAGGCCACTATGGATTCAACATGAAACAACCTCATCATGCCATTCCAAGAGCTCAAACACATCATACTAGGTTTCAATCATCTATCTATGACCAAAAACCTCAGCTAAAACATGTGTTTTATCAAACTCACTTCATACCACTAGCATTTTAACCCTTAAGGCCAAAATTGGTAGGGTCAATTTCAGCTCATTTATCTTCCATTTTCTCCACTGTACCTTTATAAAAAATTTCATGGATACTTAGTGCATCTCAAAAATATTTTGGAACAATTTTTTTTTCATCTTGAAGCTTCCATATCAGCCCTAAAAATTTTAAAACCCACAAAACTAGGGTTTTTCTCTCTCTTCCCAAAATAGATGGAACGCCAAACCACCACTAAAATGAGATTAGGTGAATTATCTACAAGAAAAAATAATCAAATTTACATTTCTAGGTCATTTGGATGCTATACAAGTCAAATATTCCAAGTTGTTATGTTACTAGGGTTTTAGGAGGGTTTTTAACCAACTTATCTTGTTAAACTCCATTCATAAAATTTTGATGATGAAAATTCCTTATTATTTTTGAAAAATGGTATTATCTTAATGAAAAATCAACCTAAAAAGCATTAAGGTCCCATGAATATTGTGTGAGAGTAGGTGAGCATCTAAATTTGCAAATTTAAGCTAGTTTTTGCTTCTCCAAACCCAATTTTACCAAAAATGATGTTTCTTGTATTTTATTCAGCATTTTGACTTGAAATTTGTCATGAAACATCATACACATATAAAAACTCACCACTTTTCTCAAATAGGCCTGAAACTCTTTATCCACAACAAGTTAACTATGCTTACTTAGCTTGTCTTCACCTTCTTACTTCCCAAGGACCATGAAACACCACCAAACCTCTGAGAAGTGACCTAAAACTCATCTTACATGTCATATGAACCGTAAATATGATCCTACCATGCTTCACCATGATTTTCTTACTCAAAATCTCAAGCCACCATACCATACACCATGCTCTAGGTCTAGTAATAGGCCTAGAATGACCTCTTCACACCATGATTCTTCATGAAATGACCATGATGACTCATTAAAAACTCATTAACACATGTAAAACACCTTTAGGACCTTTATAGACCTCCTATAAACCTTTAGGAGCCATTCAATGACCTTCCATGATTGAAACCATACCTAGACACTATAACAACTTCACCAAAACTAGGCACTACTAATAAACCTTCATGTTTGACACTAAAAGACACCTTATGGAGACTCATATGACTCCTCAAAACCCTTTTTTCCATCAATGGATTTGACATAAATGACAACACATAGACACAATGGAAAACGATTTCCCCCTTTTTCATTGATGGCAACCACCTTTAGAAACATTGATGGCAACGAATAAGACCAAACACATAATTGAGTCTTTTCAATTCTTTTGAGCCTGTTATCCCCCTTTGACATCTATGAAAAAGGTAAAATGACAAATGGTCATGGAAAATGACAAAACAAGACAAAACACAATGGAAAAAATGACTTGATTTCTCAAATTACTCCCCCTTTGACTGTACTTTCTATTCTTTTTGACTTCTTTAACAACAAGAAGATCCATGGACCTAATAAATACATGTAAAAATATCCCCCTGAACTGATATCCTTTAAATTTGTCTTCAAATATGCCAATCACTAGTTACCTTTTAGGTCTATAGCATGCAAGGAATCACAAACACTACCTCCAAGCTTAACGTAACCACTTTTAGAACCACTATTCCTAAAGCCAATCTTCAATCCATTTTTATCAAATTTCTCCAAGAAATGTGAGCCAACCATGTATGTGAATCAACAAATTAATGTTCCCCATGTCTTCATTTTACCATATTCTAACTATCAAGAGAAATTTAAGATCTCATAGCTTGGTCATGTGTCATAGATGAAGGTCATCATGAATTTCTTAGTACTTAAGCATTAATTTAGTATTATTAGCTCTATTTCATCAAATATCACCTACTAGATCTTTGACAAGATCTTCCAAGAATTCATACTTACAATCATCCTTCAAATATTTCTTAAAATGTCTTCTTGACACCTTACAAGTATTTTGAAAAAAACCCCTACTTACAAGAATCTTCATGTACTTGTAGCTCATCATTACTTCACTCTCGTGTAGATGCATACCTAGAACACACTTGACCATCACAACTTCTAGCCTTACTCAACATAGTTTTTTCAATCATACATCTAACTCTTCCTACGTCTAGAACACCAACATAGTTTTGAACGCATACCTTTATCACTTTTATTCATACCTTCTAACACATTTAACACATTTTTATGCATTCAAGGTTCTATTGCCTTTTAGGAATGTTTGGCGGTACAGTCATATTTCAAGCATATAGACCTGGTAAACTCATAATATTCACTTTGTATTGAACATTTTGAGGAATTTTTCATGATGTATATCCTTATTATAAATGACTAATATGGGAACACCTCCGTATATGAACTTCATCCCTTTTGGATTATTTATTTTTCGTGTTCTCAGATCAAAAATTCCCATTATCCTCATACAGTGACCTTTTTCCTATACACAGCTACAGTTCACATCACTAGTTTGTATCAATTTTCGTATGCTGCCACCTTAATTTATTTATCACTTGCTTTATGCATTTTTTACTTCTTCATCCTTATAAAAACTCCATATGAATTCATTGCACCATCTAAGACCAAAAATAGTCATTACGATCATAGAGTTAGGTTTCTAAGACACAACCCCTATGATCAAATGGTGTAAACATCATCTTCAAACTATATGGATCATTACATGTTCCTTGGACTACTTAATAAAATTCACAGTAGTCAACACCCTTCACAAGAATAGGAAATATTTTAACTTATCATGATATAAACTCCCCTTAGGATCATGCTTCAATACTTTTTTCTTTATTTTGATTAAGCCAATTTCATGAAATGTTATTTTACTCATATGAAACAAAATACATACTAGGTACTATAGTCCTCCTTGATTTTGTAGACACAGAGAAACTTTTACTCAGACCTCACTTTCACCTTAATATTGTCATTTCTCCTCATCCTTCAAGGCTATAATCATAAAGTACATTAGTAGAATCACATCTAAATAACTTGATATTCCTTCGAAACCATGTGAAGATACCTTTCCTTATGAGTATGACACATATTACAACCTCAAGATGCATTTTTCATGAAACAACACAAATGACATCATTATTATCCTTTTCAAGTTGTTATGGAACTCTTCGGGCTTCCTGATCACTATAGGATCTAACTCCCCATGAGAGTATACATATGAATTCTTTAACATCTGCAAGATATCTTAATAAGTAACAAATTTAAACATCATAGACACAAACTAATACCTCATGGTTTTAATTGCATCCTTGTAGAATCCTTCAATGATTTTCACAAGTTAGACACCTCTTACCTGAAAAAACTTACTATAGACCTTCTTAACTATATCCAAAAAATCTCACTGACTCATCTTGCAGACCTCTAGACTTAGCTTGAATCAAACATCTTGTTTATTTTGTACTTATCCTTCACAGAGTTATCTCATAATTCTTTGATGAGTCAATACTAGTACAAATATCTATGGTATTCATGATTTAAAAGACACATTTGGTTCATATCTAAACTACATACCATACACCTCCAATATACCTTGTACCCAAAACTTTATTGAGCCACCAAAGTCAAGCACCACTGTCATCACTCAAATAGTACTTCCCAGTTTTTGACAACCACACACAAAGATGACAATATTTTGAAATTTTTCATTTTCACATGTAGCTATAGAACCTTCAAGATGTTATTAAAACATTATGAATGGAGACACAAAAGGATTACTTACAAAATTTTAGTGACATTGTTTACAAACTTCTTGTAACAAATACATGATGGAATTGATATAGGACATGGAATCTTGGAACATGGGTTACAAAATTTACTTTTGAATACTACTAAGACAAGAATTATCAATACATCAAACTTTTACATCTTAACACGATCTCATATTGATTACATAGTTCACCCTTACTCATAAATAAACCACTGTACACACCTAACTAGATATAATGACTCCTTTATGCAATGCTTTAGCTTAGAATAGACTTTTGTCTCAAACCTCTAGCAATCCATCACCAACACTGTCAAATTTATTAAAGTAATCTCATATCATAACTTCAAGAGACACATGAAATCTAACTGAGTCACAACTTCCTTTGATAAAATTATAGACGCATATGGGCTTATGATTAATCGAAACAACATAACTTCACCTTATACATTTCACAAAATAGGCCTAACATATTCAAAAAATAATGATAATTATTGAATAAGTGTGATCACAAATTTAGACACCTTACTAGCTACTAGAACTCATAATAACTGAACTCAAACCTCATGGATATTCATAGTACATACCTTACAACTTTTTGATGTAACCCAGTGCATATCTAAGCCTCTCAACTTCTTAAGCACAAGTGACTAGATTTAATTCAATCACATATGATACTCATCATCTCTTGGTCCTTGATTTATAGCAATCATACTTCCTTGATTTGACTTAATCCTGAATATCTTTTCTACCTTCTTATCATTCTTGTTTTCAGTGATTGTCTCCTTGATGAAACTTAACCCTTATATGAAAAAAATCATTGGTTTAGGATTCAAGATTTTTTTTATCCATCTTCCTTAATTTTAACATCATTTTTAGATTCTCTAAATGATATATTTATACCTAGTTCTTCTTTGGAAGACATTTTTACAAACACTCTCTTTCCTTTCTTAGATGTATCAGACCTGTTACTTCGTATGGAGGACTCAAACAAAGACTTGCTATATGAATTGATTCAAGAAAATTGTAGAAAACAGGATTCTTATTACCTTTTGACTCATATACACTTATATTTTAGCCACAATCCTTATCCTTATGACCATACTCACAACATGAGTGGAATTCACCTTTGAATAATATTTCACCATTCCTAAAATATATTCTTATACAATCTCTATCTCTATGACTAAAACATTTACATGAATAGTAGTATCCATTGAAAGAATAACCATACTTCATAGAATTAGGTTGTCTAACAAGGTTAAACCTTCTTAAATCGGACCTCTTTTTTACCTTCTTGACTGCTTCAAAACCTGGTCTATATTTTTCATCATTCTCCACTTACTTTTCTTTGATATCTAGGTATGTCTTATTACTAGCTTCCCTTTGACTCTCCAAAGATCGTAGCTTTTCATCATACCTGGAACAAGCTTCTTGTTTGTCATTTAAGCCTTTGACATGTTTTTAAATTGAGATTATAGATTTTTGATAGCTTGACTATACTCTAAATCCATGAAACTGATATGATCTTATATACTATGAATCAAGAACTTTGTAACTTCATACTTATTTCTTAAAGAAGATTAAACCTTTGAAGATTTACCCATTATTTTTTCTTCAAGAGGATATCCTTCACATTTTCAAAATTGCTTCACAAGGACAAAATATTATACCAATTGTTGGAAGAATAATGGAATGAGGGGGGTTAATCAGCCCTACAAAACTTTAAACTCTTTTATCATGACAAACATTCAACATTCATTTAACCATTCATCATACATAACCATATGCGAGCTTATTAGATGTGCATTAACCATTCAAAATTACATTTAATAAGAGAGAGAGAACATATACACACCAGATGTAAGTGGGAAACCCTCAACAAGAATAAACCCACTGACACCATTACTTATATTACTCAAATCAAGGAATTATAAGAATATTACACATCCCATAAGATTTGTTTAATGAGGCACCAACCCCTAAAACTTTGCTAATATTACTAAAAAAGGACTCCTCTAAATATGAATCATCATAATAAATTTTGAAAAATAATTACCGTTGAAAATATGTTGATCCCAAAACTAATTTTGATTCAATTTCATCTCACAAACACATCAAACCATCATCTAACTTCTCTCTCTCAACTCACACTATTCTTCTTCGGTTGAATGTATAAAATTTCCTTGCACATATAGTCTTAAATATTGTTTAGGTCTTCATGGATCTTCATATATTTTTTCATCCCTTTAACACTCTCCTTCATCACCTCTTGGCCTCTCATAAGCCCATTATCTTAACAAGTCAAAAATGACCAAATAAATATTCTTATATACACAACTCAAGATCATAACACCTCCCGGGTCATCCATGACCAATTAGGTCTGCCATCCCAGCTCAAAAATAGATTAATAACATCATATAGATAATTTCAAATTACTACATGGGTTGGAAGGGGTCAAATTATCATGAAAAATCTCTAAGAACTCAAGTAAGCTCAAAAAAAGCTTCTCGAGCACCAACGAATGCACCAACAACTCTAAGGTATTCAATATTTTTTTCAAGGATCCATCATCTCTAAAAAATTAATGCATATGTCCTCATCATCATAAATAATCTCAGGAAGCATCAAAACATACATCTCCACCATGAAACTCACCAAGAAGCATGTAAACCCCACTAGGTCTTAAATGCCAACAATTTTAGTCTTAAAGAGTGACCAAATTGACATAGAAAATATCATCATTATTAATTAATTAATATACCATTGGAAATATATTTGAGTATAATTTCCATATCAACTCACTTTTCCACTCATCTCTAAGTGTTATACCTCCAAACAACTCAAAGTCTGCAACCACCCAAACTGGCTTCAAGACCCCAAAACTAGTTATTCTAAAATGAGTTGGTTCACCTATCAAACCAAATCATCAAGAAAAAAACAATATATCAATGGAAAGGTATATGAATTTAATTTCTATGACATATTACATTTCCTTCTAACTCATAGTGGAAGTCCTTCAACCAATCCAATCTATGAAGCTTCTCTTTTAGGATCTAAGGACTTAAAAACCAATATTGAGATAAACATGCAAAAATACCTCCGAATCACCTTCTGAGATCAACCACCACCTGTAACATATCAAGAAAATTTTTACCAACATGTACAATTGCTAACATGCATAGATCATGTGGAGAAATATTACCCACCACACTTATTCTAGTCACCTTTTTAAGTAAGCCAAATAGGACTAATTAGGGCACTAGGATTTCAAAATTAAACCACCTCATCATGCCATTACAAGAGCTAAAACACATAATAACATGTTTCAGTCATCTATTCATGACCAAAAACATCATCTACAACATACATTTTTATCAAACTCACTTCATACCACAAGACTAGAATTTTAGCCCTTAAGGCCAAAATTGGTATGGTAAATTTGAGCACATGTATCTTCCACTTTCTCCATTATACCTACCTAAAAAATTTCATGGATTATTATATCATCTCAAATGGATTTTGGAACAATTTAGTTTTTATTCTAAAGCTTCCATATCAGCCCTGAAACTATAAAAATCCACAAAACTAGGTTTTTCCTCTCTCTTCCCAAAACAGATGGAACATTAAACGACAACCAAAATGAGATCTGATGAATTCTATAAAATACAAAATCATCAAATTTACATTTCTAGATCATTTAAAATATATAAAAATCAAATATTCCAATTTGCTCTATTGTTAGGATTTCATGAGGGTTTTGAACCAACTTATCTTCTTAAACTTTGTTCATAAAATTATGATGATGAAACTTCCTCATTATTTTTGAAAAAATTTCTTAGCTCAATGTAAAATCAACCCAAAAATCGTCAGGGTCCCATGAAAAGTGTGTAAGAGAAGGTGAGCATATGAAATTGCCAATTCAAGCTATTTTTTACTTCTCCAAAACCCAGTTTTACTAAATATTATGTATCTAACAATTCCTTCAACATTTTGACATGAAACCTATCATGAAGCATTATGAAAACATCCTCTACCTAGAAAAACTCACCACCTTTCTCAAATAGTCATGAAAATCTTTAGCCATAGCAACTTACCTATGCTTACTTAGCTTTTCTTCACCTTATTGTTTCCCAAGGACCATGAAGCACCACTAAACCTATGAAAACTGACCAAAAACTCATCATACATGTCATATAAACCATCACCATGATCCTATCATGCTTCAACATGATTGAATTGATCCATTTTACAATCCACCATACCATACACCATGCTTTAGATCTAGAAATAGGCCTAGAATGAGCTCTTTATACCATGAATCTTCATATCGGTTCTCCCTTTGAAGTCAAGAATCATCAACAAGTTAAGCGGGATGCTTAGAGAAAGATAGATCATAATTTGAAAACATTTTATAGCCAGGGAGGGATATAACTGTCTCTTTGTTACTCGAGCTTGGGAAAATTTGGATAACACCATGCTAAGGGTTTGACCTACCCTACTACTTTAGGTTCTGCCTTTAACTAGGGTGAGAGGACCCCTTTTGTAACATGTATTTGTAAGGGAAAAGAATGGACCAACAATATTTGACTCTCCTTTTCAGGACATTGAGAAATAACCTTGAGAAGACATGGTCAATGCAACATAATCTAACTCTCATGAGTTTTCACCCTAGAAAATGTAGATGTCTCCTAGACAAGGTTCAAGTTACTAAAGACAATAATAAAACTGCTCGCTCCTGCATATTTTGGGTAAAGGATGGGTAAATTCAACAAATATCCTTAGCATTTATGATTAAGAAGGGAAAACAAGGGTGGTTCTTGTAGGATTTATCAGTTATTGATGTATTTTGTTGGGGAATTAAGTAGGATAAATTTGATTATACCAAATATTTGAGAACTTTTAACAAATGTTGGAAGATCTGCCAGATGAGAAGATAAGAACACTTCAAATAACTAACACTAAACCTTCAACTAGAAGATGTGCATCCATGGAAGCCCAAGAATACATGGTTTCACACAATCTTTGAGAATTTAAACATAAAATCTCATGCCAAAAACTCAATAAAACATCAAGGATCCCTGATCTATCACACCTAAGATACACTCATAGACTTACAAATAACCTTTATCAATAAAATGGAAGCAAAGTGAATTTAAAATTGTTTATTGCAATGAAATGAAAGCTCTCCTCACAACGCAATTGAAATTACCACGATGCTACCATAAGGACAATATCTTGTGTGATTCATAGGTACTCCTAACATAAAATTGCAATAGGAACATGCATATCTATTTTGAAATATCTCAACTTAAAATCAGACACAACAATGCTCATGATCAAACACAATTAACTCAGAACTCATCAAATTCATCAGCAAGGGAAAGTTTCATTTGCAGTCTCAATGTTTGTCAATGGTTGTACACTTGCAACCATCTTGACATGATTTGATTTGAAAGCTAAATAAATTAACAGGTTTCTCAAACAAGTTCTTGGAAAAATGGTTTCTCTCAGTTTACATCTTTCTTTTCTAAAATTTCAGAAAATTTTAACCCCCTTATGTGAGAGTATTCTCATCGCATTTATAAAAATCTCAATCACTCACTCACTCTTTAATTTCCCCCCCAAAAGTATGAATATTTGAAGAATATTCTTTCTTTACAGCACATAATCTAATCCATCTTTATTCTCTTGGAAATATCTTGTTTTATGTTGTCCAAGGTGGGAAAATTACGAGTCATTCACATTTTCCACTATCCCAGAATGACTAGGATGCCATGTCACTTCTTTGATGTTTATTTTAATCATTTATCTTTTCAAGCAATCAAAGAAACCCCTTTTTGATGATTTCTGAGCATCTATAAGTGATTTTATTTGACATGTAATCCCTTTTACTTTTTGAGAATCCATCTTGGGAAACACACATTCACTTTCATGTCTTTCTGGGTGGATTTTTTCCACATGTATCATGTCATATCAAGCCAACCGTTATCTTCTGCATAATATCAACTTACTTCATACTTATTTCTCCCATGTGAATATCACATTCAGATCTTTAGAAATTATGCTACCATGATTATACTCATCTCAACTTGCTTGTCTCAAATTTCTTATAAATTCACACTATTTCCTTCATAAACCTACATTTTATTTTTTTGATTGTAAGGAAATTAGGGAAATGTATTTGTGAATATGGCAGGAAAACTAGTAGCAGCCAACTTAAAAGACATATCCACTTGAGGATTTGCACTCAATTTTTGATCTGTCAGGCCCTGATGAGGCATTCATAAGAATGTTATTTGAGATTGTTGATCCTAAAGATTGTACCAGGACTTTGACAGATCAATTTGTTTGGGTTGCATTGATTAGAAGGCTTATCAAGATAAGTCCCATTTTTTCTACCTTCTAGATGATGTATTTTCATCTCTTCAAAATGGAACATCAAAAGACTCCCAATGCATTGAAGAAATTTTGGATTGTGAGTAGACCTAGTGTGCAAGGTTTGACTAATTACCAATGCCCCTTCATTTGTAATGAAGCACTTATTGTGAAGGAAACTCCCTTAGGGTCTTATGTACTTTATGGTGAGATTTCACTAGGTACTGTGCCTTCCCTTTTTCAAAGGATGAATGATCTGGAGCAACGTGTCTCAATCTTGGAGAACAAACCATCAGGGACCATACCTTCTCAACCTCCTGAAGCATCACCATTTTTTGTGAAGAAATATAAGGGTGAGTCTAGCTCCAAGCCTCCTACTCCATCTTCTCCAGGATCATTTGTGGTTGCACTTCCAACTCAGGGTTCCAAGCCATCCTCCACTTTCAAAGCAATAGGGAAAAAGGCCTTCCCTAAAGGAGGTCTGGACATGACTGAATGGGTTTCCTCCTATGAGAGGAGGTCACAATTGCTTAGTTTTTTGGATGGACCTATGACAACTATTGATGAACTCAGGTCTTTGGGTATGTCTCACACACTGGCAGGAGACATTGTGTTTGTTCAAATGGCATTGGGGACAAGATGAATTTGTTCATAGGAAAAATAAGACTAGTGAAGAAACTTCCTCTTTGCAGAGAGGATTTTATGGTGGTGGATGATTAGGTTTATTTTTCTTGTTTCCCTTTTTTGATACAATTCTTGAAAATATATGTAACTTTTTCTTCATGGGTTGGGGCCCCTATAGAACCCCATTTTTCTTTTTTCCATAATATAAAAGATAACAAACAATTTCATTAGTTTACATGCTTCATGATGGATTTGAAATCTTATCAAAGCAATATAAAAGTCTAATGTATTGTATCAAATTACATACATATCTAAAAATAACAACTTCAAAGTGATATTTAGTTTGTTTATGAAATAAGAGTAATAATTGAAATAAGATGAAAAAAAAGTTCAAGGAAAACAAGCCTATGTTTGTTCATCAATCTTCATGTCTGTATCTTTATCTTCTTCATCTTCTTCTTCCTTGGGTTTCCTATCCACATATGCATCATACTTCTGGAATAGTTCTTTTATATCATCTTCATCTGGCCCTGTATGGTGTTGAAATATCAAGGCTTTCCTACTCATTTTATCCATGCATCGATCCATATTTTGTTTATATTCCCATGGTTTTGATTTCAAATCTACAATTTTATTTTCTACAGTCATTAGTGTCTCAATGAATTCATAATAAAAAAATTCTATTTGGATATTCTTCTCAAAAAAATTGATTGACAAGTCAGTTTTTCAGATCACCATATCTCCTTTTGAATTTATTAAATACAATGATTTCTAGTTTTAGATCAATATTGTCCATATTCTTTTCAACCCATTTCTTCTTTGTCTCCATTTTTTCTTTGATTCCATTCAAAACCTCAACTCTGAGTTTGGCCAAGTCTTCAATTGCATACTGAGTTCCCATGTGTTCAATTGGCACAATTCCTTCCTTCTCAACTAAGTCTTCATCTAATTGAGTAATATGATTCAGCTTGGGGAGAATTCCCTCAAAATAGAAAATCTCATTATCACATTGTTCAATTAACTCATCAATTTCATTGAGCTTATTCTTGAAGCTTTTCATATTTCTTCCTAGCTTTCTCAATGGATTTCTTCCCCTTTTCCATTAGCTTCTCCACCCAAGTATCAACAACTTTAACCTTTTCAACAAATTTTTCAATGTGTTCCATAACCTCAGGAGTAGCAGTGGAGATATCTTCTTGGCCTTCACTAGACTGGCCAACTAACTGTTGTAAACATGAACTCAATGATTTGACCCATTCTTTCAACTGTCTTTTGGTTATCTTGTCCTCATCTACTTTGTGCAACAAATCATTGACTGCTTCTGAGACTCCTTGCTTTAATGCATCTCTTGAAGGTTTTCCCAAAGGAATGAGTTGAACATTATAGTCATTTGTTGTTATATCACTTCTTGATTTTCCTTCATGTGGAATTTCCACCTCCAAAGTTCTAGATCCATATGGGTCAATATGAGTTTTAGTAATGACCCTAGCCTTTTTTGGAGCCTTTGTGGGTTTTGGGAAAGCCAAGGCTGTAAGATCTATGGATTTCACATGTACAACCTCTTCTTCTTCTTCTTCTGAAATCAACTCTCCTATCCAGCCTTTTGTAAGAGTAGTTCCCACCTTTGTCTCTTGTAATGCCAGTTGAGGTTTTTTAGGGACAACCACCAATTAATTAGACATCTCTTGAACATCTTGCACTAATGGATCTTTATGCTGCACACTTTTTCCACTTCCAATGTTGATTTCTTGGGTTCATCTTGTGTTGGCACTTCCCCCACTTGCTTCTTTCCTTGATCCTGAACTTGGGGTTGACCAACTTCCTTCTGAGTCATATCAACATTTGGAACATGTTCTCTATTTGTCTCCTCAACTGATGTAGTCATAACCTCTACATTTTCCTTGGGAACCTCTTTGGGCTGGTCTTGTTCCTTTAGATAATTCTTTTTCTTATGTAGTTTCTACTTCCTTAAGAGGTTTCTATTTGGTGGAGATATCCTCATGAAATAGTATACCAATTTCCTTTTGTTCTTTTGATACCTCTTTTTGTGGCACAGTGTGTTGGCTCTAGTAGTTGATCCTTTACCTTTATCAATACCCTGCATACTCTGACTATCATCAATATTTTCCTTTGTAGTGGTTTCTTTTGCAATTTCAATCACCTTTTCTTCAGTAGACTTTTCTTTTTTAGGTGATTCACTACTTCTGGTAACCTTGGTTTCCTTTTGGGGATCCTTTTCATCTAGTGCCCCAATGTCCATACTTTCCCCACCAAAAACTCCTTGAACTTCTGACTTTCTCATTTCTGAAGTAGTTTGGCCTTCAGAAGATACTTCTGACAGTGGAATTTATGACTCAACAATTGGCACATGGGTGGATTCCTTCACTCCTTCACCTGACTAGAGAATACTTGTATCTTCTACCACTTGTTTTTCAACTGATACTTCAAATTCCTCAAGTACAGGAATCTCCTCATTTGTGTCTATGTCCACTATTTCAATTGGGTTTTTTGTTGATTCATGCAATTTATAAAAAAGAGGTATACTCACACCTTCAACTGGGGTTGCAGAAAATTTCTTCAACTCTTGTTCTAACACAGAACTATCTAGTGGATTAGGTGGGACATTACCTAGGGATACTTGTTCTTGAGTAATATCAGCTATTACTCCTCCTGGAGATAAAGTTGAAGCTGGAAACATTGGTTGTACATTTGGACTTACTTGAACATCTTTTTGTTTTGGTGGTGGAGTTTCTTGATGAACCATGGAAACAACTATTCCTTCTTGTTCCTTAGTGAGCATGGGAGGATCAATCACTTTAGCCTTATTATGCTTGTGTTTCTTAAATGCAGGATCACCTTCTCTTACCAAGGGTTGTTCAAATACAACTTTGTACCTTTTCTTTTCCCTTTCAAACTGTTTGATATCTGGTGCTACCCTTCCCTCAATACTTTGTGACTTAGATTGGATATTGGCACTTGTCATGGCTCCTCTCATCAACTTTTTAGTACTCTGGGATTTTGGTAAAACCTCTGGAGGGGCCTTTTGTGTAGCTAAGCCCTTTCCTTTTGTTTGGATTGGTACATCAAAAGTGATAGGAGCATTTTCCATAGATTTTAGAAGCATTTCTTCTATTTTCTACTTCAAAGCAGACATGGAGGTTCATGTCCCACTAGCAGCAGTGGTCCACTCATCAAAAATTCCTGTAGTAGGTATTTTTGAAGGTAATTGAGGGGATTTTCCTCCTAATGGATCCATCTTATCATCTCCCTCCTTCAAAGGGGGAAGATCTTCCTTCAAAATCTCTAATTCCCTGAACTTGTTAAGCACCCTTGTATTCTAAATGGATAAATCTATGTTCTTTTGTTTTAACCAAGTCAAATTTCTCCTCATCACATGAACAATCCTTTCATACTGATCATTTGATTCCTCCTCATCCCATTTTATGGGGGTCATTGGTTGTCCTTCTACCTTTTGATCAATATAAAATTGACTCACAATTTTTTGGTCATCCATGATTCCCTCAGGCACTACAACAATTTTAAAATCAATGATTTGTGTGAGGGTCATCCTTGAGAAATCCCTGAGTCTGACTTCCTCTTCATCTCTGCAATTCATCCAATAGTCCTCAAAGTGAGGTTCATGCTCAAAATAATTTTCCAAAGTATTGACCACCCATCTAATGTCATAGCTAGACCTCACCTCAAATTTCTCCATATAAAACCTTTCCATTTCCTCCTCCATCAACCTAGCTTTTATAATAGAGGGGAAAGAATACCTTCCAATCCTAATGGGAAATTTTTTGTTTGTCTTATGTCTCCCAGAAATCAACTTACGAACATGTGTTAATTTTCTTACCAACTCACATAAATCCATCTTATCATCTAAATACCTTGGTAATTTGCATGGTTGTCCCTCAAATCCACTGGCTCTTATGTAAGTGAATATCCTATACTGAATAAAGAAGAAACCATATTCCATTATTGTATTTCTAGCTTCTTCTGATATTCTATATTGCTCCCATTCAGGTTTGAACAAGCACATGACAGGTGCAAAAAATGTATCGTTCACCAATCTTACATTTCCCTTCCAATTACTCAATTGTAATTGGGGATAAACCTCATGAATTTTGTGTTTTTTGAAAGGGGCATGTGGTATAAGGCCAGGGAAACGTATATGGCCTGCAATATTGTAAATTAGATATGTCATCATGTAAAACTCGAGCTCCCCAACACCACCCATCTTGATCTTTACAATAGTGCTAGAAGATGCTCATGAATTGAATCAACAATAAGGGTTGCCCAAAAAATGCTCCCTTTCCTTTATAAAACAATCCACATATACGGGCACATCCATTATTTGAATTCATTTTTCGTTTCCAAACCAGCCATCCTACTTAGTAGCACAACTACATCTTCCACTTCTTCCACAAACTGTTCCCTAACCAATTTCTTGGGAATTCTGGTAGTCACCTTCTTTTCTGCTAACAACCACTTAGTGTTTATAAGTTTAGCATAGTATCTCTTCTTGGCTTCATAGTATTTAAGGGCTAATTCAACACCTAGGGTTATCAAAGTTTTGATTACTGGTAAGTTCAGCATTATCCTAAAGGCCTTGGGTGTTAAAGTCAATACTACTTCACCACTCCCATCTAAGACTTCTCTCTTTTTGGGATTATATTTCATGGCACAAAATCCTCACCAATTCAAAGGAAATGCACAGAGGGAGGTATAACACCAGCTGAGGCAATGTTACTGGCCTCGATTTCTTCCATGAGTTCACTTTTGTCTGGGCTATTCAATCTTTGTAGGAAATCATTCAAATCAACATTCATTAAATCTGTCTGTAATCTTATCTAAATCACTGGTAACTCTAGATGTGACATGAAAACCCAATGGAAATGTCTTCATATTTTATGCCCTAGCTTCTACTTTCAATCTCTTTGCAAATTGTGGAGTAAAAATAATGAAAGTACGAGAGTAGTACAATCCTTACCAGTTTCCTGTGTAAATTCTCTATGTAATTCACCTTTTCTTCTTATATTTTCAAGCCTTCATCTCCCAATTAATGCTCTCTAATTGATTTCACTTCATTCCTCTAAAAATTCTGATAGTAAGGGCATCCAAATCTTGACATATGCGATAGTAAAAAGCTCGAAGTGTTTGAATACTTCAAACAATTTTTCCTTGATTTGTGCAAAAAATGCATTAATGGTGGAAACCATAAATGCATTGAATCATGGCCATCCATCCTACCTCCCCTTTTTAAATGTGGGTCATCCACGTGGAGAAATTCCATGTTATGTGGGCTCAAGGAGTCTTTTTGTATTTTTGCACTACTTTTTAAATGCAAACAAGTTTACACATTTGACCCGATCACCCGCCCTTGAATTTTATTGCAATCCTAACACGTGTTTAAATCTTGAAGGTGGCAGAGCTACGGGCCCTTTTTGCATATCTATCTATTTTCTTGATCAAGCACAAAACTACCAATTCAACCCGAGGCCCCGCTTCTCTGACCTTTTCTTAAGAATATGCCACATGTCCTTGGCGGGTCTCAAAGATTTTTCTGCATTTTGCACTTTTGTCGACTTAATGTTAAGAGAACATTATCGGCCCCAATTCCCCACTCCAATTATCTTTTAACACATATACCTCTTCGAGAGCGGGGTCAACTTCTTGTTTTGCATCCTTTGACTTCAAATATTCCCAGGAATATTCATCGGGCCTCGGGGCTAAGTTTGCATTTTGTAAATATTATGTAATTGTTGTAACTTTGCAAATTAAGCCTGTAACACCACAACCAATGGGAACATGCCATGTATCTTCGGGTGGCGGAGAAAATTATGAAATTTGTAACAATGGTCAAGGATGATATACAAGGGTATTTTTCAAGATTACACCCGATTCATGATCAAATTTTACAAGGATTTACAGAAGCAACAATGACTATTACATTCCTCGACCAAAAAAGAGGATTTACACCCTAAACACAAGGTTTTCAATCGCATTCATCATGACTATATCTTCAAATACACATTTTTTATATAAGAAAACCAGTCAGAGTAAATTTTTTGAAGGCATACATTAGATAAAAGGGATGAGATCAATCCTTATGGAGACTCATATGACACCTCAACATCATTTTCCATTAATGGATTTTACATCAATGAAAGCACCTAGACACAATGGCCAACATACATCATTACATTGATCTTATGTTAGCATTGTTTTAAAATAACTACGATTAAAATAAAACTTGTTATTCTCTTAGGGATCAAGATTCCAAGGAGTTTTCTCTCACTCAAAATAATTCATTTTATTGTTCTTAGGAAACTTAAGTATTTAATACATATTATAAGTGATATATTCATTATAATTTTATACATTATATGCCTTCTACGACACTATTTCCAATCATTGGGTAACCATAAATTAAAGCTTCTTTTACCAATAACCTCATTAAAGGTTCCCAAGACTTATTAATAAATCATTATCACTTGTGGGGGTCTATACCCTACTATGAAGCAAGACTTAGAGTAATCAAACATGCTTACCTCCCAAAGCCTTTGTGTAACCTGGGGCATTTTGATACTACTTGTCAAGGTGACACTTTTATCTGCAAGGAATAAATGAATTCATACAAGAGATTTTAATGCCCAGGTAAACTGACACATAAAATCCACTCACATTAGCTAGATGAAAACACCCCAAACTATCATCACAAGGACTAAGTTACAAGCCAAGGTGACAAGAACAATTATGCACCTAAGGATTACAACTTACCCATGAAGTGATTAGACCTATGCCACCTAGAAATGTTGGTCGTACTTACCCAAAATGTAACAGGGTACACATAGTGTAACCATTGTACTCACACACAAGTACATTAATTAAGGAAATGGTATTTGTAATACTTGTCCTGGGTGAAGACCAACAAACAAATCGTGATAGGTTGAAGTCTTTTCTTAAGATGATAAGGAGTTAAAAAACTGGACAAACCTTAATTAGGAGAGAAAGTACGCTAAGGGTTAGGAACAAATTTCATTTGATAATTTAGGTATATTAAGTTTCCAAAAATAATATGAGTTTTATGGGAGAAATTCAATAGTTATCATGATAAATGATTGTGTTAAAATGTCTAAACCATAAATACAACATTAAAATGCAACTATATATCCATTTCAATGCATGCATGATATAACCAACTTTTACTTTTATTTTCTCCTTTCAAAAGGTAATTAATCACATTTACTCAAAACCACTACATCTCATTATTATGGAAATAATACACTTATTACAAACTAATTACATCTTTAAAGTAAAAAATCCCTTTGTTTATTCATATTTTCCGTGTTGTCAGCAACTTGTAACAACCATGTGATCATGGGTCAACAACAACAAATGGCATGGCAATCTCCTATGTTCTAGCTCAATTCATGATTACTAATTTTCAATTTACAATGAATTGAAACACTTTGCACATACAAGAGAGGTAAGAAATGCATTTTTAATTTCATTTCATTTTCAAACTAGAGAGAGGTAAAGATAGAAGAGAGAAATAACAACATTTTTCCCACAATCAATTTTCTCAAAACAAGCAACCAAACGGAGTTCCATACAATCATATGTTAGTGCATATAAGTTTTTTGACAATTATTTAACTTGATAAGGTTCCCACGACCTTTTTTTTTCTTATTTTGCTACAAGTTTGCGAAAACGTCCAAAGTAGCTTGAGGGCTATGAAACTGCGCTCAAAAACAATTTTTGATGGTCAAACGCACCATGTGACGAATCTTATACACTCGCTTATATAAAAATATTCCCTTAGGGTTGATGGAACTCAAATTTGGTAACCAGGGTTCGAACGGTGACTACCTTTCTAGAGCTACCAATCGTAAATGTGCTAGATTGACTTTGTCACCCAACGACCAGAGGCCTACAAAACCCACTTGTAACACTAGCTTGAAAAGTGATTTTCTCAAAACTAAGGATTGGTATTGATTGCCACTATAAATACTAGAGGTATAAAGAGGCCAAATTCCATTTCTCAACCTAGGGCCTAAACTGCAAGTCAAAATCAAATTGAACTTCGAACTTTCAACTACTGTCTAAAGTTGTAAAAAGGTCATCTAGGCTCCCAGAGGGGTGATGAAAAATATACAAATGGACATTAGAATCCCTTCTAAGGTCCTATATAACACTGCACGTGACAGGGAACACATTTAAAACTTTACCTTCCCATTTTGGGGTTTGGAGAGGTGTTTTATGCATCATCGAAATCATGTTTTATTAACTTTTGCAAGGTAAACAACAGGTAGTTTTAAACTAGAAATCAAGTTCCAGTCATTCGGTTGGTTTCCATTATCCAATATGGTTATCCAAGCTATTAAAAAATCTAAGGAGGTAAATTGGGAAATGGTTTACACTAAAAAAAACATTTCTTCAGTTGTGTAGAAAAGATGAAATTTCTTTGTTTTGTGCTAATATTCATTTTAATTACCCAAAAACATATTCTTCCTTTGCTTTTATTTTCAATATGATTGCAAAGGGAAAAACTAGAAATATGAAAATCATGCAAGATAGAGATGAGAAAACCATGTCTATGAGGGAAAATTAAAGTGGGTACGCAGGAATCCAAACCAATTGAACGCATTTGATTGAACTATTCACATACAAAGCATGTGTTTCCTTATCTTGCATACATATCTATCTAGGCAGAGACAACTTAATAAATCGACCAAAATCCTCTTTCCTTAATGCAACGATGGACGCCCATACTACGTTTCAAATCTCTCATTTCAGCACAGCTTGGGAGGGCATTATCAAATGTGAACTGATGGAGTTGAAGGCCTATTTATTGTATTTATGTGGAGGTTTCTAACGCCTTTGTTAACAAATCTATTGTGTGTATATACACCAACTGTTGCAGGCCATGAGGTTGCATTTCCCTCGAGGTAAATAGTCGAAAATTTCACGTTCCTTAAGCCCATGTCCACTTTTCCCCTCGCTGCAAAACAAAAACATACATTGTCAATACCATCCACTGCCAGTCTCATTCTTACAACACTAAGTTGTGCGGCCAGTTGGGGAAGGAGCTGGTGCAGGTTGGTAGAATCTGCAGTCTCCTTACACCTAGCTGGACATTGCATTGCTTGTAAACCATACTAATGTCCTAATTAACAAACTCATTCTTTGGCATGACCTCTTGCAGATCATGTCACATTCCATCGAAAGTTTTGCAGCCCCTCAAGATAGTAAACCTACGTGGTGCCTATATTTAAGCGCCCACATTTAACAACATGGTCGTGGTCCAAGGTGTCTTCCATGGAATCATACATCTTTCTTGCATTTTTTCAAATAGCTGAAATTCCTTTTTGGGCATCCAAAACATGATGTGAATCTCTCATTTGCTATTTCAAGGCTCATGTTTGGCCTCCATAGAAATAAGATTCTATTAGGTAAGGTTGTCGAGTGATTTGATTCCTAACATCGGTTCCCATGTGTCTTCCACAAGCCTCCATTGAATAAATTTGCACTGGTAATGTAACACAGCTCCCAGCCTAGATGCGGGGTCAGGGTGGCCGCATTCACTTTGAAATTGTATAATTTGGTTTGGCCAATCCATTCCACGTTGCATGTAGACCCGCCAAATCACTCCAACAACATATACTAAATAAAATCCCTCTTCCATTTTCTTGAAGGATGTGTAACCCTGTTTCAAAACTCCTCTTTTTAACATGGGCTGGGTATGCGAGAAATAGAATCAATTCCAGAGATGATAGGAAGAAAACGTATAGTTTGGCACGTCGTGGAAATGACAAATAAAGGATGTGGGGAAAATACGTGATATTTGCATCTGTGATAAGTTTCCGAGGTCTTTCATGTGCATTCATGATGTGAAGTTACTTATTTTTAAGGCTCCTTACATGCCAACTTGCGCACATATGTAAATGGAGTTTTTTTGGGGTATATTATTTACATTGAGTACAATTCCTTCAATTGTTGCCCATAGGAGCAAGAATTATAGAGAAAATTATGGATCTTGTTCCCATACAAGACAACAAGGTTTTTTTGAAGGACTCAATGAATCCAGACTCATGTGCAACCCACATGGCCATTTGGCATCTTACTGTTTAATAATAATTGACTTCATTTTAGCTATTTTAATAATTTTAACTCCGTTATTTTTTTCATTTATTTATTTACTTAAATTTTATTTTACTCATATATATTATTGTTATTTTTTTAGTTATAAGTGATCCCATAATGTGGTTTACTATGAGAGCTAGGTTTTAAACCAAAAGCAAAAAAGATGTCAGTAAAGATGGAATTTGATTTGAGTTTCCGTTAATGAGATCTAAGATCACATATAAACTCACCAAGTATGACAACAAGGCCCACAACCTCACTGTCTAGGTGTAATGTGTGGGACATCACATAAAGGGGTATACATTTATTCCTTCTTGTAGACTTGTTACTTAAGAGTTGGTTGGAATAATATGAAGGATTTGGACATCCTATCGCCAAACTAGGGATTTGAGCATCCTGACACTAAACTTCAGATTTATGCATCCATGCACCATTAAGATAAAGTGTATCGGGATCACTCGTATGATTTAACCTCCAAACATTAACACCTCCCCATGGATAAGTGTCACTACAGACGATTAGAAACCTGATTTGTAACTTTGCTTGAGTGATAAATTGTTCTTTTCCTACATATTCCCTAGGTGTCACTTCCTTTTTTGTTCCTAATTTATTTCCTACTTTGGTTCTTGAGTAAGTAGTTAGTTCCTTATTAGTAACTAATTACAATATGAAACTATGTAACTTTTTAAACTGGAGAAGAATTACTGTACAACTGCTGAAAATTTTCTTTGTACTTATTTTTTCCCCCAGGACAGGAGTGCCCAGGTGGGACACTAACACTCACTTTTATTGTCTATATTGAGTAGTTCTATCCAGGATGGGTTTTGTGGAAAAATTCATTTTTAGACATATTTTGTAACCGATTTCTATTTTGTTCTTACTGGATGCGATTTTGTAACTATTGTGAGGGTGAAAAGGTTCATCCAATATTTAACCCCCTCACTTAGGGTGCGTGAGATGAATAAAAGTGAACCGAGAAAAAAAGAGGAAGGATGAAACTGATATTCATATCTGATATAGGGATTCCTATAGGGGGAATAAGGATTACACATGGTAGTTACCATGACACAAGAAAAACAATCAGAAAATGCTAACATATAAGTTTTAGTGATAAACAAGCAATGTGTTATCGCCAAATCACTATACCCCCGAATGGCCAGAATGTGAACAGGACATTCTGTGTGATTGGGTAACATGGGATCACCTCTCAAGCTATGGGACTTTGGCTCAAGGTGAACCTCCGGAGAAGGCCAACTTCCTCTTCTTAAACTAAGCACTACACTACTCCTAATTCATGAAAATGGCTAACTAAACCTATGCTAACATTTCAAGGGATTAGGGGGAGATATTTGCAAGAAATAAAACCATAAATTAGAAGTGGTGATGCACCAAGAAAGGGTTTTTCTAGACAAAATTATGGATTTATGATGAAGAGATATGATCATAAGGAAGAATGAACATGCATTATAAACCCAATTTATATACAGTACTTCACTCATTAATAAGCACAATGAACTTCAAAACTTGCAAAATAATTCCTTGTTGCACTATTCACTTATAAATATGAGAGAGGCAAATTGAAGCAGAAAAATCATGTAAGGACATATAATTTTTCACAAAAAATAATTCTCATCACTTAAAGCACTTGCACAGTGCATCATTACAGCAAGGAAAAGGCATAGGTTGCCATTACAATTTTAGAAGAAAGGCTTGAGAGCCTACAAATTCACAATAACTCGGCTTGTGAAGAGAGGGGAAGCTTGGAAAAATGTCTAAATCCTTTGGAATAAGTACCCCTTTTACATTTATAGAAAACTCTGAATTATTGAGAGAAAGAATGAGAAGTCCTAGAATCTAGGAAAAGATGTAGTAATAATTAATCACTGTTGTTGGCCATGTTTTCCTCATTAAGTGTAATCCCCCCTTTCTAGAATGATGAAAACCTGCAATTTTGGAAATAAAAACTTCCAAAAAATTCATCTTCTAGTGATTCTATCACGTAGTTCTCATTCTCCCAATTCCATCAACTATAATTTTGTGAAAAATGAACAACCGGGGAGGAAGTTGTAGTCTTTCAAGAAAAAGTCATTTATCCATTTTCATTGGCCCCGTATCTCACCCAAATCACCATGAATTGCCGAAATATTGCGTGAGCTCGACTGAGCTTGAGTTGTTCCTTCTGACTAGCTACATGTCGAGCTAAGAATATAAACTTGGCTTCACCAAGCTTCTTCTCCATGATTATGTAATAGCTCAACTTAGTTCCATTCTCTTCTAACCCAAAAGAGCTCCACCCGAGTAACTATGCATCCATGTGATGAGCCCGATAAATAGATTGTTATGATTACAATTCTGTTTGATTTTTGTTTTACCCAGAGTTAACATGCCCTTCACTCAATGTTGAGCCATCCCTTGACTCACGTTGGCTGGTTCTAAAACATTCCCATTCTATCAAGACGTCGAGTGGATCATCCATGCCTAAACTTTTATATTTTTGGTCATCCTTTCAATTATCTAGCTTAGTTCTCCCAAGATGACGTGATGTGCCAAACCTGAGCTCTCAGCTATGTTCCGTCCAAACCTTCAAACTCAATTTAGCTCTAATATTTTTCCATTCAGTCTAAGCACCTGAGCTACCCATAACTTATTCCATGAGCTCGACCTTTCAAACTTCAATAGGTGCTTCATTGAGTTCCTGAATGAGCTCATATAAAGCTTATGAGAACAATCTGACTAAGTTGCATTTACCTTAGCTTGATCTACTATGATCTCACCCCTTTTTTGTCATGGCCAAGTTGGCCTTCTCATTTTATTTCTTGGCTTTTAACTCGCCCATATTCCGAGTTCATGATTTCAACTTGGTGTTCTAAGTTCTCACTGATCCTAGTGCTATATACAACCGAGTTACCCTTACCTGCACTGTGAGCAATTCCACAGCACCCTGAGGAGTTTCCACAAGTTCACATACCTCCACACTATGAATTTTGAGCTTCTTGTTATGCATTGAGCTCACTATGTCGAGTTGAACCATACACCTCCCAACCTCCTCATTTCTAAGATGTATTCTTGTGAGCTCCTCAGCCCCGGCTCCTTAGGGATTGAATCATCCCTTTCACCTACTTACAAACTCAACTATGTCATTTCCTGCAAGATCTCACCTAAAACATCTCTCGAACGAACCTAAGTTGCTTGAGTTGGATGATCAACTATGAGTTATTTTGTTGCTTCGAACATCAAGTTCTGTATTAACTCCACCATTGTGAGTTTGACCCGAGTTGAGGGAACCATTGAGTGTAATGGGTTTGACTAAATTGTAATTTGGTAGCAATCATACAGTGTCGAGCCACTCTATGATGATGATCAACCAACTTAAATTGCCTTCAAGTCCATTTGACACATTTTTTAACTTTGCAACCACCCTTCAAATATTTTAAGGATTTTTCAATTCCAGGGCATTATGTAGATGGAGTAGAACACCTGATAATATTTACACACTAATTGTAACCATTTTTTTGTATTGGGTAAATGTGGGCCCTACATAACTGAGTGTACACTCCCTAGGCAAGATCTGAGCTCCTCAAAATCTAGAAGATGAAAATGTCTTCTAAGAATTTTAAATCTCCTCGAAACATTAAAAATGCTTCCTAAACACCAAAATTGTTCTTGTCACCCAAAATTCTTCCGTGAGAGTCTTTTCTAGTCCTAAATTCCGATAGGCCCCTGTTGTCCAATTTTTCCCCCAGGGGGATAAAATTGGATAACATTTTTGGTGACCTCTTGGGGATTCTTGGCTACTAAGCATGGTTCTAGTAGCCTTGTATATCCATTGGGCATGGATTCATAATTGTCAATATAAAACCTAATGCTGAACCATGAAACTCCTTCCCTCCAATACCCGAACATTGTTTCATCAAAACACATTGCGGAGTTCTAAACAAAACATCTATTGAATTAGAACATTATGGAACTCAATAAAGTACTGATTCTTTTCTCCCTCTTGTGGAAATTCTACCTTCAACACATTGTGCAAGATCAATGACGAAACACAACACACACCAAAACTAAATACCATATAAGCTTCAAATGAAACATGTAGATTGTGACATGCACTTATTATTCTGAAATCAAACTTATTCCTACCCTACATTAACCGGAATCACAAGTGAACTAAATGAACCCTGTAACTGGTTGGGAAAAATAGCTTCCCTTCCTCACAATGGGAAGCCATCCATATGATTTTTCAATATTCATAGCTAAGGCTGATAGCGAAAAATGGAAGCGAGACCAATTATCCACTTGGTTCACTAGGGCATTAGCTGGAAAAAGAAAATATGCCTCTTTTAGCTACTTAGCATTTGTCTTATAGAGGCACTGCAACTAATCCTTGGAACTGTGAAATTCATCCTCACATCCTAAAGTGAATGCAACCGACTGCATATTATTTTTTGGTTCCAAAGAGGCCAAATAATTTATGGGACATGGTCTAATGCTTTGAATATCCCTACTACTCCGAGATTCACTTTTGATAAGGAAGTGTACCGGTTCATTTACCAATTCAGGTTCCTCAACTGAAAACAGGAAGCTTTCCATGATATAATCTTTGTTAAAATCTTTTGAATATGTTCTAACTTCTCCCATGTCTTCCTTTAAAACAACAAGCCTTGTGTGTTGGGAAAGAGGTAATGGAACAACAAAATGACAAAGTTCCATAGGATTTTTTCCATCCAAGTACTCCAAATCAGATAGATAATCTGCTTCTTCATTCTCCAGTTGTGTCAAGGATTCTTCTTCAATCATAGTGTCTTCCAAACTAGCAGCTTGTTCATACTGACAATTTTCATTCTCAAACATGAAATTAGAAAGGTCAAAATCTTCTGAGAAATCAATTTTTTTATAAAAAGAATAAGGAGAAGGATTTGAAACTTCTCATGTTTCTTGTTTTATATTCAAAACCCTAAAATCCACCTTGCTTTTCTTTGTGGTAAAAGTGTAACATTCCCATTTTAAGACATTAGAATGATGGAATTTTTTTTTTAAAGATATAACGTTCTCTGTTCTAGATTAAGTAATTCAAAACACATGACCAAGTTTTAATAATTGTTCTCTGTCCAATTAATGTAATTTAGAACACACAATACTTTTTAAAACCAATGTTCTTTGTTCCCATTTTTTTATAATATGGAACACACATTCAATTCCATTAAATCATATAACATATACCATATGTTGTTGTAATGACTCGAAGAACTACCGATCTCCCATTTTATGGCTTTGAGTTTCAATGATCTCTTAGTTCATGACACGGCTACTACCGATCCTTCATGTTAATCCATGCATTGTACACTAAGTATACTTGGTTCTCTTTATCATTTTTGGTTATCGAAGTGTTCCATTTAACAGGCCTATCTGAATACCTATTACTGATATTCATCTAAAATCCTAATTCTTAAACTAGGTGATTAGGACAACGCAACCAGCAACTTGCGATAATTTGGCCAAATATTTTCACATGCTTTGTATGATCATATTCCTAGACGTTACACACATCAATGGAATACATCCTTCACCTCACTTTGTCTGTTATGTAGAATAGTCTTTTCTGATCTCTGTCAGTCCTCTCGTCTAAGGTTAAACTTTAACCCAAGATAGCAATATGAAAGAGTATAGGGAGACACTCGTGGTGACTAAAGGTATGCAGACATACTTTGTTGACCCTAGTCGGCTGTGTGTGTCTAGTTACCTTTAGTCTTCCTGAGTCACTTTGTATACGAGGTCACATTCCTATCTTGGTCCAAGATTATGTAACTTGATGATTCAATTCAGGAGGGCGTTGTAACATGTCAGCTACAACATTGTGTCGTCATGAAGGCTCCGCCTTCATGAAGACACCAGATTGCAGTTGGCGTGTGGCAACATCCTACGGAATCCTCCTATCAAGGGTTACACATCCAGCTAAAAGTGTGATTAGCTTCTTATCTTTAGTATTTTAAGAATAGGTTTCAGCAACCGTGTCGATCCTCTAACCTCATTGTTTGTTATAGTTGCATAGCTAAGAAAGACTTAAATTGTCTTATAGCTTACTATACGTTTACTCCTCCTTACCGAAGGATTGCATAGTTCCATCTTAGTTCTTTAATTTAAGCTTTATACTAACAGTCCACTACAGGTTAACGTAGTAAGATCAGCTTACTAAAATTAACCAAGTTTTATTCACAACCGAATTTAAATTCAGAATTCCATCTCATTAGACATCATTTAAATGAGGCCTAATCCCAAATGAATGTATTCATTTATTCACTATAACCTTACTTCAGTTAAGGTTTGTTACGAGGAGATATGATTCCTCATACCAGGTATTCTTTTGATCAAAACATCCCAAAGATGTTAACAAAATCAGAATACATAATTCAATTTCCTTTTTACTAATATTTATTAGTTTATATTCTATTTCCGAATATCGTTCATTTAAGAGTTCGTATTCACTTTAATCTTTACTTAATGTCAATTTTAAATCCATATTGACCTAAGTAATAATTAATTGTCCATTCCAACTTAAAAGTTGTATTCAAGTAAAGAATAGATATTATGTCTCTTTAAAATCTATCAACCATCATTTGAATAAATCCAAATTCAATGAATAAAATCATATTCTCAATCTTATTCAAAAAGTTCCAAAGTGGTACAACCATTAAAATAACACACCTTCTTCTTTTACTCTTTACTCTAGATTAAAATTCGTACAATATACAAGTCCATACTACCGGAATTTATTCATGCTAAACAACATTAATAACTCATAAAGAAAGGAGAATACAGCTTTTTCTTTTTCCATTTCCCCGTAGAAGAATAATAAAATCACAGAAAATATCCATCCCTTAGTTAATCAGAAGAAGCATTATAAAACAACATATCTTCATTTTTACTCACGGAATCCATCTGCAAAATTAACTTGCATGGGTCAATTCATCAAACTGAGCATATTAAGCACCTATCATTAAAATGAGGTGCTCTTAATTAACTGTCTCAATAAAAGAACTTTGCTTTTATGAAACGTCTCCTAATAGAGATAAACATCATGCAATAGTTAAGCCCAATAAGGTTGAACAATTTAACAACCTGATTTCAATAATTAGCTTTATTTAAATAGTAATAATAAATATTAGCACACCAATTTCTATATTGGCTAACCTATCATGATGTATATTTCACCATTCACATAGCTATTTCTAATGAAAAGAAAAGAGTTCATTCCAAACTTAGATAATACTAAAAGGAGTATTTTCTCTAAACAATCACGTATTAAGACAACTACATTAACTGAATTATAGATTGTTGTTCGATTGCATGCATTGTCCAACCCATTTCATCATCAAGAATGAATTTCATATACTGATTCGATTTTTAAATTAAGATAGAACTTTCTTACCTTCATGTTTTCCACTGGACTTCAACTAAATCAAATGCAAAAGTGAAAAGAAACCTTGTGTCACAACAAAAATCTATTTAACTTCCCAGAATTCAAAAAACAACATAGTACTTCTTTCAATTCAAAAAAGAAGAAAAATAGTAGTTAAAATGCAGTTGCTTACGCCGAAGGCAGTAAGAAATTCATTCAATATCAAATAATAGAATTTCAACTGGACAAGAGAAGAAAATAATTATTACTTCCGATTACCCACTCAATATTCTCTTTCCTTTCATCGCAACCGAACTGGATGATTTGAACAAGAAGTGATAACAATCAATGATAACAGTCAAGGAGAGAGAACAATTAAAACCAATAATCAAATGAAAGAAGAAGATTCATATTATCTCTTCTCATTGCTTAGCTGAATATCAACTAATTAGAGCCGACCTGTACCCATAGGATAATTTCTTCTAACAAGTCTATTTCAATATTTAAAACTTACTAACCACCATTCAAGGAAGCATACTAGAGTTCATTTGCATCTGATTCTGCAAGTATAAAAAACAACTAAATCTTTCAATTAAAATCATTTTCAATAATTATTCACCAAAAACAAACATTTCCAGCTAGGTCTGAAACAAGCAAGAATGTACAAAAAATCTATATAACCATAATATCACTGTAATAAATAAAGAAACCATCTTTTCAACTGCAAGAACAAGAATCTACTCTAGTACGGTTCTAATTGAACACAATGAACAAGTTTAGATATGCAGTTCCTCTCTCTATATATCAATGTATTCAAGGAAGGATAAATGATACAATCTACTCCATTCACCAAATAACCAAGTTATTCTTTCTCAGTTTTAAATAATTTATTCCCCAACAAACATTCATGGCCTTCAAACCAAATATGGAGTCATTACATCGCTTAAAATCAAGAAAGGGTAAGACGATGAAATAAATTTGCTGTCCCCAAAGAATTCGTATTCTATGCACTGTAATACGATCAGAAAAATAACTCACGCAAATAGTTCCATCAAGCATTCTCACGGTTTTTCCAAAACAATTTATGCACACAGAACTCAAAAAACAATCTTCACATCACTATTACTTCCATCAAATCAAACCCATAATGGGAAATAAAACCAAATACCCATTACTGTAAAAATTCAAACAACAAGGATAGATTTCATTTCATTTACCCTCCTAGTAAAGAAAACACCCAAATCATATTTATCTCCAAAAGACAACTCAACCCAGAAATCTTATCAAACATATAAACATTTTCATTTTACAAAAACATCCAATAAAAGAGTAGAGTTCTTTAATGAAGACACTTAACAAAGAGCAAAACATTTTAAAGTGAAGAGCTCAACATGCCTGCAAAACTTCTTGTTTCTTGAAGAAAATCACGTCCACACCCTCAGGAGCTATTATTTTCCATGACAACAACAACAAGGTTTCCCCAATAACCTCCTTACTTCCACAAGCTCAAAAACAACTGTGGGTAATAAAAAACAACAATGAAAATGACCAGAATAGTTACATGTTCGAAAGAACCACAAAAGAAATGCTGAGCAAAAACTCAAAACTTGAATGAACAACAATAACCACAAAAAATACCTCTTTCCCCTTTCCAAGGCGAGCTGGTCACCAAGACTGAGATCAATAAATGCATTGAATGCATTGCTTTTTCCTCTATCTCCATGCCACCACCAACTCAGGTTTGGTGAGTTCCACCTTTAAATATTTGCATGTAATTTCCTTCTTAGCTACATTGTTAGTTGGATATCTCCAACTTCCCATGTTCCCGCCAAACTTGGTGTTTAAAACTTCAGGGACATCATTTAATGTCCTTTATTAAATTTCAAACCTTCCCTTCTTATCCTATCATCAACATGTATCCACAATTCCCCCTTCTAGGGTTAGCATTAGTTTAGGTTATATTGTCCATAGCTAGGTATTCACCTAGGTCATAAGCCATTAGGATTTGCAAAAATTTACATCCCATTTAATTTATAAAATCCTCCTAGGATAGTTATTAGGTTATAGGTTAAAACATAGTTATAGGTTAAAACGTAGCCCGTAGTATTTTAATTAATAGGTTCTTTTAGTAAATTTACCAACTTACGTTCATATCCAACATAATGCAGGATGTTCGTTCCATATTCGACATATCTATACCTTGTTCACTTGTACCAAAACTCTTACTGCCTTACGCTTTCCAGCGTTACAATTTGTATGTAGTTCAGAAATTGAACCTTTCCATTGGCAACATGGTGCCAAATAATTATACCTGTAACTAGGTTATGTAAAATTTATAACAACCTCAAGTATGGTTCCAGAATTCATTCTAATTACAAAGTAAATCGACAAAGTGATCACAAAGAAGGCCACAACATACCTTGGATCAATGGAATTGATTCAAGGTGTGCTGTCAACAACAATATGAGTTCATCAAACACAAAATTAAGTCTGCAGTTTCACACTTTACAAAACACAAGTTATAATGACCTTCGTCCCAAATAAACAAGTTACAGTAAGCAAGGGTTCAGATCAGTAACACATTCTTTTTAAGATTAAAAGATATATCTTAACATAATTATCTTCATTTCCATAGTTATAACATCACGAAAAGAGGTTATCATAGTAGATTCTAAAAATCAATATGTTACAAAAAGGCTCCTTATAGTTTATTGTGATACATGGTAATACTTTTGGTGGACTCACATAACCTTTTAAAATAATAGAAAGCTCTTGAAAATCTAGGCATTAGGATCATTGCACTTATTAGAAGCACCTGGTACACTTGAGATTCTTCCTCCTTCAACTTGCACATGCTCTTCTCCTAAGATATTTGGGACTAACTCTTACACTTATACAACCGGTTTTTCTGCTTGTGGTGATCCAACCTCCTCTGATGATATGAAACCAAAATGAATGTTGCATTCTAAGTAGGTAGACTTCTGGTCATTATTTACTTGTGTTTGTTCTATTTTCTCCAGAAAACTAGTTTGTACCACATGTTCTTGAACCTTAATTTCCAAAATAGGTTCTGTCAAGAGTGGACTTGACGTTGAGTCTTGAAGCTGAATCCTTCATTTTTTTGCAATATTTTCTTTATTAATCTCCTTAACATCCTCTTCTTCATCTTAAATATAATCATGTTCTTCCCAAAATGGATTTGGAACTATAAAATGAGGGGTGGGTTGGGATTCAATGACTTCCCTCACTATTTGAGATAACGAAAGAGGTGTAACTTCTTGTTTTAGTGGCCTTTGCAAGAAAGAAATAACTTTGGAAGAATGAGGAACAAAATATTCATGATGAGATGGAAAGATAGGAAATGAAGGAATGGAATTATCAACATGAGTTGGTGGTGAAAAGCTTGGAATTTTAGGTTTAGACTAAAATGAAATTGACTAAGAAATGGAGAGATAAATTTGAGGTGGTGGTGTAGGAATTACCCATTGAAAAGGTTTCCTTGCATTAAAATCATAGGCCTCTATTTATTCGATCCAACCTTCAAGATGAGGAAAAATTTCAGTCATAAAATCATTCTTTTCTTACAAGCTATAAAAACTTGGCATAGGACCAACCCATGGACAAGCTACCTTGAAGTTAATCTTGAATGCCTTCATTTGAGTTGTGGCTCTAGATTGTAGCATTCATGCCTCTAGTTTCTACATCTTAAGTTTCAACTTTACCTCTTCATTTGTAGGATAGCCTCCATCATTTACATGTCCCTTCTCTTGAAAATTTGCATAGTTAAGTGAGAAATCAAACTGACCATTGATCTTCTCATAGAGATATGCATGCTACTAGTTTTCATCATAAAATGAAGTTGGAGGTGAGTAAAAATGGCTTGAATGTTGGGGTTAAACCATATAACAGTGTTTCACAAATCTATAATCAAATAAAGCATACAAGCAATGAATGCAAAAATAACTAGAAGATAAAATAAAATAAGAGAAAGATAACACAAGATTTAACATGGTTCACTCAATGTGGGCTACGTCCACCGAGAAATGAACAATATTATTATTCATTGTTTTACAGAGGAAATACAATGAATATCTTATATCTTCCAACACCTTACAGGGTGTTAAATATTTTTCCCTCACTTAGCTACTCTTTATTTCTCACCAAGATAACTAACATGCAAAACAATTGATATTTTATTCTCTCATACCCTCATACAATGCATATATATATATATATATATATATATATATATATTATGGGAAACTAACTATGTTTTTACAATCAATAAATCATCTTTAAAGAAATATATTTATTCTAATTCTCATTTAAAGAACAAAGTAATGTTGCATAGGTGACCGATGTCAGTTCTTACGTGGCTAATGTCGATCACTTCTTTACCGATGTTGTTTACCTCTTGACCGATGTCAGTTTCCTCCTAACTGATGCCAATCACTATCAAAACCAGCAACATGTAAAAGTAAGCTTCATGTGAATAAATTAAGTTCGAAACTCAACAATCTCCCACTTGGAGATCAATTGCTGCACTATATTGTGCATCACCATCCTTGGTTCCTTTTCCTTGGCATGTTTCTTCCTCTTCAAGTCTCAAACTCCAAGACCAATAGAAGTGGAGTGAAGCTCCAACTTCTCCCTTACCAATGGCTTTGTTATCATGTCTGTAGGGTTCTCATTTGTATGAATTTTCTCTAACTTCTGCTACCCATCCTCCAACACATGTCATATGAAGTGATACCTCAATTGAATATGTTTTGTTCTTGAATGAAATGTTGATTTCTTTTCCAGATGGATTGCTCTCTAACTATCACTGTATTATCTACAATCCTCTTTCTCCTTACCCAAATATTTCATGAACCTTCTCATCCATATCATCTCCTTGCTAGATTCTATAGCTGCAACATACTCTACCTTTGTAGTATACAAAGCCAAAACTTTCTGCAATCTTGAAATATAGCTAACTGTTGTTCCACCTACTGTGAAAACATATCTAGTGGTGTTCCTCCTACCATCCAAATCTTCAGCCATATTTGAATCAACATAGCCATGTAAAGAAGTATATGACCCTTCATAGCATAACTCCATACCGTATGTCCCTCTCAAATACCAAGGAATCCATTAGACTAATTTCCAATGTTCTTTACCTAGATTAGCCATAAACATGTTCACAACTCAAGATGGATGATATGATGGAATGAAAGAGTTTTAATTATGACTATTGTCATAATGATCAATAATTTAATAGTAAAATGATCGTAAGTGCAAGGCATTCCAAGGTTCCTTTTCATATTAACCATCAAGGGAAGTGAGATGATATGCTCCCGACCCATATTTATGAGTGATGCCATATGGAACGATCCAATCATGTGAAAAATTTCCACATTTACTTCATTCTAATTGAGTGACATTTTTATTTTCTTTAAGCCCCAGATCACTAATTTTAAAATCACGTTCTTTGATATGTTTTTTATATGCTCGTTTAATACGTTCTTGATAAACTTGATGGTGTTCAAGGGCCATTAGATGTTTTTCATCTAACATATCAAGTTGTGTTAAATGTTCTTTTCAATATTCTTTGTTAGGGATAAAGTCTTTAAGGGATACATAGAGTGAAGGAATTTGAATTTCAAGAGGTAAAACAACTTTAGAGTTGTAGATGAGTGAATAGGGTATAGCTCATATAGGAGTACACATACTAGTTTGATAAGCCCATAGAATAAATGGGATTTTGATATGTCAATTCCTTCCTACATCATTTACTGTTTTCATAAGGATTTTATTGAGAATCTTATTAGATGCTTCAATCAATCCATTTTCTTGAGGATAATATGGTGATGAAAAGCTGAGTTTAATGTTAAAGGTATCACAAAGCTTCTTAACATATTTATTTTAAAAATATTTTACATTATTTGTAATAAGTTTATATGGGATTCCGAAACGAAATATAATGTATTGATATATGAAATTGATAATAGGTCCTTACTTAGTGGATGTTAAGGGAATAACTTCAACCCATTTAGTGAAATAATCAGTAGTTATAATAACATAGTGATTTTTTTGAGATGATTGAGGATCAATATCACCAATGAGGTCTAACCCCCACTAATAGAAAGGCCATAGGTCCTGAAAAGGCTATAATTCTTAACTAGGAACTTGGATGAGATCCGAGTGAAGTTGAAATTTAACAAATTTCTTAACATATTCACAACAATCCTTGGTGATAGTAGGAAAATAGTATCCTAGCCATATGACACGTTTAGTGATGGAATTTCCATTGAAATGTCCTCCAAAAACACCATCATGGACTTCTTCAATTGCTTTGGTTGACTCATGTGATTTAAGAAAAACTAATAGGATACCATCCAAACTATGTTTGTATAAGATACTATCGATAATGAAAAAGTGAGTGGTGTGTTGAAGAAATGATCATTTAGCGTTACGTGATAAGCCAGACAAAATTTTTGATTTGGTAAGATAATCATATATCTCAGCATACCATAAACCAGTTGAGTTATCATCAACAATGTTAATAGGAGGTAGCTCATTTTGATGAGAAGGGTGATCCAATCGTTGAAAATGATGGATACTTTAGTGTTGTCTTTTGAATCTTATATTTCTAATGGGATGAGGAATCTTAAAGATGTCATTATATCTACAAACTTATTAGAGGATCGTGCGATGGTTTGGATAGTGTAGCGATAAAAAGTGCCGAGGAGAAAGTCAATGTTGGATTTATAGTTTTGGAAGATTTCATTTTTAGACTAATATTCTACATTGACTTGACTGATAACAAGTTATGAATCTCCATAGATGTCTAAGATGTGAACACCTAGGAGAATACAGAATGTGAGACCCATGATTAAAGCCTCATATTATGCCATATTATTAGTGCATTCGAAATTAAGATTGAATGATAATGGAATAAGAATTCCCCAAGGAGGTATGATAACAAAACCAACTCCTCCCCCTTCCTATCATTTAGAACCATCAAAGAAGAGATTCATCTTAACAAGGATGAATTCATATTCATCAATATTGCTGATGGATTCATCTCGGAAGTATTCAGGAGGAAGTTGATTTTCAGTTAATGGGGTGTCAACGAGATGGTTTTTAATGGCCTGACCCTTAATATATTTTGTGGTATGAATTTGACGTGAAACTCAGTCATAAGCATAAGCCACCGAGTGATATGATCACTATGATATAGTTTTGAGTGTATAGTTTTGAGGGGATTAAAGCTAGTGAAAACATAAGTTTTGTGATTAAGAAGATAATGAAACAACTTGGAGATGGAAAAGTATAAAATAAACATAGATTTTAAATTTCAGTGTAGGTTTCATATTCATGGAGTGTGTGGTTGATATAATATACATCTTGTTCTCAACCCTAATTATCACGGTGAGCAAGCATGGCTCCAAGAGCATGTGCAGAAATAAATATGTATGGGTAAAATGGATCCCCTTCACAAGATGGTGTAAGAATTGGTGATGATAAAAGATATTGTTTAATCTCATCAAAGGATTTCTGACAATTAGAATCCTAGTGAAAATCAACATCCTTATGAAGAATATGATGAAATGTTTGACAATGATAAAAAAGTTACAATATAAAATGCTGGATTGACTACAACTTACCTTGAAAAGTACATAATTGTGTAAGATTGAATGGTGGAGGCATTTCAATGATGGATTTAACTTTTGTTGGGTCAACTTTAATACCTCAGATAGATATGATGAATCCTAAAATTTTTCCAGTGAGAACACCAAAAACACATTTTTTAGGATTGAGACGAAGACAATATTGAATGAGATGAGTGAAGATGGATTCAAGAATGATAAGATGATATTTACATTGTTTGGACTTTCCTAAAAGGTCATAAACACAATATTTGATTGTCTTGTGAATGAGGTTGTGAAAAATGTACTTTTCATGGCACGTTGATAAGTAGCTCCTACATTTTTAAGACCAAATGGCATGACACATTAACAGAAATTTCCCCAAGGGGTAATGAAAGAGGTTTTATGTTGATCATCGGTGGCAATAAGGATTTGATTATAACCAGAAAAACCATCCATAAGGGAGAGCATTTCATGGCCGGTTATTAGGTCAATGATTTGATCTATGTTCAGAAGAGGGAAATCATCCTTAAGAAAAGAAATATTGAGATCCCTAAAGTCTATGTAGTTATGTAACTTGCCCAAAGCTTTGGTTATGAGAACGATGTTAGAGATACATTGTGGATAATCAATGGGTATGATAAAATTAGCGAATAAAATACGTTATAACTCTTCTTTAACAAGGATATCTATACGTGGATGAATCTTATGAATTTTTTGTTTAACTATATTAGCGTTTGGATATGTGAAAATATTATGTAAAAAAATATTGGGATCAATTCCAAGCATATCACTATATGACCAGGAAAAATATTGGTAATATTTTTAATAAAAATACGGTGAAGTCATCTAACTCCTATGAATTTAATGATTGACCAACCTTAACTATGTAAGGATCCTAAGGGGTTCCAAAGTTAACGTTGATAGTAGATTCATTAAGGAGAGTTGGTGTATCGAATGGTAAGGATTTCTGGAGAAAATTATCCTTAGCTCCCATATGGGAAAGGATATCTTGGTCATCATGACATTGGAGGATGTCTATGACAAGTGAATCTTCTTCAACCATTTCTGGCCAAATAAGAGGAATTTATTTAATGTGGTGGTTGGATTGATAATCTAATGAACCTAAGGATATAATATTGAATAAAAAAAGTTATGCGGGATGGATACAATTTCATCTATGTCTATGAGATATTTAGGAGTTGTGGGTGACGTCGGTTCTAATTCAGTAATGAGGATAGATTTAACAGGTTTGGATGTTGTGGCCTCGAATGTTTCAGAGTTGTGTTTCTTATAACCTAAACCATATTTCTCATAGGTTTTAAGGGAACATTGGATAACCACATCATGTATTCTTTGTTCATAATGGCCAAGGCCAAAACCTCTCCATGCATAACGGTGAAGATACATGTGAGAAAAATTTGGATTATCTAAAGATTTGAAATATGTTGTAAAAGGCATGGCATGGTGTTGATCATTTATATGGGATGAAAGATAATCAAGTCCCCCATAAAAAATATTTTTTTTGAGGTAAGTGAGACTGTAGGAGATAACACCTCCTACATTAGGATCATATGTGGGTTGTTTTTCATGGCGGACATAAGTATTAGGTGAAGGCATGTGATTAAGCATGATAAGACGATATTCCCCTAATGTTATCTGTTATATGACATCACTGAGGGAGGAATCATCTAGTATTTTAGAGGAAGGGATGAATGTGCTACTAGATGCTTCATCATATTATTCAGATGTTGTTTTAGGAACAAGTATGTCATTAGGACAATACATCATGTAACACTCGTCGAAAGGATTTGGATCTGTAGGAATGGTGAATGTTTGGCCCTCCTGTTCATATTTAGGAAATCGATGGAGAGTCAACGAAATGCAACACATGGTGCATATCCATGGGCATCCTAGTAACATATTATATTAAAATTATCCCTCTATGATGTAGAAGAGTTATGGTAAGGTTTTAACACTGACTTTAAGTGGTAAGATAACAGTGCCTAATGTAGGTGTGACAATTTTGTTGAAATGTCGTAATAAGAGTAGGGTTTGAGCAATAACAGTGTTAGGTATCTTAAGTTGATAAAAATGGGAGAGGATATAATGTTAATAGCAGCACCACTATCAATCATTAACCTTTTTATACAAACGTCACTAATTTTAGTTGTGATGAAAAGTGGTAAGTCATGACCTTCTAGTTTAAGAGAGGGTATTTCAGATGGTTCCAATGATATGGTGGTAGATGCTTTTAGGGATCCTAAAAATTTTGTAAAGGATGAAGGATCATCTAAAATTACTATTATTGATCAGAGTTCTTCAATTATTTCTTGTTTATGAAGTGGTGGAATTTGTATTAGTTCGTATAATGACATTTTAATGGGATTTTGATGTAATTGTTTAATGAAAACCTCTTGCATCGCTATGGATGGTGAAGGTGGTGTGGTGAGGATGGAAACCTTAGTTTTGGGTTATATTGTTTAACCATATATTTTGGGATTTAAAGGGATGGACTCTTTGTGTTTATCTAATAGAGTAGTTATTTCTGGCAGTGGATGTATGGCCATGAAATTTTTACCTTTCTTTGGTTTAGACGGGTTTGTGTCATAATTCTATGAACGAGTAGTGATATGTATAGCATCGACCTGATGTGAAGGAGTTTAAGATATGGGTTCCTTAGATTTGGAAAAAGATGATGACAATGTTGATGTTGATGTTGCATATGATTTAGAAGTAAGAGAAGCCATATTTTCCATCTTCTGTGAAATCAAGTGGAAGGCCTTACAATTCTCAATGGAATGTCCTCGTGTTCTATGATAATCAATAAGACATTGTAATCATACCAAACGGGTTTCCATCCTCATGGATCTGATAGTTTTGGTGGTGAAAATGTTACGAGTGATTTTTGGATGAGGTCATCTAAAATGGGTGCATAACGTCCCTTAGGTGCTGATGTGGATGGGGATGAAATTTTATGTATTTTATCTTCTAGTGGTAATAAGACATTGGTTGTAGGTTTTTGAGTTGTTATTTGTTGATGAGTCCTAGATAGCATAGGAAATGGGGGATGAGGACCTATTGGGGAAGATTGATAAGGAGGTCTTGGATGTGGAATGGTAGGATGATTACTATGAGTTGAACTAGCCCTTCTAAGATGAGGTTGGAGGAAAGGATGAGGACTGCGGAGTCGACATGGTTAAGGAAAAGTATAAGAAGAAATTTTGAAATCTTGGACAATGCCTTGTTTGTAAATGAAGGTGTAGTTGTAGGTGTAACTATACTAGAGGATATGATTGGTAGAGGGATAAATTTGGTTCAGTAGATGTTGGTTCATTATATATGGATGTTGATTCAATAGATGTTGATATTGATTCGGAAATTGGTAACATTTTAATAATGGTGTTAATCATGTGGTGAGCATGAACAACATTTGTTTGTGGTTGATCAGTTGATGGGGGATGATTTGGAAAGGACTGCTTGAATATTTCAAGGTTTTGATTTGGGGTTGCATTTGGATTGTCCAAGTGAAGTTCACCCTTTTCAACCAAGTCTTGAAGAACATTGCAAAACATACGACACCTTTTAATGTCATGTCCTTTGACCCTATGATATTTATAATAGTCATTATCTTGATACCAAGAGGGTTTAGACACAGATGTATTAAAGGGTTGATTAGGTGGGAGAGTTATCATATTTGTAGGGAGTAAATTATCAAATACCGTGCTATAAGTATCTCATATTGGTGTGTAATTACATTGTGGACGACAACATTTGGTGGTGGGGTTTTCGAATGAATTTGACTAATATGGCATTGGTAGCTGATTTGGAATTTTTGAGACTAGAGGATGACTTAGAAGGAAAATTAGTGCATGGTTTCTTAGGAACTTAACATGGCCATCTTCTAGAGCTTGCAGTTCTAACTTATAGGCCATGGTAAAAGCTTCATAGAAAGTTTGGAATGATTGAATTTTTATTATTGATGAAATATGCTTAGCACATGATATAACACAAAACTTCAATTGGCTCGGATTGTGGTAATGAAAAGGATAATTTATTGATTGTACCCCTCCAACTATCAACAAAACCAGCAATGGATTCATCCTCAAATTTTTTGATAGCATAAAGGTCATTGATAGTGACTTTGTGGGCTATGTTTATAGATAAGTGTTCTAAGAACAATTGTGTGAGTTGTGCAAAGGAGAAAAGGAGTATTGCAGAATGCTATTGTACCAGTCCAACGCAGGACCAATGAGGGACATGGGAAAAGTCCTCAACATGAGGTCTTGATCATGGGCTATTAGATAACAAGCATGGTGAAAAGCATGAATATTTTGTTAAGGATCTTCCTTACTAAATTTTTTAATAAATTTGAAATTCTCAATGAGGTGGATATGTTTTTTATAGAACTGAGGGGTGGATAGGTTCATTGAAAATTTTATCGTATGAGAACACATTTTTAGGTATAGATGAGGAAGCTTCTAGACTAGATATACGATTCATGAGAGCTTAAAGGGGGTCAATTTGTGCCAGTTTTTGTGAGGATGAGCTAGGTTGAAATGCAAACTGGCTAGGTTATGAGTATATCTGGTATTGTTGAGGGATTTTCTATAAGATAAGGGATGTTCTATTAAGGAACATTTTGCTGATAAGGAATGTTTTGTTGTGGTATATTATAGTGGGATATTCTATGTGGATATTATAAGTGAGCGGAATGTTTTGTTGAAGTAGAATATTATTGATGAGGAATGATTTTTGTGAGGTGATATGATCTATTGAGAAGGAATGATTTGTTGTGAAGGGATAGTTTGTTGTGGAATAGTCTTGTTGTGGAATATATTGTTGAGAAGGAATAGTCTGTTGTGGGATATTGTGTTGAGGTATATATTGTTGGAAAGAATTTACTATTGTTGAAGGAATAATCTGTTGTAAAGGGATGTTTTGTTGTGGGATGTATTTTTTGATGGAATATATAGGTTGCTTGTGGTATTATGTTTTGTGCATGTTGTTTGTGAAATGTATTGTTAAGATGTTAAAGGTTGTGAAGGTTGTATATATTAATAAGGGTGTTGGGTAGATGTACTAGTAAATGGTTGTGAATAAGGAGGTGGTTGTTGAAAGGGCATAGTAGAGGCAACAAAAGATGGTGCTTGTTGTGGAATGATTTTGAGCAGGAGTCAAATTTTGGTATGAATATTAATGGCTAGTGATTATTGTGGTATGTATTGTGATAACAAGGTGCGTGGTAGCAATAACACTAGTATTGGTTAAAGTAATAGATGTCAGAATGATCATAGTAATATTCTGAATACTGCTAACTAGTTGAGATATAACAATAGAAACAACAACATAACTCATTGGAGGTATTTGGGTAACTGAGGATACTAGAGGGGTAGATGATGAAGCACTAGTATTGTTTTATGCGGGGGTGTTGAACCAGTAGAAGGCTCAGGTGAGGATGCATGTTGTTTGGGTGGTTATGTCTTGAGAGGAAACCATATGAGGGCTAAGAATAAGAATAGAAGACACAACTTATGATGTTTAAGGTTGACTTAAAGGTGGATATGAATGTATTTTTTGAATGATAGGTTGGTAGTTTAGATTAATAAGATGTGAAACCCCATATGAAGGATCAGGGACATATGGTGCTGGTTCAGATTCAAATTGTTGGTTTGAATCAATGGGGGGTGAAGAACTGGATAAAGAATTAGAGATATTTGGGTTTAAGTTGTGTTCGGGTTCATGAATGTTTGAGGATGGTTCAGGTTCAAGAACTTGAGAAAACTAGACAAAATATGGATTTTAAATTGTTTGAGGAGATGATGGTTAGTAATGTTTGTGTGAATGGCTGGAGTTGAACTCCCCTAGCTATGAGATAGGTGTTGAGAGTAATGGGGTTTGAATCTAACATTTCGTTGAAAACATGATCTCCTATTTCGAAGAAGGTGGGTTTAGAAGATTCTGATTACAAGTTGGGGGAGTATGGTTATTAAATTTCTTCTTGTTCAGATGTGTTTAAAACTTGACTACAAAACTGATGCACAAAATTTAAGAGACATTGTCTCATTTCTTCATTATATTATTCCTCTATTTCATTCTAGGCTTGTTGATTTACCAATAAAGGAGTGGATGTAATTGGTTGATGGAATGGATTTTTTTGTTGTAATGGTGTGGTAGAGATAATGGGATAGATAGGCATGTGATGTTGGATAAATGTGCAGGAAATGGTGTAGACAATGGTAGTAATTGGATAGTGGGATTTTTTATTAGAAGGGTGTGGATAATGGTTGAGACATGTTTTCAGAAGTTTGGTTGCAGGGCTTGTTGTCTTATTTGTACCATTATAAACAAGACACACAAAATAAACACCAATCACCTTAAAATTAAAATTACTAAATGGGTGAATTACAAACAACAAACAAAAGCAATCAAAATGGATTTTTAGATTTTCTTGATTTAATTACAAAAAGTGAAATGTGTAAGATGATTAATGAAGGTCCTAGGAAGTGGTAAGCTATGGCTGGTTTCAGGTGTTTTTAAGAACGGATTCCTCGATATACCCAAAGGTACGTGAGGCCCAACTCTATAGCAATATTGGGTTTGGTACTTGCCAATACGGTCATGGTATTGGGGCCTACCCCCTCACTTTATGGTCCCGCAATGATAAGGGTGTTGGGTGCTTAGCTGATATATACCGATAGAACAGATGATTATACTCGGCCAAAACCAACGAGTCGAGTTCTCCTCTTGGTGATCAAATCCAAGTAGGTATCCACCTGGGTGGGAATTGTTTTAAATGTGTTTTATGTTTAAGTGGTTTGTTATGTGTGGGGGAAAGAAAAGTGAATGTAATAGATTACGCTTTCTAATTAATTATATGTGAAACAAGAAGGATGAATGATTCATTTTAAAAATCAAATTGAAATTTTGGGTTCGATGAAGAAAATCAAAAAAATGCAATACTGGAAACAAATAGCAAAGTTTTAGGACTCAAAGATAAATGCTCCTATTTTTTTAATAGCAATTTTTAAAGCAAGCAATCCAACAATCCAGCAAATAAGTTCTCTAGAACAACAACCTACAAACAGGTTAGGAGAAACAGAAAAAAAAAAGTAGGAAACAATAAACAAAAAGGAAAACTATAACTGATAATGCAAAAAAGCACACAGACAAATTGTTGGTGATTTTCCCAATCGTGGTTAGCCAGGTGATTTCACACACAGAGAATTGGAAAAATAAAAAATATGTTATTTTATTGATGAAATGAAACAAAGAGACAAGGAACAATGTCCCACCGGGTGTGCCAAGATGTATAGAATAAATTTTACCTCTTCAACCTAACCTAATAAGAAAGAGAATAAAACTTACCTAACCTCAGTATGGTGGGTTTAGTGATACCCACAGATGTGGATAATGATGTTGATGGTTGTGCTCTATATATGCAAAGAGATGTAAGCTCCTTTCCTATGAGAATACCAACAAAACCACGAAACAAGATATTTATTAATAAATATTAGGAGTGGATTTTTGGCAAAGGCCATAGTCCAGTTGAAATTCAAATTAATTCCTGAAAAGGATGTTAATCCATTTTTTATACAATCAAGTGCATTCTAAAACAAACCATGATATATGATGGATAAATAATAAATGTTCTGAAAAATTTTCAGATTTTATTACAAACATGTATTTGATAATGATATATGATAGATAGATGATCTATGGCTTAGAATTTGGAGTCTAAATCAATGTCAGAATTCTCAGATGGATGGTGAATCCTCCTCTTCAGTAATCTCAAGATATCTCTAGGTATTATGAATTCTCGTAGTCAATATAATCTTCCTCAAAGAAGTCTGAAATGTATTCTGGTTCTTCCTCTTCTGTTTCAGAATCAGAATTAAAATTTGAGTGTTTTGAATCAATTTGATCTTTAGATTCAGTCTCAGAGCTCAATTCTTCTAATTAAACTTCATATTGATACTCAAACTAGGCCAAATATAAAGATACGTAGAACCTCAAAGTAGGTAGAATTCATCCGTGACTTCGCATAATTGAGTGGATTTAAAGATATTTTGTAAACTATCCAAAGGGGAACACAGATCGAAGGTCATGTAAAACATCATATTGTTCTACCAGTGTAAGGGATGACAGATGATAGGTAATGAGTTGATGCTAGTTATTTCATTGACCTTGACCACCTAATACCATCTAAACAAGCCATACTGGACAAAATGTTAGCAACAAAGGAGATATAATATAATTGATAAATAAAATTTGAATTATGTTGCAGGGAAACAAAGAAGACATGAATCACTAGGTCACTAATGATTCTAGATGGATAATAAATAGACTGATAAAACAAAGTGATATTTAGCCAATTATTGTTGAAAATATGATATTCCCAAAGAATTAGATTATAATATTAGATGAAATGAATTAACATATAAATATACCTGAATGTGTAAAAAAATTATAAAATGATGTTCTGACCTTGATTGAAATGATGAATGAAACGTGGTGAGACTTGTAGCTGAATGGTGATTATTTGATCCCCAACATGAGCTCCAAAATGATTGCTAAAAATGTTGACTGAGAAACCAATGCTGGATAGTAATAACGTTTTGACGTTGATGTAATAAAACAATGAAGAAATCTGATAAAAAAAAATCTAGGCTCAAAAAATGTGAGAAGATGATCCCTAAAAGAGACTGTAAAATGGGTTTAAATAATCACTGTTGATTTGCCAAATCACCAGTGATTTCAGTCATTTTGGGTTTGTTTAGTAAATTGTTGGAACTTACTTGCTAATTTGATTTTTGTTCATATTTTTGAGGGAGATGATGTGAGGTGATTGAGAAACATGTCAAGGAAGGGATGTAATTAGTTAGACATCATCTAATTTTACTTAAGTTTTTTTAGGATAGGTATTAGGTGGTTTTATTAGGATTTGATCAAATGTACAAATATAAATTAGGATTTTGATTAAGATAATGATGAGTGTATAAATTCCTATGATAGGTGTGTCAGGATAAGGGAGTTAGAAGTTATTTCAAATAGATTTTAGGGAATAAATAAACTTAAGTGTGATTAGAATAATTTAGAAAATACATAATATTATGGAATTTGATAATTAATGTTTATTTAATTAATTAAATAAGAATGGGGAAGGTATGAGATATTGATGTAATTAATCTAATGTAGTGATGTATCACAAATTTCAATGGGATAATTAAGTGAAGATGGGGGAGTGCAAGTTTTCGGTGTCTAGAGCACTATGCAGTTTTGCATTTCATGCAAAAAGAAAAATGTAAATGCTTCTCCAAAGCCCACATAATAAGAATATGTGAAAATGTATGAGAGGTTTAAATGGAAAATAAATTTTGTAGTTTATATCTTTGCACTTTTGTAAGATGCAAGTTTGATCCTGAGGTCCGACAAGGAATTTTTGGTCAAAGGGACACATAGCGATAAGAGAGAATTTGGAGAGATTTTTGAATTGCACTTTTCATGTTTGAATCTTTACATCCATGCAAAAATGCATTTGCATTGTTATAACCCAGAGGAGGGAACATGTGTCATCATTTCACACCATGCAAAAGAAAAAAATTTGGTAGGCCACATATGAAACTTTGAGGGTGGATGAATAATCAAACAACATGTCACTCAAGTGAATCCGAGATAGAAAATATGTCCACATGTAAGGCTCTCATTCAAACTCTAATCATAATATCAACGGCTAAGAGATTTCAGAGTTAGAAGGTTATTTATGTTAAAATTAACAAGTGTTTTATCAAAATAAAAAATAACCCTTCTAACATTTTTGGGATGTTTGAATGCATAGACACATGTGGAAATAAAATTTAAAAAGAGGTAGAGGATAAAAAATGGATCTCAACCCATCATGAAACATTTACATTGTATATGTATGATAGTAAATAGGGTATTATATAGGAGCCCCAACTTATGTAAGTATATGCAAAAAAAAATACAAAATATATTATACTTGTTACATTGCGTTTCAGTCTTTACAAATTCTTCCATAAAGACCGGAAGAGGGTCTGAAAATTTTGTCTTGCAAGCCATGAACTCCCTGCCATCAACTACATTGAAATATATATATATATATTTCCCATCTTTATGTGGGACATCCCCATAGCCATGAGGCCTCGAATGCTAAAACGAGGTCCATTGATAATTATATCAATTTAGATTTCCTTTTGAGGGATGTGACCTATTCCAAAGAGTCAACTCCTCCTTTAAGGTATGTTTTTTTATAGAGAGGAGCTTTGTATTTTGAACCTGGAATTGGTCTAGACCCATTTGTTGGATTGCTTTGCATCATGTAGAATTTTCTCTATGGAGGGAGAGTTGACCTCATAATAATTTTTTGAGGGATGATATTGTTATCCAAAATTCAGCCCCCCAAAAAATTTGGTCAAGACAACTCCTACACATAAGGAAATTATGAGGGAAAACGTTTCAGACCTACGAGCTCGCATTCCAGAACAAGGCAAAGGAAAAAGTCAAAGTTTGAACCCGAGTGAAAGCTAATGCGGGGATGTGGGACTTCAGAGGTAAATTAGATTTTTTGACTTTTTGTCAAGAAATGTAAAATGGAAAAAAGGAAGCCCCTACCTCCACTGACCCCAATGGATGCCACGTCATCGGTAGATTTGCGAGGAAAAAGTTCAAAATTTGCTCGAAGCCAAATTTGTAGGAAATGTAAGGAAACATGTAAAAGGCCATATCTTTTGATCTAGAGCTCCATTTTTTACGATCTTGGTACCAATGGAAAGATCTAGAGATTCTCTTCATCATGGAGTCTTCAATTTTTTATTTTGGTAGAGATTTATGGGAAAAATTACAAAACACATTTTAGCATGGAAAAGACAAAAAAACCAGTTCTAACCACCAGATTTAATGAAGTATGGGTCATTTTCTTTGGTCTACGAAGTAGATACATGGAATTATGAGATTTTGCATTGATCCCATCAACAGAGGAAGAATTAAAACACATTTTCAAAAGTGGTTGAAAGATAGATTTCAAGATTCGATTTTTCCCTCTTCTCTCTCTCTTATTCTTTCTATATATTGTAACACTTCTCATTTTGAGAAAGAGATACATTCTAGGCATAGAGAAACTCTCTCAAAAAAAATTCTCAACACCATTTTGAGTAGCAAACCTTCTCCCATGCCTGGAAAATGTATTTTTTCCTCTATTCTAGAAATGTAATGGTCTGTGCACCTTCTAGAGCAATAAAAATGTGTTTTGTGGTGTTCTTCAACCCTTTACATCATTTTTTTGTTTCTTCATGCCTCTCCCTTTCAGTCTTGGTTTTCTATGCATGTATTTCACATTTGAAGGTGTAGGATGTCATGTTTCATAGATTTTAATGGATGATTTACAGATCTGGGATGTGTCACTTCTGTCTGACCTTCCTCATCTCCATTTTTCTATTTCTTCCTCCCTCAATAGAATATCTCTCTCCCTTTTCTTGCTGTTGTCACCTCATTAGTGCAAGATTTCCCTCTTTATGCACTTTCTCTCTCCCTGTCTCCTTGGAATTGTTAGATTAGGAGTAGATAGTCACATTTCCTTCCTTAAGAGTAGTTTAGCATTAGGATTAGGAAGAAGAAGTCGACTTTCTTTTGAGGGCCATCTCAAGTCTGCAAGTCCCATAGCTTGAGAGATGGTCCCATGTTATGAAAATCACACCAAATGACCTTTCATTATAAAAGAAGATCCATAACTCATTTGGGGGTGCTGTGATTTCACATTAACAGATACCTTCTCCAGCGCATCCATTCATTGAAGGACTAGAACCTCTTATCCAAAATTCCCCCTATAGGTAATTTTGATAACTTTTATTTTATCTTAGCTTGGAAATGAATAAAATTCAAACAATTGGATTTTAAAGGCACTCCTTTTCTTTTCTCTACCTCCCCTATTCAAGAAAAATCTAAGGAGTTAGTGAAAAGTGGGGGTCTAGGGGTTGCAGATGAAACTACGGTTCCCCACCCTCGAATTAGGTCTGAAATGAAAAGAAACAATGTAATGTGGAAAATTTAGGTCTGGAAGTCCTAGGAGGTGTAAGTTTCTTCAAGGCTTAGGTTCCCCGAAGACCTGAAATGGCCGATTTATGAGGGAGTTGGAGCGGGTCCCTTGTATTGCAGAAAGAGTTGGAGTTTAGGGCCCAGATGGTAAAAGTACCATAGCAACATGAGTTCCCCATAGACCTAAAATTGTTGCACAATGAAGGAGATGCGTGGGTATTTTTATAGTGTGGAAAATTCAGACTTTAGAGCCCCTGAAAGAACAATTTTCGTCAGGTCAAGTGTTCCCCATGGAGTCAACAGACTTGCAATACAAAGGAAAGAAGATGTGTGGAGAAAGTGTTCTCATAAGGCCCAAGTGACCCTTGTACCCTATATACCCTGAAAACATGATAAACCCACAATATAAAGGAAAATTGAATTAAATGTGGATTGTGGAGTTGCATCGGGAGCTCCACTAGCCATAATGAGCTGGTGAACTTAAAATAACCATAACTTTTGACCCAGAGCTCCAATTTTCACAAAATTAGACATTTCGGAAAGGTATCAACATCCTATATGCCAAAAAATAGATTTATTAATTTTATTGAGGCTAGATATGTGAAAAAGTGGAAATTTTCCCCAACATTTAAAAATCACAATTCCATGTAGCTGAACAACCAAAATTAATGAAGTATGGGCATTTTATTCTCCCTCAAGAAATGGTACACTAAAGAAATGGTTTTGTAGGCATCTCCATGATGTTTTGTAGTCATTTAATGACTCTTTTTGGTGGGTGAAGCCTATAATTTGAGTTTATCTCCTCTCTTTCTCTTCTAGCTTCTATTTATTGTAAATGGAGATCTCATTGTAAAAGTTGTTGGACATTTTTATGTCTGCTCCTAAACTCTAAAATTTTTTGTAGGTGTTTTTGGGTTTTAAACCTTCCATTTTGGGGATTTGGTAAGAGATTCATGCATATTTTATTGACTATAATGAACTATGTCACCTATTAAAGCAATAAAATCAAGCTTTGTGGTTATTTTCCAACCCTTTTCTTGTGTTTTCTTGATTCATCTAACCTCTGCATTGCATTTTAAATAATCTTGTGCATTTTAGTGATCTTATACATGCTCCTAATGGTTTTGTTTCACTAAAATGGTGTTGTGAATGTGTGTTATAGAGTGTGAGGTTTCAGATATCCTCTATATCTCCATCTCTGCACATTTTCTGTATTTGGAAAGTGTCCCAATCACCCTTCTCTTAGTTTTATCACCGTTGTTAGTGTAGGATTTATTTATTTTTATGTTTTATTCCTCTCCTTGGTCCCTTGGAAATCATATATTAGGAAGAGGATTCAACCTTCTCTAGAGGTCCATATTAAGTAACAAGTCCTAAAACTTGAGAGATGGTCCCATGTTTCCCAATTACACTAGTAGCTCATGCATACACACATATAAAATTAGAGGGTGCTATAGTTTGGTGATAAAAAAAGATTATTATGTTGAGGCTTACCTACAAGTTCGAAGTTTGGGAGCTCTTATTCCAATACCTCAGTAGAAAAGTAAGACTCTAATGTCGTTAGTGTTTCCCCTCAATGAAAGGATAAATATGAAGCCAAAAATTCTTTAGTGTGTCTATATCGACATGGTCTTATGGAAAGAGAATATGGTGAAGTAAGACTTGAAAAACTATGAATGAGGGCATCATTTTCACAAGTTTATTCATAAAAGGCAATTGTACGTTATTATGTTTCAAACTCTCGAGGTGAAGCACCTCACCATCTTGAATTATAATTACCATCCTGATGAAATATTCATCAATCCCTAAAGGTGAAATATGAATTGTAAATCCTTCAATGATAGCTCTGCTAAATAAATTCTCACCTCCACCAATGTCATTATCTTAAGCAAAGTCTCCCAGAAAAACCTTGTAAGTACTCTATTATGAAAAGTAAAAAATAATTTTAACTTATAGCGATGGAATGGTGATTTAAATAAATGCACTTTCTAGAGAAACATGAGTGATCCATTAATTTCCCAAGAAATTGCAGATCTTTTTCAAATGTTTTGTAGGAATTAAGCAGGATAAATATAAGTATTTTTTTTAGATTATATTTTTTAATCCTAATTATTAATTGATAACCATGTGAGATAAAATTAAATTTGTTTGTCAGGTTATTTATTCTCGTTATTTATTTTTTATTCAAAATTATTTTCAGTGAAGGAATCAAATCAAATGATGGTGGAAAATGAAAAAATCTCCCTAGAGGCACACAAATGATGGTGACAGGGTAGAAAGATATAAAACAAAGTTTGTTAGACAAAATATTATCCAACCTCCATGATGGTTTGAGGTTGTTTCTTCCTACCATATCAAGATTATATTTTACAGTTAGAGTGGCCTTATTTCTCATTTTGGAATACTAAGGGCATTTTTCCTACATTTTGGGTAAGCTTCAAAAGGTCTCTTGGGGGCATCTGTGGATATTCCATGAGGGGAAATTTTGTATAAGAATGAAGGACTCTCTTCATTCAAGGGGGTGTTTTTCTTTCTCATTTAGTGTTTGATTATATGGATGAAATTTTTGGGAAAATTTGTTGTCATGAAAAATATCTAGCATGATAATTGAAAATTTTGAAGCATGACAATTAAGTCCCTAATTGAAAATTATGCTTCTTAGTCATTGTGCATCCTTCCTCTAACTAGCTATCCATCAATTCAACCATCATCATAGCTTAGAGGAAAGTACTAAAAAGGTTTTAAAGTTTGTTTTAGTGTTTAGGTATGATTACCCAAGATGATTTGTGAATTCATTGTGACCCGATAAAGGACTACTTCCTCTAGAGGCCTAAAAAGGCTATTTTTGGCCATTTTGCAGCCAATTGAACACCCTCTAGAAGTGTTCAAGGAAAATAAAAAAAATTTGAAGGTGATTTTAGAGGACATTGAAGGTGTCTAAGGAAATTTAGGAAAGGTAAGGAAATAAAATAATTTAGGGGAAATATGTTCAATAATGGGTATTCAGGGTGTAAGGAATGAAAACTCCAATGGTGAACGTTTTCTTATTTAGATGATTTCGGGAATTCTTGAATGAGTTAAGAATTAAAAAATAGGCAAAAAATATATATTGGAATCCTATAAAAGGTGGAAAAATTAATTTTTCTCAAAGGTTCAAATACTTCCCAAGGTATCTCAGAACTCTAGAGCTTCCGCTCTAAGTTCAAGATGAAATGGCCCTTAAATTTTGCATCTAGGAAGAATTATATTTTTATAAAGGTTCCATTGATCTTAAAATTTTATTTGGAGTCAAAATAATTTAATACTTGACCCCAATATTTTTTTTCTAATATTATTTGGTGAAAACATCGAGTCCAGTGTTCAAATTTAGACATTCGAGGAAAAAATTAACTTCCCCGAATGGAAAAGTCACAGTTTGGGAACCCAGGTGTCCCCTCTATCCCCTATGGGACAAGGGGGACAAGGGGAACACCAAATTATTACCTCAATCTCCTCACCAAATCACACTTTGGATACCCAGGTGTCCTAGGTGTTCCCTCTGTCCCCATGGTGCAAGGGGGACACCAAACTGTGACCTCACTCCTTCAACCAGGTTGTAATTTTTTGTACCCAATGTACCCTCTATTATTTTTATCTTCAAATGGATAATAGGGACATAAAATTGTTACCTATCTGATACATGCAACTCCTGGACACCACGTGATTACCTTTAGCTCCTCTGATGCCATTTCGCAACCCCCATATCTCAGTTTCAACTCCCTCGCTCACAAAATTCACACTTTGGACACCTAGGTGTCCCCTCTTTCCCCAATATCCACCAAGGGATAAGGTGACAAAAAATTTTAACCTCAACCCTCATGACCAAAATTTTCTAACTACAGACAAGTTGTCATGGCCACGAATAGGTCAAAAATCACTCAAAATTTTGGCTAACTACTCCCATCACAAAATTTATTAATTTTAACCTTTATATGGATATGTTTTTCCTTTGAAATCCATTTATTTATAGCCATGCCACAACAAAAAATTATAGCAAGTTCCTTTTTGATTCTATGGAGATCCGACATGTGAAAAACCCTGAAATATGGAAGGAATGTTTCTCGTGAAATCAACTTGTATTTCAACCATTTTTTACGTGATGAGGTGGATGAATTTTTGAGATATGGAGGACTAATTTTTATCTCAATATTCTTCCATACTTGATGAAATTCTCATTTTACCACTAATCAAGACAAGGAATCATTTGAAAATTGGATTAGAGCATCCTTAAAAAATCATGAAATTTTTAAGACTAGTTTCATATCAATCTGACACATGTATGTGTCACTTCTAAAATAGTAGCTATTCATGTCTAGTCATGTTTTAAAATATTAAGTTTCAAAAAATGGAAATTTCTCAACATTATAGACACTCCAAATGAGCAAGAAACATCAGAAGGTGAAAAATATGAAAACTTTCTAAAAATAGCAATCGTGGATAGGACATGCTAAAAATAGTAAATCTTGGAATTACAAACAAAAAGTTGTGGCAGCTCCCGTTATGCTTATCTTATTTATTTTTTCCATCATTGAAAGGCCAGGAAGTTATTTCATGGCCCAAACAAGAAATAAAACCCTTTGCAGAATCCTAAAACATTAGTTAGGAGGTGATCTCTGTAAGACACAACTTGATGTAAGAAGTCAAATAATATAATTCATCATGATTGCAGAAGAGGAGATCCATCATGTATGAATAACATTATGAGAAGGAACAGAATAGAGTGAATCAATATGTGTAAATGATAGTAACTTGGAAAATGGGTGAAATTAGGAACATCATGAGGTTGACAAAGGATCTGAAAGATCAAGAACTCCATCAAAACTCAAGGTCATCAAGGGAAAGGTCATTACGAGCATGATAAGATAAACTCTCCATGAGTGATGGTGTTAGTCATATTAAGCTCACAAACAATGAATACCTCTTGACAGTGATTTTAAACCCTTGATCAATGTTTGGTGATGAACTCACATATAGCAAGTCAAAGAGGTGGAAATTGTAGTGTTTTAGTGTAGTGTGGAGGTTACAAACATGTGACTCATCCTAAAGTTTCATTCGAATATCAACTGATCTATCTATATGAGGAAACCTGTTTCCATGAGGATTAATTTAGAAAAAAGATGTCCACAAACACCAAGTATGTTTCCATCCAAGGATATTACATCTTTGTCACAAAGGTGAAATGTGAAGCTTAAGGAGTGAGTTGATGAACATCATATCCTAACTCTTCCATTTTGTCCAAATATCTTCTAGAAACAATTCATTCAGGACACCAAGATACTCAAGGCCATTATATGTGAAAGATAAAAGATTCATCTAGTCATATGAGAGGCATATGAGCAATAATATGAGGATTATGAAGACAAAAAAGGAAATAGGATGATATTCATATGGGGCACCATTTATGCAAGAATGAGAAATCATCTAATTTTCACCTAATTCCATTCACTTAGTAGTGTTCTTAAATAATCATTCAAAACCTTATAGTGTGACCACACCTCAAAGGAGAAATCACATTGCAATCACCTCATTTTAGTCCAATGGATGGTAATAAGACAATAATATCATTCAAAGAACAATCCTTTCACCTACATGATGAATATCTATTTCAATAAGAATCAAACAAACATCAAAGAGTTTGGGAATCATGGAGTTGAATTGTGATCACTAAGGTGAAATGTGAAGGCCTAGAAAAGTAATAAAGTGATCTCACTCTTACCTTCTATTCAGAAGAGATCATCATGTTCCCATCACAATACAGATCTCATAACATTGTTTCTTAACACTTATTTAATTCTTTGGAATGTTTCCATTATCTCATGAAAAAGTGAGTTTCTGAACACAGTGCTTCTAGTCAAAAATTTATTCAACGGTAAAGGCTTCATCTGTAGTCAAAAAATATTTGCACTTGGGTAAATATCTAGGACCTAAAAATGTGTTATCATTTACATGATTCATAAGAAATAAAAATAGTAATTGAAAACTCCCTTTAGCCTTTTTCTACACTTTTACTGGATTTATACACCTTGCACTCTTGTTAGCATTTAATTGTTTTATCTTTTTATGGCCTTGGACACTAGCGCTAGGAACTCCTATCCTTCTGGGATTTTTTTTTCCTCTTTATATTTTTCTTATCCTTTTAGACCCCTTTCGCTTCTTAATTAATTTTTATCTCTTTGGGTCGGCCTTTCAGTTGTCAATAAAAAAATTCAAACAAGGGAATCATATAAATACATAATTACATTTTCAAAATAAAGGACCAAGCACTAAGAACTACATACTACTACCTAAGATTGCATTCAAAAGCAAAAGAGCATTAAATTTATGCATCTAATACTCACTCACGGTATAACAGTTACATCACTTCTACATCAAATGCGTCCATATATCACTCAAGGGAATTTTTATTCTATTTCATCCCACACATTTTATATATTTTCTACATTGTAGATCTAGCTCGCTATCATTGTGCAACTTGAACAAGGGCATCCTAGGGCATCAATTCTACACACTGACATAATAACTACATAGATTCTAAGATTTAGTGCAGCACTTGGTCATAAGTTCACTCTTTGAGTGACAGTCGGGGTCAATTTGACTCCACATTTTTCATTTTCCTTTTTAGGTTTGATGTGTTGTATGGGTATGTGCAAGTGAAATTATTTCTTGTGAGTTAAAGGTATAGTCACCTATTAGACAGAGAGTCTAGTGTGATAAACAAGGACTAACATAAAAGCTTATCCAACACTGAAAGATCCAGATCCATAGTACCTACCTAGACACCAACACCCAAATCTAGATCCATAGTACCTACTTGAACACCAACACCCAAATCATGACACCAGTTCTAAGTGATCCTATCCTCTCCCAGGAACTCTTGTCCTTTTATTTTCATAGTTTAGAACCTCTAGCAAGCCTTTGTAACACTCCTCTTGGTCTATTTCAGTTTTTCATCTTCCCAAATCACTTCTTGTTCATTCAGAAATGAGATAAGTCCCTCTATCTCTCCTTCTTGAGTAGAGATTCATATCATTACTTGCTTATTTCTTGTTTCTTATTGTATATTAGTATTTGTACAACATTCATTACATTAGTTTCTCTATAAATAATATTTAAAGCTATTTTTATTAAATCATTTAGTGAACCCATTCGCTCAAACCTTACCTTATAGGAATTATTCTAATTCTTTTCCCATGGCTGAGACTTATGAAACATTTACTAAAAAATATATTCATGACCTCTAGGCCCATATTTATAAACATCCTCAAGACTTGGATATCTTATTATTTTCTTCCTGTGAGCAAGCCACTAACCTAGACAAGCTCAACCCACCATTCTCTAAAAATATTTCTCTTTGTATTGTGATACAACCTCCTAATTCTACCCTCCCACCCACCTCCATTATTTATTTTTTCTATGCCTACTCCTACCAATAATTTCACCCATCCTATTACTTCACATACATAACAAGTCTCCTCTTCCGACACCTAAGATCTAGCTTCTTTATACCAGGATCTAAAAGTTCAAATCCATTAGCTTCAACAAGCTACTTCACCTTCCTCTCCATCTCTTGATTCCTCATCAATCCTTCACACCCCTTTTTCACCCACTATATCTTCTCATCCACTTCCTCCTAACTTCGTTACACCTAATTTTCCCACCTTCAATGGCCATGGAGACCCTCAGGAGACTTTGTTATCTTTCCATGTGGCATGTCTTGACTATGTGCATGACTTTACATTGTTGGCTAAATTGTTTCCTAGAAGTTTGAATGATTATGTTATGTGTTGGTTTTATGATCTACTTGTTAACTCGGTAAATTATTTTACACACTTAGCCAATGCTTTCCTTGCACATTTTTTTTATCAATATCAGCACTAAAATATGCTACACCCAATTATCTCAAGTCAAACAAGGATCCGATAAGTATCTCAAGGACCATGTTATATACTACAAGAACAACCTCACCAAGATGACTAATGTTATCACTGATTCTTATTTGCAAGATCTATTTATTCAAATTATCTTGCCTCCACTTCAAGATACTTTCATATTTGAGACCTCTTCTTCATTTGATCAATTATGCCATACACTCAAGATGTGTGAAGGAAAACTTTAATCTATGAGAAAATTGAAATATCATGATACTTCCTCATCCTCTAATAGGTTTCAAGATAAATATGAATTCAAGCCATCCCCTAAGCATATTGAAGCTAAGGCCACTGGAAATGTTGTTTCTCCATCTACCACACTTCAAGTGCAAGCTCCATGTCAGACATTTACTAAGTTACCTTATGCTCCTCGATTCCTACTACCGTAACTTACCAAGAGAAATCTTATTACTCTTCCACCTCCACTAAATATAGAAAATTTTTACCCATGTGGCCATAAATACGATGAAAATACTCACTATGATTTCCATCAATGCATTGGGAATCCCACTGATCACTAATTCAAACTTAGACATCTAATTCAAGATCTTATTGATAACAACTCCATCGAGCTTCCTCCGCCATCTACTTCTAAGTCGGTTAATGATAATCAAAAGCTTAAAATATTTAAAGGACCTTTACCAAACCATGACAAGGAAGCTATAGTTTCTTTTGCAAATCATATGTATCATTTTGTGCCTCTCCCTCATCGGGGCTTCTTAATTTCCTTATTACTTCTGTTGATGTGCCACCACCAGTCATTACATTCTTAGATCATGATTATCATGCTATATTTTCTTCCGATTCACTACATATCAATGCTTATGTTGGAACCTATTCTATCAATAACACTATGGTCTATCCATATGGTCTTTACCAATGTAGGCTTTGTTGCACTTCTTGTAGCTATTCAATGCTCAACATCGTTAATTACATTTCTAGGTCCTAATTCTTATCATTATGTCATTCTTACCATCAGAACTAGGTATCTTACCATATTTAGGCCATTCCTTATTACCTCATAAATCATCAGTTGTGACATGATATTAGATATTCCTTGGCTCCAAACCACACAAGCTATCCCTTTCATGCATCACTTGTGTCTCAAGTTCCTCCATAACAAACAAGTTATCACTATAAAAGGTATTCTACCTCACACATTGCTTCCTTGACCAACTCATGATGATCTTTATGAATTCACTAAGAAATTTTGTCCTCATGCATGGCTAACATCCTGGTCTACTCCTATACTTATCTTTCCTATTTTTACGTAGCCTCCTATTCCTCCTAAGTCCAAATTTATTTTTGCACCTAGTTATACTATTCATGCATGACCTAAATCTCAACCTTTTCATCCTCATCGGTCCATTAGTCTACCTTATAAGCGTAATTTCCCTAATCAGGTGGTCATTTCTCACATATTTTCTCCACCAATTTATTCACATCGGTCTCGTTTAGATACATATAGTTTCTCTCATACACATCCAACCTTATATCATTGTCATATGCCTTTGTCTCCTTGAATATCGGGTGGAGGATCCTTCCCCTTCACTATCATTGGATATTATTCACTCCTCACACTCTTGGGATACATCACACTTCCCCCCTTCTATCACTATCAGTTGTCTCTATTCTTTAGTACTACATTATACACTTTGTGCTTCATATTTTCTAAGTACTCTCACATTCTTGGTACACACATTGTATTGTTATTACCCTCTGATGCACTCTCATGCTATGGTTCACACTTGATTGTTGAGGTTACACTACATCAATGAACCTCGCATTCCATACTTCACACTCTATGCTTCATGACCTATCTTTTCTAGAATTTAATCGCACGTGACAAACCCATTTCCTTACGACCCAATCTTGTTCTATGGTTCATTCTTGACTGCTAAGGTGACATTTATAAATGAGCCTCATTTCATGCACATCCACTAGGGATCAATGTGACTCCTTCCATTTTCACATCTTGCATACCATGCCATCAGACCATCACAACATTTACACATATTTGTTTCATTTACTCTTGCTTTCTTATACTACTTATATTTTGCACTTTTCTTACAATACTAGAAAGATACTCAATATGTCAATATCATTTTCTATATACACATGCATGTTCACTTGGTATCTAGAAGTGAATGTAGATATTTTACAAATCCTTACATGATGCATGATACTCAACTCTGGATCCCTTTCCAGTCCCACCAAGACTCCTGGGGACATCTACTTTTACTAGTCTCTATTTATTTTGGGTCAGATTCAAATGTAGAAACAATAAACTATAATACACTAATAAAACATTGAATATAAAAATATTGCAATTTAATTCATTCAGGATTTCAATTACAATGATAGAGGTTACATTTTATAATGTTTGATATCCTAAAAAGGTGGAGTCAAAATTTATCTTCAATCCCTCATATCACTCTCCATGAATCTCTCAAACCTATCTCCTAATATCTCTCAAACCAAAATAACTACGTGAGTTGTTTATTCAACAACTTCACATTCACTCACACTATATTATTATTAAATGAGTTTGAAATCTCATTTAAATAATAATACACACTATAATTTATTAATAATGTTACACAATATATTCGTAACATTCACTCCCCTATTGACATTATTAATTCCTAATATACACTCCCCTAATGTGAACAAGGTAGTAAAACATTTTCACATCTTAGCAGAATGCCAACCCCTATGGCATGCCTATAGATCATGACCTTGATAATGAAGGGAGAAATGCTCAACCTTCTATGGTTTTACAACAAGTTTACCACCAACCTGGAGATTAACAATTCTCCACTCTATTGTTCACCTCATATGGTTTTCTGGATCTCCACGAACTGTTTCAAGATCCATGTCTGCATGTGTTTTTTTACTTCCCCACTATATTTTTCATCAGAAGGTTACATATAGGAATTTGTCACACATTACAATAACAAGAATGTATGATTTGTTTTTATTATCTACCACACAACTGAAAATACTTGGCCACCAAATCAGTACTGCGGCCTCGTCGATGGTGCCTGACGAGAGGTCATTAATCAACCTCCTTCCTCCATTTCCTCCAGACTCCATGTGAAACTACTTAGTTACTCAAAAATTTTTAAAATGAAGCTCAATATGAAATTCCCCCCTCAATTTGAACTTGGTTGTCACGTACAAGTGAAAATGCAACCAGGAGAAATATGAGAAACCTTTTTTTTTACAATTTTCCTAATAATCACCTAAATGACACACAAATGATTTAAAAAAATTATGACTTGACTTTATGATGTTTGTAATGATACAAAGAAAATTAAAATCAAAATTGTTTAAAAATAAATTACAACTTAGACTTACGTAACCAAACAATAAATAAGACTTGTTCCCTAATGAATTAACCGAGAGAGAAGAAATACCACAATTCTTTTTCTTCTTAAAAATAAACAAAAACCAAAACAACACGTGGATGGTAAAATAAATTAGAGACTAAAACCTAATGACCAAATGATTGTAGGGAAGGTATATGCAATCTATGGGGCATGACAGGTCTACAATCTCCCACAAACTGACCACGAACTGCATACCGTGAGGAAACTCCTAACTTGTATAATGCAGGTTTGGTAAAATGTGTTTTTTCCAAACATATTATCTGGGTTTGGCTGAAGTTTTTTTGTAGTTATATCACCCATATTTCGTGAAACACAATAAGTTTCAGAAAAACCCAGATCCTAGAATGAAAAAATACAGTCTATTCTTAAGATGGATTTTCTTAAAAAATGCTCTTGCTCAATCACAGAAAATCCATTGTCAGGTTTGCATACCTACTCTGATACCAAATATTATTTTTGGGCCAGATTCAAATGTAGAAACAATAAAATATAATACACTGAATATAAAAATATTGTAATTTAATTCATTCAGGATGTCAATTACAATGATAGAGGTTACATTTTATAATGTTTGATCTCCTAAAAAGGTGGAGTCAAACTTCATCTTCAATCCCTCATATCACTCTCCATGAATCTCTCAAACCTATCTCCTAATATCTCTCAAACCAAAATAGCTACGTGATTTGTTTATTCAACAACTTCACATTCACTCACACTATATTATTATTAAATGAGTTTGAAATATCATTTAAATAATAATACACACAATACAATTTATTAATAATGTTACACAATATATTCGTAACACTCTCACATTCTACACATTACAACTTCTATTACAACATTCTTCACTACTTCTCATTAGAGTTACTTTATTTTTGTTGATATATACATGCTTTGAAATACTATTTATCTTTCTAAAATGGTAATGGGTACTTCATGTGTAGCATTTTTCTTGCACAATTATGTGTAACCATGGTTATTTGATACATTCTACTTGATCTTTTTTGCTATCGTATGTTATTACTTGTGGGCTATGCCCTATTTCTTGTATGATCATTATATGCTTTTGGCCACTTTGGCCCTGATTGTCTTATGAAATTATGAGTGATTTCCTATATTTGAAAGCCACTTTTCATTGTCCATCTTGTTTGCACACCTAATTGTTACAGTTTTCTCTATTGCATGTTAGCTACTTTTACTACTAATACTTGCTACTAGCCTACATTTTTTGTATGTGCCTTGGTTGCTACCATGCACATCCCCTAACCCTATAGGTATCCAATTCAAATTAGAATCAGGTCCTCTCCTTTGGGACACATTCTCCTACAGATGTCAAATTCACCCCAGACAAGGGGGGCATACATTGGGTGAACAAGTCACCCCTACAATAGCTCAGAGCTACATTTCAAATCAGAAAAATACATAAACAACACATGTATACAATCATAGAATTGTCTAGAACCAGAATTGGACTTCATACACAGTAAAAACACTAGTGCCAAGATCTAAAAACTAGCACCTGGGTGCTCTTGTCCTCCCCTAGGTGCTAATGTCCTTGAGGAAGAAATAATCAATTTCTCATAACAACACAGTCTTTAGCAGTATTCGACATAGTTTTCTAGTATTAGGCACTTGCCTCTAAATACAAAAATCATTCTATATCCTACAATACAGAACAACACAAGACATACCATCTATAGCGATGCTCATTCGGGAAGTAATCATGGAAGGAGAGTAAAAATAGACCACTCTATTATGGCGTGAGATCGGCCCAAAAACTAGCATTTGGCATGAGATTGCCCAAAAAAATTACATTTGGCATGAAATCACCTAAAAAGATCAGCCTTCACAACATTTCAAGACATTTTTCTATCTTCCATACTTATATACATTTGGTGCACACTTTCCTTTTACATACTTTCACACTTTTAAACACTTTTACATACTTTAATCATATTTTTCCTATACAAGACTTTGACTACTCTTTCACTCTTCTATTACAGGTCATTCCTTAATACACAACAAGAAGTATCCTACATTAGCAAATACAAGCACAACAATATGTACAAGCTATGTACATGCTTCACGCCTAGGGTCCACCTCCCTTTCCTAGTCTCCATGATTCATATTGTGATCACTTCACGCTTCATGTTTCCACTCGACATGCTATCAGCTACACACTACTCTATAGGATCATAAGGTATGCATATTCTATCTACTTTATGCTATAGATTATTCACTCAACAACATAAATTTTGGGGAAAATCTAGTCACAAAATCTATGCACTTGGGTACATTTTGAGGTCCTAAAAATGTGATAGCATTTACATGATTCCTAAGCAAGAAAACTAGTAATTGACAACTTCTTTTACCCTTTTACTTTGTCTTCTACACTTTTATTGGCTTTATACCCCTTTTAATCTTTCCTTCATTTAATTTTTTTATCTTACTATGGCCTCACCCCATTTAGGAAAATAGCATTAAGCGCTCTTGTCCTTATAGGTGCTCATGTCCCTCTTTATATTTTTATCATCCTTTTGGACCCCTTTCACTTCTTAATTACTTTTTATCTCTCTCGGTTGTCCTTTCATTTGTCAATTACAAAATTCAAACAAGGGAATCATATAAATATATAGTTATGTTTTCAAAATAAAGTACCAAGAACTAAACATTGTATACTAACACCTAAGAATACATTCAAAGGCATACTAACATCAAAGGTATCCATCTAGAACTCACTCAAGGGAAAGGGCTTCATCAATTCTGCATACACAACATAGGAGGGTAAGTTATATTCTATTCAATCCCACACATTCTATACATTTTATACATTCTAGATCTAACCTGCTATCACTATGCAACTTTCACAAGGTAATCCTAAGGAATAAAATCTACACACACAAGAAATTCATGGAGTCTGAGATGTAGTGCAACACTCAGTTGTAAGTTTGGTCTTCGGGTGACCATTGGGGTCATTCTGAATCCACATTTTTCATTTTCCTTTTTAGGTTTATTGTGTTTTGTGGGTATGTTCAGTTGAACTTATTTATTATAGGTTATAGGTACAGTCGTAGATCAGAAAATGAGTCTAAAGTGACAAATAGGGACCAACAATGAAGCTTATCCAACACTAAAAGATATATATCCAAAACACCCTCTTGGACACTAGCGCCTAGATCCAAAAACCAACACCAAGTGTTATTTTCTTCTCCTAGGCGCCCCTATGCATTTTTAGAGTTTGGAACCTCTGGTGAGTGTTTGTGAAAATCCTCTTAGTCTATTTTAGTATTTCATCTACCTAGATCATTTCTTGTTCATTCAAAAATCAGTTGTGTCCCTTCATCTCTCTTTCTTTCTTAGGGTTTCATATCATTGCTTGCTTATTACTTGTGTCTTATTGTATATTAGTATTTGTACAAAATTCATTATAGTAGTTATTCTACAAATAATATTTAAACCTATTTTTATTAAATCATCATCTTCATCATATTATTCAACCCTTATATATATATATATATATATATATATATATATATATATATATATATATATATATATATATATATATATATATATATTCCTTCTTATGTCCCCATATTCTAATTCTCCATCAATAATTTACTTTTTGTTATTTCATCTTATTCACTTAAATGACCTTCAACATTAACATTGTAAGAGTCCTTTTTCACCAATAAGGAAAAGACTCACTTTTGTATCCTAATAATATGGAAGGTCACAAGTGATGAAGGGAAGTGAAAAGTCATGTGGGGGGTGGATGAAGAGACTTTTTTTTAATGTTGAAAATTGGAATGTCTTCTTTTAAAGGGTTAGAAATTTTGGATTGTTATATATTGTTGAGATTTTTCTCACCACTACATCAAGAAATGAAAGTTACATTTCCTCTATTTTCTATGCTTATTTTGCTCTAATATCCCCCTCTCTACTTTCCAAATTTGTAAGCATGGTGATCTTGCATAACTAAGAAGGAACTTTGTGTCCTTGATTGATGAGTCTATAGAACTTTATGTCTCTATTTTTTTAGTCTTATTGATTGCTTGCATTGTTACATTCTTCTAATTGAATGTATACATAATATGGTTGATGTATGTGAATTTTTTAATCCTACTCACAAAATTAACCCCATCTCTTTTTATTTTTCCTACTCCCCTTTACCTCTCCTCACATAAAATTCCTCCCATGTACACTATACAAGAACTTTTCCATGAGTTTAGTGGAATATTCTTGTGTGATCCCCAACTTAACAGTCACCCCAAAACTTTAGTTAGTCTATATTCAATAATGGTAGCCTCCCTATACACAAGGAGGGGCTTAGCCCCGTGACCATTCGTGAAAACTAATAATTTGGACTGTAACAAATTATTTCACCAAAACATTTTGGTGATTTCGCTGGGGAGAGATATTCCCTTGTGCAACCTTAAAATATCGCTGAAAAATCCCAAATAAATACATATTCAAAAAATCCATTAAAAAACTAAAAAAATGAAAAATACCAAAAATATTATCTGAATGTTTGAGAGCCTAGTTGTAATCATGTTGAAAAATATGCATTTTTCCATGTTGCATTTGTATCTAACACTTTGAACAAACTGATAGAAAAGAGATACACTCAAGATGATTACACAGATGGAATAATTGTCCCAACATTTGAAGAACAACATCAAGCTGATTTCATGTTTCTGATTGTTCAAATAGCAAGGCAAACTAATCAAGAGTATTTCCCTGAATTTTATCTCAACTTTCCTCTTAAAGGTAAACATTTCATAAGAATATGTAAAACCACTAGAAATCATTCCTCCTAAATAAAAAAGAGAGGAAGAAATAGATGAATAAGGAGAAATAATGGTTACACCTCTACCATAGGGATGAAACACTGGTCCAATAGCATTGGCTACTCCACTCCATTAATTTCTAAAAGGATCAAGAAAGAAATTTCCCAAATTATATGGAGATGGAAAGAAATGTCTAAATTATCATATCACCACTTTTATCACAACATGTGGTGTTCTTGGAGTAAAAAATGAAGATGTTACCATGTGTTTATTCATGGAATCATTGCAAGATGCTACAATGGAATGGTTTTACTACTTTCCATCATTTTCAATTATTGATTAGGATGATATGAAAACCAAGTTTGAATCAATATTAAAGCGTATAGAATATTTTCAATCTGTTGTTGAAGAGTTCCACCTAGAAGATCTATATAACATGTTATTAATCTTATTTCCAGGGATGAACCAGTGTCAAAAGAACCTTATAAATATTTTATACTTGAATTAGCTGAGATTAAGATACAATTGACTTAATGGTTGAAGTAGGGGAAAATTTGACCTAGTTTTTCTCCCTAGGGTGCACCAGTGTTGTTTGTTAAAAGGAAAGATGGTACTATGCCCTTTTCATAGAATTTATGACTTGCTAGATAAATTGAATAGTGCTAAGTGTTTTTCTAAGATTGATTTACATTCTAGATACTATCATATTAGAATAAAGGATGCTCATATTGCAAAGACTTCTTTTAGGACTAGATATGGTCATTATGAGTTTATTGTTATGCCTTTTGGTTTAACAAATGCTCCAGTCACTTTCATTACCTTGATGCATGATGTTTTTAGACCTTTTATAGAAGTGTTTTTCATTATATTTCTAGACGATATTTTGATCTACTCTAAAAGCAAAGAAGAACATGAGAAGCATGCTAGTTTAGTGCTTGAAACTTCAAGAAAACATCAGTTGTATGGTAAACTAAGTAAATGTGAGTTCTTTAAAAATGAAGTATCCTATTTAGGACACATTATCTATTAAAATGGAATTTCTCCAAATCCTTCCAAATTAAAATTAGTAAGAGATTGGGATATACCCAAAGATGTACAAGAAATTAGAATTTTTCTTGGTTTCTCTCATTTTTATAGAAGATTTATTAAGAACTATTCTAAAATAGCTAGTCCCCTCATAGAATTAACAAAGAAGAAGAATGCATATCTTTTTCCTGAGGAATGTGAAATTGCTTTTAATAAATTGAAATAAGCATTAACTAGTGCACCGGTGTTATGTATTCCTTATTTTTCCAAACCTTTTTTTGTTACTACAGATGCTTGTGGGTCTGGTATTGGTTATGTGTTAATTCAAGATGGTAGATTTGTATGTTTTGGATCTAGAAAATTGCTACCTACTGAAAATAATTATCTTACTCATGATTTGGAACTGTTAGGGATAATTTATTCTTTAAAAATTTAGAGACATTATTTTCTTGGTCGAAATTTTATCTTAAAAACTAATCATAAAGGTCTATAGTATATTTTTACTTAGCCATTACTAAATATGAAAAAAAGAAGATGGTTAGAATTACTAAGTATTGTTTTGAAATAAAATATGTACCTGGTAAAGAAAAATTAGTTATTGATGCTTTAAGTATGAAAAGCATGTTTGGAAATTATTTTTTATTTATAAGGGAGTCCATTTGATCAAGAAATAAGAGATGCATTGCCTACTAATAGCTATTTTGTTGAATTATATGTTGGTTTGTAAAATGGAACATCTAATGTACCTTTAAAATATAGTCTTATTGCATATTTTCTTGGTGTGAATGGAATTTTGTACTATAAAGGTAGATTGTGTATTCTTAGTCTTCCTAGTTTGAAATAGAAAATTTTGAGAGATTCTCATAACATTCTTATTTTTGGACATCCCAATTTTCAAAAGACTTACTTATTAGTTAAAAAAAATATTTATGGCCTAGGATGAAGTAAGACATTAGGAAGTATGTGCAGAAGTGTTTGACTTATCAAAATGTTAAATATGAAAAATGTAGTAAACTTGGTCAATTGCAACCTTTGTCTATTCTTGATAGAAAATGGGAGTCAATTAGTATGGATTTTACTATAGGTTTACCTAAGACCAAGAATGGTCATGATGTAATTATTTTTGTGGTTGATATGTTGACAAAAATGGATCATTTTATACCAAAAAATATCAAAACCTATGCTTTTGATATAGCTCATTTATTTTCTAAATAAATATTTCGTTTGCTGGTCTTCCTATATATTTAGTAACTGATAGAGATCTTATATTTAATTCTTATTTCTAGAGATCCTAGTTATATGAATTGGGTACTAGTTTGAGATTTAGTACTGCTTATCATCCTGAGTCATATGGTCAAACTGAAAGAATAAATATGATATTAGAAGATATGATTAGAATGTATACATATGAAAAGCCTGGGAATTGGGAACACTATTTTAATTTAATTTAGTTCACTTATAATCAAATTTATCATACTAAAAAAAATGACACCTTTTGAAGCTATGAAAGGTAGGAATTGTACTACTCCTATTTCATGGTCAAATCCTGAACACAGATCTTGGTACGCCAATGCTAATTTGAAAGAAATGGGAGAAATTATAAATAAAGAAAAACAAAACATGAAATATTCCCAAGATAGATATAAGCATTGGGTTGATTCTAAAAGAACTGTTAGAGAATTTTCAATAGATGATCAAGTATTTCTTAGAGTTAAACCTAAGAAGAGTTATTTGAAATTAGGAACATATGCTAAGTTAGCTCCTTGTTATTTTAGACCTTTTGAAATTCTAGAAAGAATAAGAAATATTTCTTATAGATTAGCTTTACCTCCTGAATTGTCTAGAATTCATAATGTGTTTGATGTAAGCTTGTTAAAGGACTTGAAATGATTTTGGAAAGATGAATTAATAACCTTAAAAATCGATAAATTAAAGAAGTTAAAGTAAAATGAATTTTTTGTGATGTGGAAAGTGCTACTTGGGAAAGAGAATATTTTCTGAAAGAGTAATATCCCAATTTGTTTAGCTATTGACTTGTTTTTTTATGTGATTTTCAGCATAGACTTGGTATTAATGAGGGAAGTAGATGATTCAAGGAGGGGAGAAATGTTGTACGACTAAATCCCCCTAGGATTAAAAATAATTAAAGACTTTTGGATTATTAAAGATCAATTTTGAATTAAGAAAAAGACATTGTATATAGTTATTGATGAACTAAATGTCACGAGATTTTGATTGAAGATGTTTAATGTATTTATGAAAAGGTGTGAACAACCAACATGATGGATAGTTGCCAATGAAAAACTATAAAGGCATGTCAAACTCAAAGGAGGGACATTATTTGGAATCATTGTGATTCTGAGACAAGAAATTATAATTGTGATTCTAAGAAAGAATATAGAAAAAAAGCCTAAAGAATCTTATGAATTAAGTCTATGGAAGTAAATTCCAAGGCTGACTAGGCACAACCATGTGACAGGCAGAGAGGGACACCAACGGTGTCATAACTAGGGGTACATAGTATAACCTTAGATGGTCCTAGTCAGGGAAAGGTGAAAATACATGGGGTGTATAGCACATTCCTCTCAATTGTGGCCATAGTCTAGTGTTTTTTTCCCAAGTCTGGATTGGAATTTGGTACAATAATTCCTATGAATTGTCTCATATAATTATTTTTTCTATAAAATCTCTATAAGTTTCTATAAAAATCTATGTAAACATTTGTTAAAGCTCTGATACCAAATGAAATGTAATTTTTTCCCTCGACAAAATATTTAAATTCTTGACAAACTATTGACTGTAGAAGTCTGGTACGTTTTTCTAACATTCTTATGTTGTTATATGTCATATTACAGAGATATATACGTTTCTACTTATTTTTAATAAGTTAAATCAAATTACAAACACATTTTATTTAATAAAATTAAGAAGAACTTTATAATATACAGTTATAGTTAATGGAGTTAATTAATCATGTTTTTAATCTTAATTAACCATGTTAATTATAAAATTCTTCTTAATTTTATTAAATAAAATATGTTTGTAATTTGATTTAGCTTATTAAAACTAAGTAGAAACTTATAGATCTCCGTAATACAACATATAACAACATAAGAATGTTATAAAAACATATCAGACCTCCGTAATTATTATTTTTCTCAAGAATTTAAAGATTTTTTCGAAGTAAAAAGTTACATTTTCAGAATAGTAAAATTTTAGGAATAATTTGGCATCAAGATGTTTGATGATCTCCCTATGAAAAAGTTTGGAAATTTCCAAGAGGGAATTTTCATATTTTTAATCAAATGGTAGTCACATTGAGATAAGTTAAAATGTTGGACAACAATTTTGGGATCAATTTTGAACATGTCAATGTAACCACAAGAAAAAAGCCTCCTTGTTTTAAATAATGACTTCTTGATGTTATGGTTGTAGGTTTGGAAAATAATATCATATCATGACTGTGAAAGAATAATCATCATTTTTTAGTTAGGCACTAAGAGTATAACTATAAATTTTCCATCATGGAAATGATAAGGAACATTAGTTAAATTATAAATTTCATTGCTTATTAAATTGATACAGGTGAAAAGTTTGTTAAATATTGGAGGTTTCTTGGTAAATCTATTGATCTTATGATGTTGAAGGGGAAATTTTTCTTCTCATGCATAGAGTAGCTCAAGAATTTCCTCAACATTGTCAAAAATAGGTAAAGGACATTTATATTTGAAATTGATTTTTATATCAACATATTTTTTACCATTACGATTATATTTTGATAGGATTTTTCTAACATCTACCACCTTAGCATCAAGAGTGATTTTTACAAGCTTGGAGAAAACTTAAATAATATTTTGACCAACATCAACCTTGTTGGATTTAGATTGGATAATATGGTTGGCTTGGAAAGGTTCTACTAAAAACACATCAAGTATTTATATAAATTGATCAATAAAATAAATCACATGAGGGGAATATGATTTTTTAATTTTAGTAAGGATGTTCAATCTAGTTTGGGATCTCTGTGGTTTTATCAACTACATTTTACTTTTGAGTAATAGCATTGATGTAGTCATAATTGATTTTTTTTTTTAGCTCTATACCTTGAAACAAAGTCTTAAATTGATTCAATCATCCAATTAACATTTATATGGTTGGACTAGTAGGAGGATAGTAAGGTAGAATATCTTCATCCTCATCATCATTAGTATGAAAATGGGATGGTTGAAATAATGAGAAGTAGAAATCATGTTGGATTCACAATTGAAAACATATATTTATCCAAACTCCTTTTATTGTGGATAAAATAAAGGTTTCTATCTTACACATGGGAAAAAATGTAAACCTCATCATAAGATGGTTGTATAGTACATGCTTATAAATCATTTTGGCCAAGATTTTATGTTTTAGGAGAACATTATTTGGTGGAAATTATAGTTGGCTAAAGGATTGTGGAAAATGAGATGGATTTTCTTATAACAGTTTGGAAGTTCCAAATGCATTGCATTCAATATATCCTCATCATAGTTGTAATAGGATCTTATAGAATCATAAGAAGTTTCTTCATCAATCTTAATTTCAATAATAAGGGGCTATTTAAAATAATTTAGAATTATTACTAGTGTGATTCTGGAATAGAAAGCAAATGACAAACATTATTCTCTCTAGTCTAGTTTGGGGGTGTAAGTTTAAATTATTTGAAATGGTCCATTATAGGAATAAATATATCTCTTGTCAAGAGTGATGGAGTGAAAATGTGTAATACATTATGATAACTTGTTTTTGGTACTTTAATTTTTAGCTCATCATCGTTAGGATTGGTGCAAGTGACTTGGATATCAAGTTTATAGTCATATAATTTTGGAATCAATATATTATACATAGTTGAAGTAGTGGTAGTATAGAATGTATTCTTAAAATTATGAATATTTATTACTGATGCATCAAGATCAGCCTCATATTTGTATTTTTCATTATTATTAATGAAATTTTTGGAATTATCTTCTTAAGGATGTGACTAATCTTATTTGATGTAGTTATAGTTTGCAAAATAGGATATAAGAGGTTGAAATAGCTAAGATCATGACCTTGGTGCAAATTTTTTTGAGGCCCACTCTAATAGGGAGAAAAATACAACCTTAACAATTTCAATTGATGTGTTTTACAAAATCGATGACGAGTGATTCATGTTCATGTGAGGTTATTAATGGAATATCCTAATGTTGCTAATAACCAGAAGGAGGAAAAATTGATTCATGGACCTTCATCTAATAACACCTTCCTCGTTAAGGAAGCATTGATTATAAGGGGAGGGTCATTAGTATATAAGCGTATTTCATCATTAATTAGGTCATCCTATAGAAAATGTAAGGAGTGCTAACCTAGGATCTGACACCTTAGGTTTTGCACTAAATAACATAACATTTTCTGTAACATCCATGTTATTAATCTTCCAAATTAAGGTATTTTTTTAAACAAACCCCTTAATCAAAATTAATGACTTGAGTAATTTTCAGCTTGTATTAATTTAAAATCTAGCATAATTAAATGTTTACAATATGTGTGATAACAAATGATAACCATGTGCACCTGTAAAGGTCAACTGGATCTACCTAATCCCCGTTAGTTCACTCTAATCAAGAGATTATAGTTTTTATAATTTTGGTTAAACATTTATATAACGTTTTGATAATTATTTGCAACTCCTAAGTTTTAACCTAGAAATCAGATAAGCTGCAATCCATCTGGTATCTAAAACAAAACATTAGGGATAAAGTGAACAAATAATGTAATCATCTAACTACACTACTTGGCCAAGTTTTCAAGAAATTAATGTAAGCTTAGTTTCATGACTGCACATAAGTCAATGAAACTTTTGTCCATCACTACACAACCATCTCTTCATAGTTATTTGGATCTCATTTCATTGGTAAATAAGTTTAGTTCAATTTTTGAAGATGCAGGGATCATGACTCATTATTATAATCGATAGGATCCTATCAATCTCATTTTGGGATCCCTATGGGAAAGGCAATGATCACATAATGACTAGTGTCATTATGTATTCTCTACATTTCCCATAGCCATCCTAAGCTGGCACAATTAATATTTTGTGGATAATCATGACAATTCAAGATATATAAACTTCATTAACAATTTAGTTATCTATTTCAGATAAGTAGATAAGATTGTATCTATGTTATGTTGTTTCAAATCACTTCACATTATATTTTTCACAATAGAGGTTTATAATGACTCATTGAGTTACTACCCTTTTTGGGTACTTCTTATCAATTTATCACAACTTAATGTTATCATTCAAAATAGATTAATTTAACCATATCTTATTTTTGAATGATCAAATCACTCCTCACTAGTATTGATATTAATATCATAATTTTATCATTCATTATAAAAGGTTCACTTAATATCATTTGGTGTTTATTTGATATGAATTGTATAACTTATTTAGTAAGGTATAATATTAACATAACATATTTTATGTTTCATTGTTTTCCCATAACATACTTTGTTCATCAACGACACATTTGATCATCCATAATGGAACTGTAGACACAAAATATATACACTTGGGTACATTTCTAGGTCTTAAAGAACACTAATATATACACGATTCCTAGGTAAGAAAACTATTAATTGACAATGTCTTTCAGGCCTTTTGTTTTTTTTTTGTTATATTTTTATTGACCTTACACACCCTATAACCCTGTCATTATTTGAATGATTTATCTTTTATGGCCTTAGACACTAGATTCCAGTTAGGACACTAGTTCTCATATGCTCCTATCCCTCCTATGCACTCATGAACCTCTCTATCCTTTTCTCACTCTTTTTGGTCTCTTTTTCCTTTTGAGCATCTTTTACACTTTTATGTTAGCCTTCAAGTTGTCAATTACGAAATTCAAACAAGGTAATCATATACATACATAATTATGGCTCTCAAATCATGAGCCAAAAACTGAGCATTACATACTATCACCTAATCTTGCAACCAAAAGCACACGAGCATTAAAAATCATCTATCTAGCACATTTAATCAAGGGAAAAGGGTTGCATCAATATGCATACAAAACATAGGAGGGGGGGTCTCTTCTATTCCATTTCACACATTCTATAGATTTTTTATATTCTAGATCTATTGCGCTATCACTGTGCAACTTACATAAGGGCATCATTATACACACTTTCACACAAAAATACATGGATTTTGAAATGTAGTGTATCACTCAGCACTAAGTTCACTCTTTAGGTTACCGTCGGGGTCAATATGACTCCACATACTACATCTTTGTTTTTAAGATTTGATGTAGTTTGTGGGCATGTGCAACTAAGTAAATTTCTTTGTAGGTTACATATGCAAACAATGACATTGGGAAAAATAGAGAGTGACAAATAGAGCTAAAAAATAAAGCTTCTCTTGCACAGAAAATATCAGAACCTAAGCATCTAGGTGGACACTAGCACCTGAATCTAGTCATTAGCGCCTAGGCACTCCCATCCTCGTGTGGGTTTGTTTTCCTACACATTTCTAGGTTCCAAAACCTCCAGTGAGACCTGACGACACTTCTCATTCTGTTTCAACAATTCCTCAATACAAAACACTTCTTGATCACTTGAAAATCAGCTAAGTCATCTATCCCTCTCATTTTATTCAGGTTTTATATTATTTCTTGTTTGTTGTTTGTCAATTTTATGTATTCAATCATTTGTATATCATTCATTACATTAGTTACTCTAAAATAGATTTATCTCAATTTATATTAAATCATTTGGTGAACCTTCTTGCTCAAACCCTACCTTCCTTCAAGTTTTATTTTTATGCTTGTCACCTGTAGTGGTCATTTTGGTTCCTTTGAGTACATTGAGCTTCCTCCATATGTATGTAAGTTCTTTAAATCAATGGCTGAATTTTCTAATCCTTTTCTTAACTCTAACAAAGATCCTCTTGAAAATATTGAAACTTCTGATAGTGAACAATCATATAATGAGGACACTAACATTGATAAAAAAAAAGTTAAACAAACTCACTAATTTTCATTCTTCTTTATGCAACCACCCTACGCATATTCCACATTATCCACTTCCTCCTAACTTCATTACACCCAAGCTTCCTACTTTTAATGGCCACAGTGAACCTCAGGAGCATATTTGATATGTCATGTGGCATGTCTTGACTATGCAGATGATTTTACCTTACTAGCTAAAATATTTCATAGAATCTTGCAAGATTATGTTATGCATCGGTTCTATGATGTACCTGTTCACTTGGTAAATTATTTTACAAATTTATGCTATGATTTAAATTTCTATCAATATCGTCACTAAGATCTCTTGTGCTCAACTTGCTAACCTTAACAAAAGTATCTAATTAGCTTCTAACAGACTATGTTTCACATTATAATAACAACCTTGCTAAGATGACTAATGTAATAGCTGACTCTAAATTATGGTATCTCTTTATTCAAAGTTTCCTACCTAAATTGCAAGAGAGTTTCATATTTGATACATCTCCCTCCTTTGATCAAATATGCCATTCACTTAAATTATGCGAAGGTGAACTCTTATCTATGGGTAAATTAAATTATTATAATACTTCTTCATCTTCATCTTCCAATCAGTTTCATTCCAAGTCTACTTTCAAACCATCTAGAATAAGTCCACTAAAGCTAAGGTAACTATTAACATTGTTTCTAGACCTGAAAATCTTCAATTGCAACATGTGTGATATACATTTATTAAGTTACATTATGAACCTTGGCTTCTCTTACCACGTCTTATTGAAATGAATCTTATTACTCTCCCTCCACCACTTAATCATGATCCTTCTCACCCCTTGGCCACAAATATGATGAAAATACACACTATGAATACAAAAAATGCATTATGAATTCTATTGATTCTTTTTAAAACTTAAACATCTTATTCAAGATCTTATTGATAACAATGCACTTGAGCTCCTTGAGCTATCTGCTACAAAATAGGTCAATGATAATAAAAAGCTAAAAATATTTAATGACCCTCTACCAAATCATAAAAAGAGAGATATTGATTCTTTGGAAAATCATACATATTTTGTTATTCCTCCTCCCTCATTGGGGCCTCTAAACTTCCTTGTTGATTCTACTAACGTGTTACCACTTGTTATCACGTTCTCAGATCATGATTATTAGGCTACACTTAATTTTGATTCATATTGTTTCTTATACCATCAACAACACTATGGTCTATCCATAGGCCACTTAATAATACATGCTCTGTGGCACTTCTTTTATCTATCAAATGTCCAACATCTCTAATCACATTTCTAGTTCATAGTTCCTATGGTTGTTTCTGATGCAATAACATCTCTCATAGGGCCCCATTTTGGTGTGATAAGTAAAATTTTTGGTGTGTAAGATGTTATAAGAGGTATAGAAGTCATTAATGGGTCATTAGAGTCATTTTATGATGTTAGAGTGAAGTGTACTTTTCAAAACATTCAAATAATGTACTTTCCCTCCAAAAGTGGTATTTTGAAAATTTATGTTATTCTAATCCATTTTTGTCTTGTGATGTGAGTTTTTTGTTATCTTAGGTTATTAGAAGGTTTTTTAGAGTTATTCATGTCATAAATGACTCCTAGAGTGCGAAAAGGAGAAAATGATGTGTTTAAAAGGTGAAAATGATTTTTCATATGTTTAGAACTTATGACATGCAAGCACCAAGTTAGTTAGGGTTCAAAAATATCATAAAAGGATAGAATAATTTGAATGGGAGTCATTTAATAAGTTTTATTGGAGGGAGAAACCTCTCTAAAGGACGGGGAGAAGGATTTTGTAATGAATATTGTGAATAATGAGAAAAAACCCTTGATTTACATTGTAAAATTTTATATTCTAGACTGTATTGGCATGAAACTAGTGTTATTTTGATGGAAACAATCATTTATTTGTGTGTGGTAATTTGGTGAAGGTTTTGAATGATTAGTTTGAAGGATTCCAATTTTTAAGAGAAGTATTATTTTTGTTATTTTAGATCTAACATAGTGTCATTTGATTGGAAATTATTATATCTTGCATTCACTAGTTGAGTGTTGATGTTTAAGAATAGTATCGGGAGGAATTATGAAGTTTATAAAAGGTAAGAAGTTGATATTGATGTATTTCACTTGTTTTGGTGAGTTTTCTTCTTGTTCTTATTGTCGAGATTTATAATTTCCCTGTACCAGCCTTTTAGGACTCATATTTTCCTAAGAAGCATGCTACAATGCAAAAAGGAGTATAAAATTTTCATGTTGATGACTAGGAAGGGTACAATAAAGGTGCACAGTCATTGGAAAGTAACATTACCTTAAGAAATCATGAGTAAATACATTAAAACTAAAAATTAAGCCTCTCAAGTTCATATTGAAACCCTACTTAGGGTTTGATCATAAATGATAAATGTAGGAATTGTAAGTATCCTTAAATCCTAATCTTGGAAGGTAATGGTCTACACTAATTATAAAACTATTTACACATATTTAAGAGCTTGAAGAACCTAAAGAATTCCTTCATTGCATGACATATGTAGACTAAACCTATAGGTGGTTTTTTAAAAAGGTTAGTTGCAAGTTAATCCTGAATTTTGAAGGGTTGGATCATTAAGGAAATTGAAATTGTTATCTTTACACTCTCTGTTATTGGAATTTGTTAGGTTTTGAACTTGATTTCTCTAAATTTATCACATTATATAACAGGGTTATAATCTTGGAATTGACACAATCCATACATAAATTTAAAATAAGAAATAAGAATTAGAAGACCTAGATGTTATATCAAGGGCTTTAAATTTCAAGTAATCGTCTAGATTAGGAAAATACTAGATATCAAGAAGAGGTAAGTCATAAAAGCATGTCAATAAGTGGGAAAACATGGCAATTTCGTTATAAACTTGTAGGTGACACTGAAGACCAAAATTACTAAATGAAATAGAACAGAAGGTAACGAGATGTTGGATTCAGAGCATACAAAGTTTTATGAACCCCATTAGGGAAAAAAGGTATTGGAATCTGAAAAAAAAAATTGGTTAACTCTTTCTAGTTCATTAGGAACACTAAAATTTGACTAAGGAGACATAGTTTTGTCTTGTGAACAGTGAAAAGCTTGTGGAGGAGAGACATTTCGAGGGTCTTGGATATATTTTCAAATCTTACAACTCTATAATAATGATTAAGACCATAAGATGAGTCATATTTATGACTTATTGGGTTCAAGAAGTCTATCATGTTTCCTTAGTTGCTGATAGTTTTTTACTTAGTTTCCTTACGTTAGATAGTAGCAAAAAAAAACTAGACTAAAGACCTAACTAAAAATGAAAAGATTGATTTTGATAGGTTGTTGTCAAACAAAGGTATAATGAAATTTTTCATTGAGTTGAAAACCCTTAATTGGTACACCAAAAATATATTGTTTTGAGTAATGAGTGTGTCTGTTAAAAACTAGGTCATAAAAATGGAGGAAACATGGCTACTAGAAGGGCATTAGACCTAGGAAAAAGTTTGTGAAGAAAAGGAACTTAAAAAAGAAGTCGGAAAATAAAACTTGGTAATACATAAGAGGGGGAAATGGGTACCCAAAAATGGTTTTATTTCATCTCAGAAATTTATAAGTTGTTCCCAGCTAGTTTTCATCTTCAACTTACCCTGAAGAAGCCAAAAATGACAATTTTGTGAGATAAAAATGAAATAGAAGATTTGGGTTGATTTGAACAAGTGTGCTAGTTGAAATATCATGGTGTGAGTCTAAGAAACATGTTGAATTTATTTTTGAAGCCAAATTAGGACTTTAATTTGAAATTTATTTTTGATTTCATGGTTTTTGCAAGGTTTCTAGACTAGAGAAAGAGATCTATTTTGTTAGTTTTCACAAGTTTGTGATGTTTTCTTGGTTCTAACAAAGTGGATGAGTTGTGTTGCATGAATTTTTTACATGATGATCCATATCAGTTTCATACTTCCTATCGTAGTTGTGTCTCTTATTGTCTTTACACCTTTCTTGGTTACCTCTGAAATCATCAGTTGTGATATGCTTTTAGGTCTCCCTTGGCTCCATGTTGGTCAAGCCATCCCCTCCATACATCACGTATGTCTCAAGTTCATCCATAATAAAAAAATATCACTATCAAAGGTATTCTACCATGCACATCGTTTCCTTGACCCACTCTTGATATTTATGCACCAGTAACGAAATCTAGATCTCATATGCCTCTCAAGTCTAAAGATACTTCTACACCTCACTCTTCTATTTGCACATAGATTATCTCACCATGTTTTTTCCATAATCATTCTATTATCCCACCTACTTGGCATAAATCCCTTATTTAGAAATCCTATTTTCATAATCATTATCCACCTTCTTCTCCTTATTGGCCCATTAGTTCACATCATCGGCCTAGTTTTCCCACTCGGTAAACCCCTTCCTATAGGTGTTCTCCACCTTCGTACCACATTAGTATCCTTAACATTCACATAATTACTCTCCCACACCACTGCTAGTATTTCATGGTCATGTGCCTTTATCTCCTTAGATATTTGGTTGAGGGCCTGTTCCCTTCACTATCTTTAGATAGTCTTCTATCTCTTACACACCTGGGGGTGTCACAATCTCTCCCCCATTCCAACATTATTAAGTTGTATATAGTATCTACTATCACACTTCATTCTCTGTGCTTTACAATCAATATTTATTAAGCACTCCTACATATTTGGTACACACATTATACAATCATTACTTGATGATGCACTCTTGTGTTATGCTTCACACATTAGTGTTGAGGGATACTTCATCCTTTAACCTCACCTCATACACACCTCATGATTTGTGCTTCATGATACATATTTTCTATCATCTACTATAAAACACATACAACACACTTATTTCCCAATGACACACCATTATTTTATGGTTCTTTCTTGACTGTTGAGGGAACATTTATCAATGAACCTCATACCATGCACATCCACTGGGGGAAATTTTACTACTACCATTTACACATCTTACATATCACACCATCACACTTGCATAAAATTTACATATCTTGGTTGTATTTATTCTTTCCATATTATTATACTTACATATTTCACTTTGCTTATTATAATACATAAATATTCAGTATGTTATTATCTTTATCATATACACATGTGCGTTCACTTGATCTCTAGAAGTGAGTAAAAATATCTTACAGATCCTTATATGGTGCGCGATGATTGAAACTGAATTTATTTCCAGTCCCACCAAGGCTCTTGGTGGCATCTACCTTTACTACTCTCATAATCCACATTTCACAGGTTCTGTTTTCACATTATTTACTACTTATTATTGTCACTATTTTTCACTATTATATAAAATTTTTGACATACTATTTATCTTTCTAACATGTTTACAGGTGCTTCATGTGTAGCATTGCCATTGTTGGACTACATATAACCATGGTTATCTTATACATTTTGATTGCTATTGTTTACGGGCTATTGCCTATATCTTTTGTGATCATTGTATACTTTTGGAGGCCTTGGTATTGATTGTATTGTGACATTGTGAGCGATGTCCCATGTTTGAAACCCACTTTTCATGGTCTATCTTGTATTCCTATTTTCTTATTACATTGTCTTCTATTGCATGATATCTTTTATAATAACACTTACTACTATCCTATCTTCTTTTCACAAGCCTTTGTTTCTTCAATACACATCCCCTACCCCTACAAGTATCTACTTCATATTAGTATCAGTTATTCTCCTTTGGACCGCATTATCCTACAGTCATTGCATGCACCCTAAATGAGGGGGGAATATATTGGGTGAAAAAATCACCCCTAAAATAGCTCATAGATTTAACATAGATCAACACAATACAAAATCGACATAGTAACATAGTTACATATTGGCTCAGAATCAAACTTGGGCCCAAAATATAGAGAAAACACTAGTGCCCAGACCTAGACAGTAACAGTGAGCACTTTTATCTTCCCTTGTTGCTTGTGTCCTAGGGAAATAATGTTCATTTTCTTAGTTTAGAATAGTTTTTAAATTAGTTCTCCAGTAGCAGGAACTTTCCTCTAGTTACAAAATCCATCCTATTACTAAAATTTCAATTAAAATTAGAATAATTAAAACAAATCAAAACAAATCAGGGATGTACCATATGTAGTGGTGCTTATTCAGGAAGTGTCATGGAATGAGAGAAAAGCTATACCTCTCTTCCCAATACTCTTCTCTTAGTGTGATATCACCCAATAAACTCATCTTTGGCATGAGATCTCCTAAAAAAATCACTCTCGGCATGAGATCACCAAAAAAAATTGCTCTTAACGTGAGATAGCCCAAAAACCTCACCATCGGCATTCTAATACGTAACAAGAAGCAAATCACATCAATAAACACAACCTCGAATGCCATGCTACTATGCATACACTTCACCCCTAGGGTCCAATTCCCTTTCCTAGTCTCCACACTTCACATTGTGATCATTTCATGCTTCAATTGCCCACACGACACACTATCACCTACACTCTTCTCTATAATATTACAAGGTACACAACTTCTATCTACTTTATGTTATCGAATAATCACTCAACAACATAAAGTGGGGGAAAATGTAGACACAAAATATATGGACTTGGGTACATTTCTAAGTCTTAGAGCACACTAATATATACATGATTCCTAAGCAAGAAAACTAGTAATTGTCAATTTATTTCGGGCCTTTTACTTTTTTGTTATATTTTTATTGACCTTACACACCCTACATCCTTATCGGTATTTGACTAATTTATCTTTGATGGCCTCGAATACTAGCACCAAGCTATGATAATAACACCCAGGTGCTTCTATCCCTCTTGGTTGCTTCTGACCATATTTATCCTTTTCTCACTCTTCTGGGTCTCTTTTACCTTTTGGGCTTATTTTACACTTTTGGGTCGGCCTTCCATTTTTCAATTACAAAATTAAAACAAGGGAATCATATATATACATAGTTATGGCTCTAAAATTAGGGGCTAAGCACTAAGCATTACATATTATCACCTAAGCTTTCTTCCAAAGGCACAAGAGCATTACAAAGCATCCATCTAGCATATTCACTCAATGGAAAAGGGTTGTATCACTCTGCATACAAAACATAGGAGCGGAAGTCTATTCTATTCCATCTCACATATTTTATAAAATTCTATTTCATCTCACATATTTTATAAATTTGTTATATTCTAGATATATCCCACTATCATTGTGTAACTTGCATAAGGGCATCATTGCACACACTTTCACAAATAACTACATGGATTCTGAAAGGTATTAGAACACTTGATACTAACTTCAATCTTCAGGTGACCACTGAGGTCAGCCCAACTCCACATAATACATCTTTATTTTTAGGATTTGATTTTGTTTATGGGCATGTGCATCTAGATATATTTATTTTCAGATTACAGGTGTGAACAATGACATTGGGAAAAATACAAAGGAATAAATAGAGGTCTACAACAAAGCTCTTCCTATATATATAATATTATAGCCTAAGCATCTGGGTGGTCACTAGTACCTAGATCCATTCACTAATGCTTGGGTGCTCCTGTCTTCCTATGGGTGCTTCTATCCTACATAGTTCTGGGTTTAAAAACCTCTAGTGATACCTAGCTACATTCTTCTCATTATGTTTCAGGAGTTCCTTAGTCAAAAACACTTTTTGATCACTTGGAAATCAGCTAAGTCATCTATCTCTCTCATCTTCTTAGGGTTTTATATTATTGCTTATTTTTTGCTTGTATATTTATTGTATTCTAGCACTTTTATATCATTCATTACATTAGTTACTCTGAAATTATATTTAATTAAATCTATATTAAATCAAGAACCATAAAATCAATTATAATTACTTAAAAAAATCATTAACTTATATTTGTACCTTGTTGTTAAAATCAACACTCCAACAATTTTCATTTTAATAAAGAACAATAGGGTTATAAATTTTGTTTTCATTGTACATCTTTCCATATCATACTAGGTTTGTTAATCATGAATTTTTTTCATTCAAGATGAAATATTAAACTAGATATAGTTCCATAATGTAATATTGATAAAAATAATTCACTCTTCTGTATAAACAAAATTAAAACACATTTATTACTTTTCATTACAATTAAATAAAATACTCATGAATGGATTTTTAAACAATATAAATGAAAAATCACCTGTATGTAACCCAATTATTCACTCCACAATATCACTATGTCTTGCATACTATAGGAGAGAGAAATGTATACATGGTCAGTTCTATGAACTGACATGAGTTATCTTAAATCATAATTTTGTTGTATTTAATAGAAATAAATATGATAAGATTTACTTAACTAATAACTTACAAACTTCATAATTCATCAATTATGTTTATATATCATTGCTTAAATAGAATGATACTACAAAAGAAAGTTATATTATCAATCAACCCATGAATCCAGCTATTATTCATGACCCTTGACCATTTTAGTAACTTACTAATGCAATTTATTTTTTCCATAATCAAGAAAAGAATTATGTAAAAACAACAATCAATTCTGACGAGTAATCCACAAGGGTAATACTAACAAAGAAAACTTATTCAATGTAACAATCATAATTAGATGAATGAAATTAACTAATTCATCACCCATTTCCAAAAATATTGGAAACGAGATAGAACTGATTTATGTTTTACAAGAAATCATACATTTCCAATAGTTGTCCTCTGGTATTGCTTAAATCAAAAGTCATCCATTCATGGTTAAAAACACATAATCATTATTGTAGGAAATTTCAATGACAACTAATGTCAATATCTATTTAATCATCAATATTTCATCGGATTAAACCAATATTCAAGCTAAGAGCTATCTATATACACCCAAAAAATCATTCCTAGTAATTTTAAAATGTATTATTTCCTACAACCTCAAGATGGGTCTTTTCACATTCTTTCCACATTAAAAAACAAAGAATAAAATATGATACAACTCAAAAAAGCTTAATCAAATTCCTGAATTTAACATAATATCCCGAAATTGTTGGCACAAATCCTTGAGATCTTTTACAAGTTTTTAAATTCAAAAATGGTGATCTCAGAACAAGCTGGAGACAAACTCAATCAACTAAGCTCATAATGGGTTAGGACAATAATCAACTTACCAAATTACAAGGCCAAACTAATGAACACATGTATTTAGTGATTATGTTTACCAATAGCAATAACCAACAAGTTTTCCAAGACAAGATCAGGGAATTTTACAATAATCTCAAAAATCATTAAAAAAACCCAAAAAATGAAACCCATTACTTCCATATTTTATGTTAAAATAAGAAGTTTTATATGATCAAAATGCATTTTCAGATAAGGAATAAAACTCTTCACAATATATATTTAAGTCCATAAAATAAGTGTATATTACCAATATTTTTAATATGAAATTCAAGCTCGAATAAACCATCTGCATTATAAGTTTTCTCCTATATCTTTCTAAAAAAGAAAAGAAACAGATCTATATTTATTTTTAATTGAAGAGAAATGAAAATCAAACAGAAACCACAATTTCCAAGTCAAATACATCAAGCTAAAATGGAACTAATAAATTGAATCAATTTCTTTTAAAATATCATTAAAAAATAGTAGACCCAAAATGTTATAATAACCAAAAAAATCAGATTTCACTTCATACAAAAGACCCATTTCTTCTTTGTAGTTTCCTACAATTTTCCTTTCAAGTTTTCATAATAGGAGCAAGAGATAGTCCATATTTTTTAACATCTAAGAAAACCCAAAATATATTCACCAATTCCATACTAAAAAACAAAAAAGAGTGTAAGTAAAAAATAACCCACATGCCTGGTAATGTTTGCCTTATTTTACCTTTTTAAAAAAAATTCTTAAAACCTACAACTCACATTTCCAACAAAGACTCCCAAAGTTTCCACATCAACAAATTTAAACTCAGCTCACCATTTAAATAGATCGCCTCATGCATGTAGTCGCCCAAAACAAACTCCTCTATTTTCTCCATAAAATCTCTCATGCAACTCCCAACAAGTAAAACCAAACAACCAAAACCAAAAAATGTGTATGGGAAGGTAAGTGCATGTCTTTTAGCTTACACTTACCATTCCCTCCATTTTCCAATTTATTCTATGAAATGTGTATGGTGCTCAAAATTACCAACTTATATGCAATGTATGGTATAAGACCAATTCAAACATTATAATGACCTTTCCCATATTATATGACCATTCCCACATTTAATCATTAATTTTTTTTAACTTATTCATTTCTGTTGCTAAGTGGTTATTGACCATTATAACAATAACCAATAAACAATAAATATTTTAAACTTTACCAATGCCCAATAATGTGGTAGATGATCCATTAATCAAAACAAATAATCATTCAATTTTCCAAAGGTCCAAGACCTTTATTCTTACAGTAACGATGATAATTTTAAGGCCTTACAATCTGAGACTCACACAAAAATGATTTATTTTCTCCTCGGTCTATGAGAGTTTTAAATATAAATAAAATGTAACACATTATGTTGTATATGGTCCATGAACATGTTCATGATGCCAAATAGGAGTTATAAACATCAATAAAGAATAATTCAATAAGGTCCAAGACCAAGTTTCTTTAATATTTACATTCAAACCTTTTTTCCAAATATCAATAGCATTTGTAACTAGTAATGAATTTATTTCAAATCATTATCATGCAACGATGTTAATCATAAAGTGGTAGTATAACAAATCCACCAAATCAACATCGAATAATTATGTAACCAAGAAGATGGATATCAAAACAAAATAATCCTATAACTTATAAATTACACACATATACATATATGTATTTATATACGTATGTGTATATGTTTTAACATATACCTATATGTATATATTTGCATGTATAATATATGTATATTTATCAATCAAATATTATAATTAATTTAGTCATCAACCAACAAACATAGCAATAGAAAAACCATTTAATTGTCAGGTGTGGCATTTTCTATATCGGAAATTTCAATAGAGATTTCTCATGAAGGTCTCACATGAAATGCAATCAAGAAAAAATGGACTCAAATTTGTGGAGTGACACGTAAAAAATAAACATGTGCATAAATTTTATACATATAAACACATATCCTACCAAAACCTACTTATAAACATGATGAAAAAATACAAATCAACCTACACATTAACTGATCTAATGTAAAATTTCCGAAGAGCATCATAATTCACATAAATCATGTAGAAAACTTTGATTCTAATTATATTTCTCAAAATAATGACAATTACATCATCATGCATAAAAATCCATACACAAATTCTCATTTATAGTTTCTTTCACTAGGTAAATGGTAAGGGTTTTGAAAGGCTCCCATAACCTTGTACATATACTGAGAACTATAATAATAAATTCCAAACCAAAATAACCTTATAGTTAATTTCCAAACAAAATGCAACCTACAAAAAACAAATCTCGACAACCCTACTTCAAATTTACTCCCACCAATAACGGATCCCAATGCCAATCAACAAAAAGGTAGCATCCCTTCCATATTCCTTCCAATATCTATCCTCTAAAATATGTTTCTCCCCTAATACCTCCATTTTAGGATCAAATGCCATCTTAGTTGGTTTTGGTGCCTTCTTATGATATATTTTTGTCTTATTATTCACCATAGTTTACTCCTCCTTATCTCCTAAATCCTCTTAATTTAGGAAGAAAATGACATCCACTTCTATTTTCCTAATGGCCATGACACCATCAAATTCCTTTGAAGAAAATATACCTCCCCTAGGGGAACCTATGCAATCTAACCCATCATGGTTCCTTGACTTTATAGAGTAATTTAAAATATATAGATAAAAGGGCACCATTTCACTAAAATTGGAGTTATTTTATTTTGGGATTTAATTTTCCAAAGGTGATCTCGTGGTCTCCCTTTCAAAGAAAGTAAAATTTGTTTTAGAAGATTCTTTTACCATAAAAAAGTTTGGTAAGCCCATCCTTCAACTAGGAAGTCACCATCTTACATTTAGAGATACAAAATTCCTCATTCAAGTGTCATGTTTCAAAACACCTACTATAATGGAAAGGTAAGCCCTTGTAGTCTGAAGATTGAGACCAAGATTGATCCTCAACCTTCAATTCTATTTTAGTAGGTAGGTCTTTAGATACATCTAAATTGACAAAAATATGAGAAAAGGTGGTATGGTAGGTGAAGTTTGTATTGGGATTCATTAAATAATATTCACCAAGGAATTACATATTATTGTCAAGTAAGATTCAACCTAGAACTAGAATAGGAGATGTGGTAGCTATACCCAAACCAAACTAGTGCTAAATGGTTCATTAAGGGGGTTGAATGTTCAGTGCAAGGGTTTCAACATAAGGAGGTGTTTTTCCCAAATACATTTTTTTTTGGAAAACATCATTTCTATCTTAAATATAGTCAAATACCACAATAAAAATTCTATTGGCACATGGGTATATTTCTAATTTAACTTTTCAAAAGGGGTGACATTGCTCTATAATCCATTCTTGAAGGTTTTGCCAAAACCCGTTGAAGAAATATAATGATCATCAAGAGGTGAAAAATTTCTCCTTCGATCTAAATTCCTCCAGTGCCTCCCCAATGAGAGTCATAGTTAGCATATATTTTCTAACTTCCAATAGTTTCATGGAATTATTTTACCTTCTTAACACCTCCACAAAAGATATAAGAAATTGATTAATGTTTGGATAAGGCACCGTATGCTCGATAGATAGAAAATTGTTGGTAGTGATCTTAGGGTTGTAGGGGAAGAAATCACATTGCATATCCACAAAAACCATCAATAAGAACCTCCTCTCCCACCACATATGGGGCATGTTCTACCCATAAAGCGAAGCCCAAGGATTCATTAGTTGAGATGAGGGAATCATTGTAACATAAATGACGATGGGAGGTATGGAGAAAAGGGTTAGGTTTTTCCATGAAGGTGAGTGGGTTTCCACATTCTCTCATTATATTTTTCTATAGATTATATTTTATTTATGGAAATATCTACATGCATACATTCATGAGACTCGTGTTCTTTATACAAATTCTCATACAATTTTTCAAGATCATATAAATTTATAACAGTTAGTTAACCTTGCTAGATTAGTCCCCTGATTCCCTCTATCCTCTCTACTTTGAATTATGATATTGATGTATATTCTTTATCCTTTAATTATATTTTTCACTCATATTCCTCGAATATTATTTTGATTCCCTTTCTAAAATATTCCTTGGCTCAATGAATTCTTAGCTAGCACATACATTCTTCTAATGTCAGCACACTTTTTGGATATCTATGTTTTGTCCCTTCATCCTACCTTCCAAGTTTCCTCAAGATCCTCAAGTAATAATCATGTGGGGATGGAAATTCTTGTGGTTTTTGTAATGAATTGGTATGTCTCGTTCATTTTGGATTTTAGGCTATTAATAAATTTGGTACATATTTAGACAAAATAAACATAGTAAAATCTTCTTTCAATTCATATGGAAAATTTTTATTTATAGATAAAAATGATATATATAGAGGTATGTCCTCCTCATGAAAACATAACACCCAATACCTACAAACACTCCTATATATCTCTCACTAATTCTAGTGTTATTGTTGTGGAACAATCTCTACACATATAATATTAATTCATACAAGTATATTATATGCCATCACATAGTAAACTATGTGTGCACTTATATATTCCTACGATTACCCTCTTAGTAAGAACATGGGGAAGAAGCACACCATTGAAGTGGAAAAAATATCATATGTCTATGCATACTTTTAGGTCTGCATACAACTATCTGGATCTTGCTGCACATGATCACCTGCTTCACCATAGTGACCTTATCATCGGTCGATCACACTTCCAAGAAGTATGAAAGTTAGAGAAACTCTGTAATCAGATACCCTCATATACAAATGTTTACAAATTCAATGATAGAAAAAATATCCTCTTTTCAATCTTAGTGAGGGAATGATTACAAAGTTTTATTTTTCACACACCACATAAAGAAAAAAATTGAAAATATAGAAAGTTCCACTAATGAAAATGTGTGGCCCTCTTATTAGTGGCTGATGAGAGGTCATTGAATGACCTCTTTCCTTTGTTGCCTCCAGCCCGCAGTAGATGCTTCTCACTCAACAAGATGGAATTTGAAGTTTAAGTTTACACATCCTCTTATCGGTGTGGATTTCCATCCATTTTGTTTTGGCTCTAAAATTCTAAAGTGGGGGTTTGGGGGTGGAAACCCCAAGTGGGGTCAAGGGGAAACACCCTTTATAGGGTCCCAAGGGAGAACCCTCTCTGTGTTTCCTATCGTGATATAGGTAAGGGTTAAGGGGCGAATCTCCCGAAGCCAGACACATTTTCCTTCTTTGTAACCATCAAAATATTCACAAGAAATGTAATATTTTACAACTCCCCCCACCCCTTAACCCCCAAAAATTGATGTTGGGTTACATATTAAATATATCCATAAGATATTTTTTTATTTTTTCAAACTTTTGACTCTAGCTCTTGGAAATATGAATTTCAACAATGATTTATATTAAACAATATAAATGATGGATTTGACTTGTGAAAAAATTCAATAACATAAAGATTAAATTTATACAACCTATATTTACCATACAAATTACAAACTCACATTTTTAACTGTCCATATAATTGTGACAAATAATATTCTCAAGAATGCAAATATGAGATATTTGGGTGTAGGCATCGAGGAAGGTCATCATGACAACATTACATTTTTTAAGATAACATTTGAAATGTGTTCAACACCATCAATCACATCAATAAATTTGGGATGTCAAATATCAATTTAATCTTCTCATTCATTCAAAACATAGAAATGGAGAACAAGGTGGGTTTTTAACAGGTAAGGGGTTGACAATATTATAACTTCAATTCATATACATCAGGTGATATGGTTTTGAAAATTTTCACCTCCTTGGCATCTGTTGTAGAATCAAGCCATAGCGGGCTTCACAAATTGCATACATCAATCCAAAGAAATCATGTGACTAGACGTTGGACTAATGAGAGGCCAAATGCAAATGAAATACTTTGAATGGGATAAGAATAGATTTTTATTCAAACTATGATTCCATGAAACCACACAAATTTGGACATAGTCATTCAAATCCCATTTAGACTAGATTTGATGTAAATTATTTGAACAAGAGAAAACAAGTAATACATTCCATATGGCACCACACATTCCTTACAAGAAACTAAAACTCCATATAGGATGTAGGCTTATTCCAAACGCAACAACAAGACACTCAAAAAATGGAATACACCTCCAAGACAAAGGATTTCCAAAATTAGGCTGATATACTACCATTTTCAATTAATAATTATCTCACTCTCACGATTCTCATAATATACACTTGCTCTGACACCAAATGATAAATTTGGTACATATTTAGATAAAATAAATATAGTATAATAGTCTTTCAATTCATATGGAACAATTGTATTCATAGCTAAACATTACATATATAGAGGTTTATCCTTCTCATAACAAACTAACACCCAATCCCTATAAACTCTCTTGCATATCTCCACTAAAATACAAAGTAATAGTCCACCCCATATATAGAGAATAGGCCCACCCTCCCTCCGGATAACATGGAATAGATATATATGGCCCCAACCCACCTATATCTATATTAAGGCACCCAGATAGATTAGATATGGGTCGAGGATTGTTACTCACTTAACAATCCCTACACATATAATATTAACTCATACAAATATATTCTATTCCATCACATAGTAGAATATGTTAGCACTAATTTATTCCTAACAACTATCCCATAAAATCCTCTCAACTTCTTCCCATACTTAAAATACTTGTTTGTCCTAAAAAATGATTGTAACTCCAATTCTATTAGAGGTTATCCATCATTCAATTCCATAAGCTTTGGTTCCATCTCATTAATGCTCTCAAAATATTCATTCCACAAATACATGTCCCTCTATATGTATTCTTGGTATCTTGAGCATGTACCTACACCTTTGAGCCTTTTTTGTGTATTCATTTTCATTCTTTAACTTCTTCTAGGTGTCTTTCCACTCCTAGGTAAGTGCATAGAAATGGGGGACCAAACAGGGACACATTTTTCTTGAAATTAGCAAAACCTAAACTTCATCGAATAATTCGACATGTATAAGCTCAAAATTTGACAAAGTGATAATAATAAGTACCGTAGATCTCGAAATCTAGTTTCTAAACTACTTTTTTTTGGAAAATAGTTGAGATTAAGAGGGTCAAATATGGTGCAAATTTTTTTTCAAATACCTTCAATAGAAAGTTAGGTAATTCCATGTATGAGGTCCCACTAATTTTTCATAATTTTTGGATGAACATATATATTTTTAAAGTGCACACATCTTGAAAAATGAAATATTGGTGTGTACATCCCCATGAATTTAAGAAAAATAGTAATTTTTTAATGCGTGTAGAATGGAGTTTAGATTTTTTTAAAAAAATTGGATGAATAAATTAAAAAACATGTAAAAAACGTATGCATACATTTTGACAAGAAAATAAGGCACTAGTAAAAGAAATTAAGGATGAAAGCCTTAAAATAATAGGATTTTAGAAAGAAGCATATCGTCACCAAGGTAAAACTGAGCTTGACGTTGTATTATAATTTTTTTTTGGAATATCATGTTATAACGCATGCACTATTGGGGTGTACATGTGACATTTTGATATTTTTTTTAAATCACAGATTACACAGTCCAAGCCATAAGGCATGATATCTAAGCCATAGGGTAGGAAATCCAAGCCTATGGATTGAAATTCCCAAACCCATAGAAGGTGAAACGTGATCGTGTTATAATGTGCTCGTGTTATGTCTTGAACTTAAATTCCAAAAGTAAAAAAAATAAAAGGAATATGCAAATTAGGTCCCACTGATCATGGGTTGTCTAAAAACTACTGCATATTCATGCACTTTTTTATTCTTATTGACAATTGTGATTAATTTTTCTTATCTAGAGATTGTTTTTCGAATTATTTAAGAATTTTTGAGATATGAGTGTGTTTGTATTGTTTTTTATATTCTTAACACGTAATTTCCTTTTTTTTCAATTGTCTTGTGGTGATAAATATATTTGCTAATTATGGGGAGGAAACCACGAAAGAAAATGCTCAAGGAATTGGAAAGAAAAAGGGAACAAATGAAAAAAGGGTGTCAAAAAATAAATTGAACATGTCTTTACCAGAGATTGAAGATGATTCCATCCTAAAAATCTAATAAATAAGATAAAAAATGAAAATAAGGGAGCGAGTACAAAAAATACATGAAAAAAATAAATCAACATATGGAGATGAAGGTATGTCATCTCTTCCAAATGAAATTAATAGGGCAAGATATCTTGAAACACCAATTTAATCAATAAAAAATGAATATTCAATGAATGACATAAGTGTTACACCAGATGACAAACCTATTGAAAACACACAGTCTTTACTGAATTATGAAGATGAATGAAAAATAGAAAATGAGAAGTGTTTAGATGGTATTCAACAATCATTTCCATTGAAATCGCCAATTAAATATTTTTGCAAAACAACCAAAATTTTACTTGAGATTGATGAAAATATTTTAAATCCAATGCCTAATTAGATTTTTCAGCGCACTTGTAGAAGAAAAGCTAATCAGACATGGAAAACATATTTTAATTACTTAAATGAAATAGGTAGTTGTCAATTATTTATTGAAATGATGAAAAATATTAATTATAGACCTACAATGAAAGCCCTTAGTCTAAGAACATCTAAGACCAACAGTGAAAAATCTATTATAAAAAATCTAATGAATGCACACCAATCAGTAGCTTCAACCTCATGTACCAAAGATAATAATTTTACTCGACGTGTTATTACATCGACTATAGTAAGTAAAGCAACAAAAAAATATTGTTTAATTATAAAAACAAATAGTGCACTATAATTAAATAGGAAAACACTCTATAAAGCTCTCGAGCATCGTGAAAGAATTGAAGATACAAATAATTATGAATTATGGGCATTCTCTGGTAGAATTCCATGAAAAATACAAAGATATAGTTAATGAGTAAAAATCAATTTTTTTTAGAATTTTGGAAAAATAATACACGGGTTTCACCTAATGGAAAATATGTTTTAAAAAGAAGAATTGGTTCTAGAAATGATGAATCACATCTTAAACATTTTTTGGATATGACACAAACATAATTTCTTAATAATTTTAAATAGACTCAACCTAAAATACAAATTAGTCAAAGGTATTTTAAAAAGTCAAAACCTTTTTATGTTAAAATAAATCACTCACGGACTACGTTTTGTTGTAGGATCCATATTTAATTTGTTATGAATTATGATATTTTCTGGCATATATGTGTTAATTTACATAATGAGAATATTTTGTAGGAGTGTATGATAAATGTTCACCTAAATCAGCAAGAGAGTTCATCTCAAGTGTTTTTTGTACAAGACAAGAAGGATAAATTTTTTTATAAGAAATCATGTTTAGAAGGAACTTTTGATAGTTGTGGTGGTTTACAGCATATGCAAAGATGTATACGCAAAAAGAATAAACATGTAATCAGAAATGAAGTAGTTAGTTTTGGAAAATACAAGTCAGTGACATACACTTCAAAAGATGGTAATGAAGCCAATAGGTGTGAGTAAAGAAATAAGTCTATCAAATTTCATCACTATATTTCGAGATAAGATAATCTATGAGTATGCACGACATACACATAGAGATCAATGGTTAGATGAGAAATTCATGTTACAAAAGGACATATTTCCTCTTGGTATCATTGTTTTAGTTGTTGATTTAGCATAGAAATATACTCTATAGCCACAAAATGAAGTTCAATTGCAATACTATAATTCTATTTAGGTTTCCATATTTTTACATATGGCATTCACTCACGATCTTTATAGTAGAGAGGAAGAGATAAATATTTTGAGGTAGTACCATTTCTAAATTAGTAATGATCATGGACATTCATCATAGTTTGTGTAAGGTTGTTTCGAAATCTTCTATGGAAATTTGAATAATAGAAACATCATATTTGGTAAACACATCATATGGTCAGATAATTGTACATCACAATTCAATAATGCATGAATGTTCTATTGGTTGGGCATGATGCATAAGATAACCATGTTCAAGATTTTTGGAGTTTCACTAAAGCTAAAAATGGAAATGGAGAACATGATGGTACAGGAGCATGTGTTAAAAGACCCCTAGAAAAAGAAGAATTTAAGTAAAAAGATGGTGCCAAGTTGATCAATGAAAAATCCATCGTGGAATGGTGTATCTCAATAATGAGTCTAGGTAATAAGGGTTATTCTATAGTTCTTATATATTTTTGGTTGGTAGAAGAAGCTAATTTTGCAAAATATGAACATTGTTGTACACTAACGAGATCTAGTGAGTTTCACTCTTTTAGAAGTTAAAGTGTAGATTTATGGACTATTTATACAAGGAAAATGAAATGTTTTTACTCTTCATGTACGTATTCATTTTGGGATGAATGTGATTCAAAAGATTGGGTTGAGGAATGTCGTTGCAGACAATTATATCCACTTGACACCTATCAACCTCCACAAGCTCTACAACTCCTAGTGACAGACACATCAATTGACTTTGACCATATGTCATCATCTAGTGCAACTAGATAAATGATATATCTACATTATTTTGTAAATATTTGTAGTTTTCTCATGTTATGGAACTTACTAACGAATCAATTATTGAAACTAATGATTTTTTGTACAATGTGATGTAGGTCATGTTTTTACGGTTGTTGCAGAAGAAAATAATAAAGAAGGAAAATATTATTATTTGTGTCATTGTGTTTAGGAAAAAAAGAAATTGATATCCCTAATAATAGATGGAGAAGTCCTAGAATATCCTATGGGGTATTTGGTTATTAATGAAACATGGCTAAGAATATACCCAATGAAGAACTCCAATGTGTGGTTTTTTGAGGATTTTGAAACTCACAGAAAGATTCTTCATTATTCTCACCTAGTTGTTGCATATAATTTTCAATTGATTAAATATGGAGGTAGACCGTGTAATAAGGTCTTGTGGAAATTTCATGAGTCTGACCATGAAGCATTACTTGATAACCTAAAAATTAGATTGAACCTAGATTGTTCACTAGATTGAATTTATATAAATGAAGATACAAAAAATTTCCCTTAAGCCTACCAAGTGGCTTACTTTCTCAAGTAAAAGGTATGTTCACTTAAGATTAGATATGTACATCTGCATGAGTTTAATTTGAATAGTTACTTTAATGATTTTTTTAAAAAAATTGTGTAGGTTTTAATATTCTATTTAATTATTTACTAACATGTTTATGTAGGTTAGTGGTGATAAAAAATATTCCACCTTCACGTGGTTGGAATTTTTAGTAGATAGTTTATTATTATTGAAGCTAAAATAATCTAAGGAAAATTAAATATTGGAAATGACCAACAAGAATAAATTTTCATTTCACCACCTATATTGTATGAAAAATTTCACAACCTATATCAAGTCTGAACAATCTCTTCTTAACATGTTTCCTAGTACTTGTTTCGAGTCAAAGGGTTTTGTGCACTGAAATAAATCCTTTCCTAGTGTTGACTAGGAAAAACCAATGCAACAACATAGGTGGTTTGGTGCTAGGAACATGTTTTTGTAAAATATTGCGTTAGACAACCTTACATTGAATCAAACTGGACTATTTTGCACTTTTGCAAACAATAGGACAACAAGAGGGAAAAAATGGAGATGGAGAAAAATGAGACAAGATTTTTTAGAGGGTCCTAATGTGGAGGTGTATGATTAGACGAGACCTCTCTAGGTGCCATGGAAACTGAGATATCACCCATCAAATTTATATCATTTTTTGGTCTCATGGCTCTTAAGGGATTACGCTCGGATGAAGTATGTTGGAAGCAACGACACCATCCAACACCAAAATGAAGCCTTTAATAGCATTTACCAGGACACTTGGACATGTTAGCACATTTGGTTTGATGGAAAGAGATTCCGTTTTGTAAAATATTGTGTTTGAAAACTTTGCACTAACTCAAATTGGACTATTTGGCACTTTTACAAACAATAGGACAATGAGAGGACCGAATAGAGATGGAGAAAACTGAGACACACTTTTATAGAGGGACACGACATGTAGGTGTAGGATTAGTTGAGACCTCTCCAAGTTCCATAGAGACTGAGATATCACCATACATGGAAATATGATAAATGTGAAATTTGTTTCAGAGTGTGAAGAAATTGACATTCAAGAGCGCAAGTATATGCGGGGAGAAACAAGTTTTGAAGAGATGTGTAATATGAATTACAAGGCATAAGGTAGATGCCATATCTATTTATTTACTTGTCCCACCTCTCATAAATAAGGTGGTTATACAAGAAGACTCAATGATGGTTGTAGGCACGAGACTAGGAAATATGGTCCTAATATTGATATTCCAAAAGATGAACTCACTCATGAGACCTACTGGAAATATATGAGGTTTTCTGATCCTTGTAGTGCAGAAGATCACAAGAAGCTTTTACTTTGTAATCACTATTGTAGATTAGAGGAGCATGAAAAATCCTTCGATTGAGGGATTCCTATTCAAAAATATAATTTTTTTTGTGAAATATCCTTAGCCACAAGGACAATTTAGAAACCCATAAACCCAGCACATTCGATGGTGGTACGAAGAATGGAGAATAAGTGAGAGGAATCTTTTGGAGCCAAGGAAATCACATATAAGTTGTTGATGGCAGGTGATGTGGGAGGAAGCTACAAGTTTTCCTAGAAGGTATAAAAGTTGTACCCTTTCCTCGAGGGATTTTAACCCATGATAACTTCCATTGAGGTGTACATTTCCACTCATTCTAAACTCTCTTCAAGCCTCGTCGACTAGTATGCCATCTGTAGTCATAAAATCACACACTTACTATTACATTTTTACCACCAAGTATGTTATTTTATATATGGATCGTATGTAATAAAAGTTATCACTAATGAATCATCCCCTAGTCTTTTCGTCAGTTAATCATTCACCATCATCATTTTTCTGGTAAGTCGTCAATTGTCTATTCATTTTTGGTCAACTCTTAGCGAGTATTAAGTTTCGTAATTTTCTTGATTTGCATCTCCATTCATTGAATGTGGTGGCTAGGGTACCGGTCTGTGATTTTAGGTGCCCTGGTCCCCATAATACTTGGATCTAATTCATCTATTCGAGGTTAATCTTTGTCATTTTACCATTCTTTCCCCTAGGTACTAGTCATCATGTTGAGTCATTAGTTTTGAAATTTGAGAAAGATATCCCTATATAAACATAACAAACTATTTTATACACAGATTATCATTTATCAAGGGCTAGCTATCTAATAAGGCAAGGGACTGCATTTGGGCATCTTCTACATCTACATCACACAAGAATAGGGGGAAAGGGTTGTATTATTTCTATTCCATACACCATTTACATATTTACATCTAGTTATTTCCCCCTAATTTTGTGTCATTGATGTTAGGGCATCCTAGGCACAAAATTACACACACAAGCACATAGAACTACATTCGGTCTAGAATGTAGTGCAACGCTTAGTTGTAAGCTCACCATTTTGGAAGCTAAGGTCAATCCAACCTATTCATATGCATATTTATTTTTGGGAATTTTATTCTTTGAATAGGGTTTTACAGGTAGATCTTCACATCATATCCACGAAGACATAAGTGAAGATATTGTGACAACCACATGATAAGGATAAATATATTATGAATACCTTGTGACACCTCCAGATTCATATATTGAGATTTTATGCAAACCAAAATACCGATAATATAGACCAGGGTTCCCATACGTGCCCCAGTACTCTCCCAAGCACCCCAACCCATCCATATATCCAAGTGTTGCACTTCTCAGGGTAGGATTTTCATATTTTGTCCCATCTGCATATTGGTTTGTTTGATCCCAACACACTGTGAGGTACGTTATATTTAGGTTAGTACCTTATCCATTCTATTTCATTTATTCTAATTCATTAAAATATAAAAATAAAATATTTAGGATATGTATTTCATTTTATATTAGTTATTTCCAATATTATTGCTATTTAGATTAACTTAAAATATAGATTCCAAATATAATATTTTAGTTAATCATTTTTGTGAACCCGTATTTTAAAAAAAAATCCCTAGGATCCAATAAAACCCTAATGGTTAAAGATCACACATCTTCTTCAACCATCATGTCTCACTTTATTGCTAACCCCATTTATGATGAGGCTTCCATAGCTGAGCTCAAAGCTCTATATAGTGTTCTGCTTGCTACACCTGATCATATTCAATAACACATGCCCAGTAGTTTTGTAAATTATCCCATAGGCATTAGCATTGTTGAGGATCCTATCGCATTTACTCATTGTATACCATGTCATACAGTGACTTGTGATCCTCCTTTTGATCTTTCACAAGAAACTTTAGATGATTCCCTTATTGATCACTTACTAGGTATTGAAAATAATTCACAAGTCCACACTGATTATTTTATCACTCTGACTAATGATATTATTTCTTCTCATGATCCTACCATTTCTGAAATTTATTCCCCTACTACATCTCTTACTAGTTTGCATATTCCTTCACATTATGTTGACAATCCTATTGATAACCTCTTTAGCAATGTTATCACTTATGTGTCTCTATCTGATACTAGTGAGGCCGATGATAGTCATAGTTCTCCTTCTTTCTACACTGTTGAATGTGACTCTCCTACTCCATTATTACCTTCTCCTGATATCGCATCTACTGTTGTGCCTGATTCAGCCCTATTTATCACTTCTTCTTCACCTCTCACTACATCATCTGCAACTCTTACTCCATCCTCTTCCATAAATATGCCTCCATCACTCACTTCATCTATCACAGTTGTTTTGAATGATAGTCCCACCATGGCTATAGCTACTTCATCTATCTCACATCTTATAGATTTCTCATCACATACTCTTAGTGTTCCCTTAGCATCATAATCTTCCTTGTCATCTCTTGATATTCCTATGATTACCCATAATGGAAAACTACAACCACTTAATACTTTGTTTCCATCTTCCACCATTCCTTCACATGACATCATCTCTCTCATGCATGTAGTAGGTTAGATCCACTGTCAAGTAAACTCCCTCACTTTAGAAAGTATGGCGTATTACACTTCTATTGATAAAAATTCATTACATGGGAATCTTGTCCCTTAAAAGATTCATAACTCCACATTTCCTCAAGATTTTGGCATGCCCACTTTCACATGGTTTGATGGTACTAGTTACCCTCATGCTCATATACTCCATTACCAATCCCTTATGGCCTCTTATTCCAATGATATATTATTACTAAAGTCCTTCTGATATAGTCTTGTTGATGAGGAATTACAATGGTACACTCATCTCCCCTTTGGGTCCATTAACAATTTCTATGACATGGAGATGTTTTCCTCCGTATCTTTATCATCAATAATGGCCCTAGAATCACTTATGATCATATACCTACTTTACATCAGGGATCCTCTGAACCTATTTAGGATTATATCTTACAATTTAATTTTTGTATACATCAGCTTGTATTCCAACCTATTGAGCTAGAATTTTATTTTATTTTTTGTCATGGCCTAATTCCTCCACTCAAGAAAAGATTACAATATGATACATGTGAGTCATTAATTATCTTGTGTTATAAATTTCTTGACCTATAAAAATATCTTCTATCATCACATGACATAGATCCTACCCATACTTCTCTAGTCATTGCTTCATCTAGTATTCTTCCCACATCTCTGCTTGAGAATCAAAAACAAGATCCATATTTACCTCACATCCCAAACAAACAAACTCAGTCCACTCCACCACTAAATCATACTTCTTCTCCAGCTCCGCAACTAACTACTAATCCTACCACTCTGGATTAGTCGCATGATCCTTTACATTTCTCTCCTCATGCTTGACCATATGATGTGATGTGTGTGTTACTTAATGAGTGATTAATTCACTTACCCTCCAACCAAAATCATCCATAACACCACTTACAATGTCAGCATGATCAACCTTATTGTAATTACCATCGCATAAATGGCCATAGGGAAAATGATTGTCTTTCCCTTTATGATCGATTACAACAACTAGATGATACTGGTGTTATCTCATTTGGCTCTTGTGAGTGGTCCATGTATCCTTTCCCATGTCAGTAGAGGCCTACTCCATCAGGTATTCAGTTTATAGGTCATCCATCACCATCCCACATGTTTTATCCACCTCATTCACTACCGCCACCATCACATTCATTGCATCCATTACATCCATCGCATTCATTCTACCCACCACTTCATGTTGGTCCATCACCTGGGATCCTTCAACCCTTTGCATATCCAATGGCTTCTCTATCTGATATTGAGTTTGGTTCATACACTCATGTTACATCCATCCCACATGCTTCCACCACTTCACGTTGCCTTGGTCTTTGATAGGTTATTTTCATCACCTTACCCTTAGATGAAACACTTGTGTTCTTACAGTTCTTACATTATTGTTGAGGGATTTGTCTTAAGAACCTCTCATCACGTGCTTTGTCATCTCATCTAGCATACTTAATCATTTCCCAATGATGCACTCTTGCTTACATGGCTCATTCTTGACTATTGAGGGGTCTTAACTAAATGAGCCTATTCATTCACACAATGGGGGGAATCACCCATGCTTCCCCCCTACTTTCATCCTATTAACATATTACGATAACATCCTATTATCATAACAAGTTACTTTCTTTGGAAATTATACATCATCCATTTTTTCATCCATTCTATTATCATCATTATCTTAACTACGCATTACAAATAAAAAAATTTTCATCCATTACATTACATTTAATATCTACCATTATTCACCATACATATATTGTCTACCCTTACCAACATTATAATGCAAATCTACACTAATAAAATAGTACACCACACATACAATAAAGATTGAATCATACATCATCCAGCACATTACAACAACACAAAATTATCATATATTAATAACATGCATCCATACATATATCTCAAATACAATCATCATAAAAAAACATGTCTCTTCATTGGGGACAACTCCCTTATATCGTAGGCTATAGTACATGTCATATCTCATCATCGCTATCACTCGCAGGTACTACAAGATCCATAGAAATATATTCCTCTCCACCAATGTGACATTGTTGTTCATGGCATCCCTTGCTTCTGTAACAAGGTAATCTCCATATACTGCTCAGAACATTAGTGCTACAAATATACATATCATGAAAACACATCTTATGCCAAGGGCCCATCACCTACCACCTCTCAGGCTCACCGAGTCTCCTCGCATGCCTCATCCATCTTACCTAGAAACATAGTACATGTTATTGCTGTTATGGCCATTGACTAAAATAAATGGGCATGCTCACCCGCGATATCATCCACGCGCTCAAGTTTACCTCCACCAAGAACATCAGTTTACACATTTTGCATCAATTTGTGGATGAGTGTGTTCATGATCAACGACCAATACACATCACCTACAAACAAAAATTACAACGCATAAGATAACTATACAAAACCATATAAATAACCCATGAAGTACACAATACACATACACATATACTTACGCTTAGCTACGACTTCTACTATAGGATCAGGGGCATGTGTTTCTCCCCCTCCTCCTCCTCCATGTGATAACTCCACTGGACATACAAATAATGAGTACAATATAACTCATCGATGAGTCACCCACCATGCCCAGTACTCCTTAGTGCAACCCATGTCATCTCCATCAACAATATCTATTGTCGTATCTACCTCACCTAGCCCATGTGGTACTAACTACTTTGTTGTGGGCCCTAGCCCAACTCCATCCCTCCTCAGTGCTCTAATATCTCACAACCATATATATGGCTCTAGGGGCACATCATGATCCAAACCAAACTTACGTGACACTCTCTCTACCTAAAAAAGCTCTGACACACATGGAAATCAGTCCTCTAGCCACACAGTCTTCTGAATACATCGTAACTCTGTAGCATCCTCGGACCATCCCTCATAGTCACAGTATGGCCTCCATATGACTACCTTGGGCCCCATCCTATCTATCAGTGCCTTATAGGTATATGTGTCCATATTTATACCACAAATATCCACCCACCATCACATATATGTCTCTGGCCTATTCCACTCTCTTCGTGGACCCACAATTGGTCTTAATATGGATATGTGATCATATGTCCATACATGCAATAGTTTGATGGCTCCTATCCCTCCACCATGCTCCTCATGAGTAAACTGGTATAGGTATCTATATAGGTGGGACAAATCACATCGTTGCCATGTGTATATAGTACCCTCCTCCTCTATCTACTGGAACATGTAATGCATCTTATACAAGATGCCTACATATCCTCCCTCCACAACTATATATGAGGCAATCATAACTGCTATGAACTTCCAAAAGCACGGAACCCTAGACCACAATATAGCATCCAAACTTATATGGGCCTCGACATGTATTTGAGTCCCCACAAAATACCATCTCATTACTCACATCTATCGCTCCATATTCTCTACTGGCATAACCCGCACTCTCTCCCCCATAACCAGAAATTGCAATATGTGATATACATCCTCCAATGTAACAATCATCTCCCCCATAGGTAACCACAATGTACATGTATCGACACACCATCTCTCACATAGTATGCAGTCAACATGGGCATATTATGGGGCACATCCCCCATCCATGCTATGTGTCATAAGCCAGTATGGTCCATCACATCCCAATCATCATCTAGCAAGCCCAATCCAAGCAATGTACTCATATGCCGCCCACCACGGAACTCCCTCGAGTGGATATCCCTCTACACACCACAAAACAACAACAAACACAAGATTAGAACACATTACATAACCAAATACACTCATTTATCATACTAGAAACATGTTTTTCCACCATTATCCACCCAATGCACACATTCTGGACCAGGGCACCTAGATGTAGGATTGAGGTACCCAGGAGTAGGACATCAGCACCTAATTCTAGGTGCTCCTGTCCCAAGGGTCACTAGCACCCTCACTGCTCTTGTCCAAGTCCCAAACTCCAAGAAAATAAGAAATATCAAAATTTTCAAAAATTCAATAAAAATGACTACTACACCATACATTTTGTGAAAATCAAGGCACTTACCAATTCCATAGTCGTATGTGACGCTACGGCAGTCACCACCCTCTCAAACTGACTAGGACACGCTACTCTCACTTGTGGCATTTTCACTCAACTTGTTCACACTCTCACAATCGCGTACAATAAAAAATGACATAACTAAACACTTTTTCACTTTACTATTTATAGTTACTTTTCATCACCTACTTTACTATAGTCATTATTTTGCACTTATTACCACAACTAATACACACTACACCATTTTTATCATATCTTGAGTTTTCTACTTTGATTTACACCCTATTTATGGCATTATTTTTAGAATTCCACCTACCACCATATTAAACACATTCCACATGCACATTATCTCTCCTTAATATTGGGCTTTCATTTCCATTTATACACATTTTGTATGATTTTTACACACTTTCTATCTATCTCGTGCTTACTTTCAGCTTAGCGTTTGTTATTTTCATCACTTCCCCTTTCACTGAAAGGGAGCATATAATTGGGGTCATCCTATAATTCCCCTTATATTACTATGATGAATCAACATTACAATTCACCATTTTTCACATTTACTAATTCATTGCGCGACATTCACCAATTCCCCCTAACGACCTAATCTGGGGGCAACAAACATTTTTCTATGTGACACCATCATTCCCTCTAATGACCTAACTTAGGGAAAACAATAATTAAAAATATTTCCACACATTAATTCACCCTTTTCTATCATTACCCCTAATGACCTAACTTAGGGGGAAATTGCATTAAATCTCTATACGAGTAACTAGTCAAACAATTGACCAATCAATTAATCAATTTACATGTTCAAAATTTCAAACAAATCAAGATCATTTGATCAATATGAGTTCAACACAATTACCCTCCCTAATGACGTAACTTGGGAGTTATGTGTGGCCTCCCTAATGACCTAACTTGGGAGTTATTCTACATTTTGTGCTTGCTTCCAGATGACCTATGACCTAACTTGGGAGATTCCTAGCTTCAGTACCTCTCACATTTTTTTCTTTCTTCCAGATGACCTAACTTGGAATCCCTCTACATTTCTCATGTTTGCTTCCAGATGACCTAACTCGGAAAGCCTTCATACATTTCATTCTGTGCTTTCTTCTAGATGACCTAACTTTTCTTCTAGATGACCTAACTTGGAAGCCATCACATTGCGGAACACCTGTGGAGTGGGGGCAAGAGTGCCTTTCCTATACCAACTCCTATATGGGTCAACCATTTGATCAAAATTATTTGGATCTAAAATCCAAAAAAATTGATCTGAGTTCATCTACAGCGGCTAGATCTTGAGGATGTAGTTAGAGATTGGAAAATAACACACTTTTCTCACTACACTCTTCCTTTGGTGGCAGGACGGCTAAATCCTCTAGTTATTCATTCATATACAAGCGTTTGGGTTGGAACTTGATCACTCCCTACCCCATCTCATCATTATACATGTTTGAAATTCATAATCTAATCATCACTTTCATTTAGTGCACTTCATCTCATCATTTATGTTTTTCATTGTGTTACATGGATCAACACGTTGATTAATAGTTCAACATGCTTTTATGGTTCTATCGGCACATTTATACTACACATCTACTCATTCTATTACAGCATGGGCTTCTCCAACTTCTCTCAGGTATGCATCTCTATATACTTTATTTTATCGAGATTTCTACTCACACACATAAAGTGGGGGAAAATATAGTCACAAAATCACACACTTACTATTACATTTATACCGCCAAGTATGTTATTTTATATATGGATCTTGCGTATAAAATTATTCACTAATGACTCATCCCCTAGGTCCTTTTCGTCAGTTAGTCGGTCATCATCGTCATTTGTTATGGTACAGTCGTTAATTGTCTACATGTTTTGGTCATCTCTCAAAGAGTCTTAGGTGCCATAATTTCCTTGATTTTCATCTTTGGTTCTTGATTAGGGAACCTAAGGTAGTTTTGTGGAATCCATGGCTGCCTAGTCCATGATTTTAGGCACCCTGTGGTCCCCGTAATACTTGGGCCTAATTTATCTATTTGAGGTCATTCTTTTTCATTTTCCCGTTTGTTCCCCTAAGGTGCTAGTTCGGACATACCAGGTCATTAGTGTCAATTTTAACAGATATCCCTATATAAACATAACATATTCACTATATTATGGGCGGAACTATCTATATATCAAAGGCTAGCTATCTACTAAGGTAAAGGAATTCATTTTGGTATATTCTACATCTGCATCACACAAACATAGGGGGAAATGGTTTTATTATTTCTATTCCATCCACCCTTTGCATATTTACATCTAGTTATTTCCCCTACTTCCGTGTCATTGACGCTAGGGCACTCTAGGCACATAATTACACACATACGCACATAAAACTACATTGGGTTTGGAATGTAGTGTAGTTCTTAGTTATAATTCCACCATTGTGACAGCTAAGGTTAGTCTGACCTATTCATATGCATATTTTTCATCTTCATCATCTACTGGGGCTTTTACTTCTACCAGTTGTTGAAGGAGAGACCATAAATCATTAATATGGTTGGACATTATAGCTCCTTCACCCATTTTTAACTTGAAAAATTGTAATTTAAGAGAAAAAATTTCATTCATTGCTTTAGCACAAAAGGTTTTCCCACATTTCATGAGATGATTTCTCGAGATCAACATAGTGTAGCTCATTATCTGAGAGAGCAAGACCAATAATGGCTTTGGATTTATCATCTCTCATTTCCCATTCTGCCAATTTGGTCAGATTTGTAGGTGTTGGTTCTTTTCCATCTACTATCTTCTAAAGATTTGTATTCATTTACTGCATCTGGATCTTCACATTCCAAGTATCAAAGTTGAGCCCATTGAATTTTTCCAATGGAAATTCCATTGGATGGCCAAAACAAGGGTATTTTCTCTCAAAATTATAACTAATGTAATGAGAATAAAAAAATAAGCACTTTTACAAAAAACGGCACTTGATTTCGAGTTATTGTGCACAAGTTATGGATGTTACAATTTCCCGTAAAATGGTCTAATTTAATTAAAATTGATACAATGATTAAATTTTTTTCTCAAAATGGTGAGAAAATTAATCATGTGACTACTCGTTGGAATCAGGAGGAAATGAGGATTCCAAAAATACCAATATTTCAGAGAACTGACACCGAAAAAAATTAATTTGGTGAAAAATCATTGATTGCCGTCAAAATGCAATTATTAAACAAAAACAATAGGAAAAATTAATTTTTCAAAACTATAGTCTTCATGAAAATTTAAAATAATTGCCCAATCAGAGTTGGATGTGCAAAAAACTCACAACTAGAGAACATAGATATGTTCATAACTAGAGAACCAGAGCTCCGATTTGCGAACCGTTTAATGTGCCATAAAGCTTATTTCGATAGCTTCACAATGGTACTAATTTTGTTTAATTTCATTACATAATCTGAAATCTATTGTTGACTGATTTTGACGCCCAACTCACCAAAAAAAATCATGCTTTATTTTCTTTAACAGCCGTATATCTACCCAGGTCTGCTGAAAAATGTATCCATCCAAATAGCCAGCTCAAATGATTTTATTCTCTCCATCAATAGTGGCATATAGGATAAATCCACAAAATATTAATATATGTTCATGCCTTATTGTATTAGATATATAGCAATTTAATTTTATTTCTGGGTTGAATGCAAACAATTCTCTTTCAATCCTTTATTGAAAAATAATACAGTCCTGAAGCGTAAGATAATGCTCGGTCACATTTACCTCAAGGAAAAATGACCCGTGTATAATGTGGTTTGATTCAACACTTGGAACAGAGTGCATGTTGACAGAGCATGACCTGGTTGTCAATCTCCAAATGAAACCACTTTAATGAAGTCATTGCTCTTCTTATTTTTAGTGATGAAAAATGAGGGGTAGGCAATTCTATTAGCATCTCGAATCAAGAACAAATAAAATGTCCCACGAACAATTAAAAAATACACACATAGTTTTCCATCAAGAATCCCTCTTTCTTTGATACCAAATGAAAATTTGGATCAGACTGTAAGTATTACACAACAATTACGAATAATATTCAATATGCTCCAACATACTTTACACAATATAATAGCCTAATATATAGGCAGTAGTTTCCCTAAAATATAGGAAACTGACTATCTCGTGAACCATATTTGTAAGGTGAGTAGAAACTATCTCACAAACAATATAATGCTAATATTATATTATTGCTATTAAGAGTTGTTATAAACAACTTAATAATAATAATCTATTATTAGCATTACAATTACACAAATTTACTAACTTAATTAATGCTTACACACAAATAATGGAGCACTAATAAATATATTTCCCAGCAAGTCTGACCTATTCATATGCATTTTTATTTTTAGGAATTTGATGCTTTGAATAGGTTTTTACAGGTAGATCTTCACATCATATCCATAGAAACATAAGCGAAGATAATATGATAACCACACGACAAGGATAAATATATTGTGAAGACCTTGTGACACTTCTAGACTCAGATCTTGAACTTTTCAGCAGACCACAACGCCCAAAATACAGACTAGGATGATAGGTTCCCCAATATTCTCTGAGGCACCCCAGCCCAGCCAAATCTCCAACTATTGCACTTCTCAGGGTAGAATTTTCATATTCTATCTCGTTTGCATATTAGTCTTTTTGTGCCCACCACACTGCGAGGTAAGTTATATTCAAGTTATTACCTTATCCATTTTATTTCATTTTATATTAGCTATTCCAATATTGTATCTATTTATATTAACTTTAAATATAGATTCCAAATACCATATTTTATTTAGTCGCCATCTTACAAATATCCTCCTCCTCTGATTCTTCTCTCATTAAAAAATTGTATAGAAAACTATCCTTTTTATTGCATCCTGATAAAAAAAAATCCCAAGAGTCGAGGGAGACTTTAAACTTATAACACAAGGATGGGGAGTTTTCTCTGATAATACCAGAAAGGCTACATATGACATTGTTATAAAATTTTACCCCTTGGACAAAATTAGACAATAGAGGCTTGGTATGCTCTAGAATTAGAAAAGGGTCTTCATTAAGAATCAAAATACATTCTGGGTAAAATTTATGTTTAGGAATCACTCATGGTGTTTCAAGTAGTTTTGGAGCCATCTTGAGTTATTTTCCCCCTTCTTCTGGTTTTGGAAGTTCCAAACTTTTCTAAGTCTAAAATTGGTACCGGGCCCATCTTTAGCCAAGGAGGGAAAAAGTGGTCAATATTGACTAATCACATTTAAATAATTTTGTTTCCATTTTAGGATCCTCATGGTTCAAGAAACTCTAGGGAAATCTAGAGGTTTTGAGGTAAGATGTGAAAATTCCCCAAAAGGGGTTGAACATCAAATAGCTCACCAAGCATCTCGGTGAGCTGATTAGAAAATTTTGGCAAGTTGTCAGAGGTTGTGTGTGGAGATTGACTCAGGTGGATCATGTTACTAATAGCACAATTTAATCACTAAAGGGTTGATTTGACAAATGTATTGACATTGGAGTATTAGCACTGTAATTTGTGGCTCACAGGATCGAGTTGAGTGTTGGGCCTTATCTTATGAAGGGAACAGGTTAAGCCTAGTCGATGCATTGGGATTGGGGATTGAGTTAAATGGATAACAACACTAAATAGAACATGGGGTTGATGTCATGCTGAGTTGGTAGGTCTACGTACCAGGAGAATCTCAGTCAATATTCCAATGGTTAGGCATAAAGCATGGAAGGGACTCATTTGAGCTAAATTGAGAGTCAGAGATGGAGATGCAATGGCTCGGGTTGAAGATGTAGGTTGACTAATTCAGGAACCAACCAAGAGATGGAGATGTGACATACATGAAACATTGAAAAATCCCTTGGAATCAACCCAAGCATGGATTGAGGTCGTTGATATTATTCACTCATAGGCTTGACATGTAAGGAAACCTTTAAGCTTACCATTGATCTCATGAGTGCCGACTTAGCTCAAACATGACAAGAAACAAAATCATCTCGTCAAGGAGAATGCATGGTGTGGAGATCAAGAGAAATGATGGATGAGTGCATCAAGCTTAGGAAAAAAGAGTTTGTGTCTGTACATAGCACAAAAAGTGATCTTGAGTTCACAATAGTAATGTGAAGAGTCATTTGAGGTTGAGTTATTGGTGATGTATCTGTAATTTCACCTGACATGAACTCATTCAAGAGGCTAGGGATTCATGTCCATGAGGACATGTAACATGGTTAGGTCGAGTCATCCTGAGAGCTCAGGTCCACCCATGATATTTTCCAACAAGTGGGTAGAGTGGGGAAACTCATCTGGTGAACCAAGATAGAAGTTTTGTGCTTGTGGAATCAAGGATATTAGGAGCTAGATGACCAAGTTGGTGTTTGGAAAAATGGCAGTTGGGTTCCGTGGAATTTTGGGTTTGTTGAGACAAGTGGGAAGGATGGGTGAGTCGTGGGGACCCTAAGGTGATATCCGATAGAAGAGGAGGTGTAGAACGAGTCAACAGGTTGGTTGATAAGATGAAATGACAAGTGTTAAAGGTCAATTCACATCATTGGGTAAGAGAAGCAATTAAAAGAATTGGATGTAGTGTCGCAAGGCTTTTAAAATGAATGGGGAGACCCAGTCAGGGTGGTGGAGCTCTCAACGTAAAATGGTGGCTATAAGAGCTAAGGATGCATGATGAGGAGTTCAGCTGTTGGCATGTGGAGACATGGTGAGCGGTTTTCTAGGGACTCATGAATATGTAAAGAAGCGGTCATACCAAAAGTGAAGGTGATTAATTAAAATTGAAATTTTCCATATAAAAAATATGAGGAGCTCGCTAACCAACTCATTGAGATGGCTAGCAAGTTGGTTAGCCATGTCAATATTTAAACCCCCTTCCAAGTATAAATAAGCCAAGGACTCCACTAGAGAATGATATTATTTTTTACGAAATTATTTTATCAAAATTATTATTTTAATTAAAATATTTTATTAAAAATATTATTTTAATGGAAGATTAAATTCAATTTTTGTAATTTATAAGGGCATAGTGGTGGAATGTTCTTCTCATGTATAATTAATGATGTAATCAATGATGGAGACCAAGTGCCTAGATTTTAGGCTTTCTTCCTCCTTTCTCTTCAATTGGATTTTCTATAAATGAAAATGAGGGATTCATTCTAAGAGGTCAGACAGTTAGATGGTTGGATATTTTTCAGATTCCTCTCTCTTTTCACAAGCTAAGTTGTGGATTTTGGGAACTTTCAAGCCTCTTTTCCAATATTGTAATGGCAAACACTTCCTCTTCCTCATGTAATGATGTGCATGTTATTAAAGTAATAAAGATTTTATTATGTGACTAATTATTGGTCTTTTCATAGTTTTTTCTATCTTTGTGTCTTTATCATGTTTACAGGTATACTGTGCAAGTTCAAGTTTCAATTGTAGATTATGGGAGTTTTGTGCTTATCTAGGAGTGAATATTTGTATGCGGTTAGGTTATGATGCTTGTTCATTCTTCTTAATTTCATCCCTCTTCATTGGAAGACCTAAAACTTGCCTAGCAACACCCTTTCTTGGCACATAACCACTTCTAGTATAGGTTTCAATTCTTACAAAAATCTCTCCTTGAATTTCATGAAAATGTTAGTACATGTCTAGTTAGTTGGTTTATTGCATTAGAAGTACTGTTGTGTTTAGTTTAGGAAAAGGAAGCTGGCCTTGTCCAAAAGTTTTCCTCAAGCCGCAAGTCCCACAGCTTGTGAGGTGATCCCATGTTACCCAATCACACCAAAGTATATGAGTGACTTCAACTTTCAATTCCCAAAGAGATCTCCTAGAGAGTATATGAGTGACTTCAACTTCCAATTCCCAAAGACTTGGAATAGAATTCTAACACTCATAAATCCTTGTCCTAATAATGCATTCCTATATTATTTACAAGCCTTGAAAAATGATATAACAGTTATGATCCAGTATATGGGAGGGACCACACTGCTTGATTCCTATAAAGTTGTAATAAGAGTAAAGAATTCTTTGATCCAAGAAGGAAAGATTACACCCAGACCTCCCATGCATTTATTTAATGAAATTTCAAGTAATCATCCAACCATTTCCCATGTTCCATTAAATTCTAGCCAACCATATATGTCTGCACTAGTTGTGACTACACCAGTCCTTTCAAATAAAATTAATGAGGTAAAATCTCTACTCCAAACTTTTGGAAATGAACTAGTTTCTCTTAAGAGACAACAATCTCAGTACGTCCACCCTTACCAACCTTTTTAAAATAACACTCAAGCCCAAAATCAGGTTGCTAATGTCAATCCTCTAAATGTTAAACCCCCCTTTGCTATAAGTTCCTCTAGAGCTTTGGTACCTATGCAAAATAACTTGGTTCAAGATTATGATTGGTGTTATCCTTGTTCTCAGCCTCACAATTATGATCTTTTCCGTAATGGTGTTCTTGACAAGGTCCTTATGGTTGAAAGTGTATCTTCTCCACTAGATCTAATTGGAAATTCATCTATGTAGGAAACAACAGATAAACCAAAGGCCCTTGAAGAAACTATTTTTCTAAATTGGCAAGTAGAAGATTTCTATGGGTTGAATATAGATTATTCATCAGTATAGGAAATAATCATTCCAAAAATAGGGAAATGGAATCTCAACCTCCCAAAGTTAATCAAACATCCACTTCACATCCTTGGCCACAAGTGGTGGTTTCTAACAAATACGAGGGAAATAAGTCAATAGAAACACATGTTAATCAAGCCATAAGGAAAGAAGGTTCTTCAAGAATCAAAATACCCAACAAGAAATTTCTGAAAGATGATCCTAATGCCCAAAGAAATGTCAAAAAATTAGGAGAAATTACTTTCATTATTATAGAAAATATGAATAAGACCAACCTGATTATTAACATGTGGTATGTACTCTCAATTCCTTCTCAAAGAAACCTTTTGCAAGAGGATCTGAGAAGTTTTGATACAAATGAAGAAGCATTGGGTCATGGAGTAGCAACTACTATATGTTTTTGTCAACAGGAAGGGAAAATTATTCCAAAGGTGAATAATCTACCACCATTCTATATTTCCCTGATCATTGGTGACCATTTGGTACATAATTTCATGATCAATTCCGATTCCAGCAGCTTCATTCCCAAGAAAATTACAGATGTCCTAGGAATACAATATACACCATTCTCTAGAGGAGTTGTTCAGTTGGATGGTATAGTAGTTCAAACCATTGGAATCATCAAAGGAATTAAGATTACTATCCATGCATGTCCTAGTTTGACATTCACTCAAGAAATATTAGTCATTGATATTTCTCCTCTCTTCTTCATTTGACTATCATGATAATTCACTACAAAGATGGGTAGTTAATTTTCATCTGATTGGTTACATATGATCCTTAGGATTGGATATGGAACTAAAGTGACTATAAGGGTAGAACTAATTTTTCATAATCATGTGGAGCCTTATACCAGTAATCCAATAAATGGGAATTTTACCATTCATGATCCAAAATAAGATGTTGATCACAAACCAGCCACACTTGTGGAAGAGGTCCCTGATATTGTGTTAGATGAGGTAAGTGTAGATCATCAATATGATTCCTATGTTGAGGAATTTTTGGAAGAAGAGGTTGGTTTGTTACTTTTAGAAGAGGTTGGTTGGGTACATATTGTATTCACGAAGAAGGTGTGATCATACCACAACTTTTTAAAACCCAAAAAAACTCTGAAGGACTTTGGCAACTATTTTTTAATGGATCAAAAAGTAAGATTGGAGTAGGTGCTAGTGTCATGTTAATTTCTCCTGAAGGAAATAAGAACTTCTCATCCTTTTGAATATAATTCATCTGCACCAACAATTTTTCCAAATATTAATCTCTTGTGTAAGGAATTCAGTTGGCTCAAAATAAATAATTAAATATTTGAATGTTTTTGGTGATGGTGAGTTGGTTGTACATCAAATATGAGCACATATCACATTCAAAAATTATTTGCTAAGATCTTAAAAGAGCTGAGTCTGGGATTTGATTTAATATTTTGAGGCTTTTGGGATCCACACGGTTCCTAGAAATCAAAATCAAGATGTTGATAGGCTTGCTATGGCTGGCTTGCAATATGATGTATTTGTTGATATCATGAAAGAAGAGAAGAAACCTGTTAAAATGGTCATTCATCTTGTAGTTCCTAATAATATGGGTAGTTCACAAGTTTTTGATAGTGAAAAAAATCATTATTTTTATGCAAGAAGAAGTGGAGTTTTCTACGAAAAATCAAGATAAGCTACAGGAAGCATATAGTGACCAGATTATACAATTGAAAAGTAACAAGCTACCAAAAATTCTAGTTACTCTTGAGTCCATTTTTAATTCAGATGATCAGGTTAGAAGACAAAGTGATAACATGGTAGTCAAAGAGGATGATTTTGAAGAAGTTAAGGTAGCAAATTAAAAGTTCCTAAAGATTGGAAAAGTGTGTACCCCATAGGAGAAATAGGCTTTCATCAAACTTTTACAAGAATATAATGGTGTTTTTACTTGGAGTTATAAAGATCTACATGGCTTTGATCTAGGTTTGGCACAACATAACATCAAACTTGATCCTAATGCCAAGCTAGTTCATCAAAAATAGAGACCGGTTAATCCCAAAATTGAGCCACTAATGAGAAAGGAGCTAACCAAGCTCATTAAAGCTTTCATAATTTTTCCAACCAAGCATTCCTCTTCAGTAGCAAACCTAGTTCCTATGAAAAAGAAGAATGGAGAAATCCAATTATGTGTGGAATTCAAGGATTTGAACTGTGGTTCGTTAAAAGATCATTATCCTCTTTCATCAATGGAGAAAATCCTTCAAACAGTGGCAAGAGATCAAAGGTTTTCTTTGCTTGATGGATACTTGGGTTAAAATCAGATTTTGGTCAAAGAATATGATCAGTTCAAAATGGATTTCACTACCAAGTGGGGCATGTACACCTACAACAAAATTTCATTCAGGTTGTCCAATTCTGGAGCTACTTTCCAATGAGCTATGGACATGGAATTTAAGTGATTGATCAATGAAATTATCCTGGTATATCTTGATGATATAAATATGCACTCCAAGCATTTTGAAGCTGAAATTGCACATCTAAGGAAGATTTTTAGGAGATGTAGGGAGTTTTGGGTTTCACTCAACCTAAATAAATTGCATTTTTTTGGTGCATGAGGGAAATTTTTTGGGACATGTTGTTTTAGTAAATGGAATTTGAATTTATCCAGCTAGGATTCATTCGATTTTGTATCTGTCTCTCCCAAGTCACAAAAAGGGTCTTCAGAGTTTGTTAGGAACCATAAATTTTGTGTGAAGATTCATTACCCAATTCACAACCTTGGCTAAACTATTAATAACCATGTTGAAGAAGAATATTCCTTTTTCTTGGATGAATGAAGGGAATGAATTCTTTGAAGCCATTAAGATAGCAATTTTTCAAGCACCTACGCTGGTGAATCCAAGGTTTGATAAGGATTGTATTCTCTATGATTTTGTAGGTCAAGAGAGTATTTCTTGGATTCTCACTTAGCAAAATGATTATCTAATGGAGCAACCAATTTATTTCTTCAGTCAGTCCCTAAAATATTATGAACTCAAATATTCATTTGTTGAAAATCAAGTTTTTGCTACCATCTGAGCTTTGAAAAAATTCAGGCACATATTGTACAAAAACAAAATTCATCTCATGGTTTCTCACCCAAGTGTTAAGGACTTTTTTCTAAACAAATATATAAATGAGAAACGTGTTGGGTGGATAACCAAGGTGATGGAGTACAATGTGCACATCAAGAATACCAATCTAGTCAGAGTCATAGGTTTGTGTTAACAACTTGGTGAAATTTTTTAATCAAAAGGTGATGAGGACATGACGTTTCTGAATAGTGATGAAAGAGATGATCAGGTTGACTAGTTATCAAAAATAAAATCTTTCCTTCTCTCAGGAACATACCCTATTGACATGGATAGGACTCAAAGGTGTAACTTTCATCTTCAATCTATTCCTTATGTTCTAGTAGATGATATTCTCTTTCAAAAGGATTTAAATGGTGTTCTTCTTTGGTGCGTAGGGCCAGAATAGGTAAACAAGATTTTGTAATAATTTCACAATGGTCTATCTGGAGGGCATTACTCTGCATGAACAACAACTACAAAAATTATGAGGTTCGGCTATTATTAGCTAGATTTGTTCAAATATGCTCATCTTTGGGTGAAGAAATGCAAAGAATGTGCCTTTTTCACCAAAAATATGAATTTGACAACTCTTCCCCTCCATCTAAGTCAAGTTGATCAACCCTTTGTTCAATGGGGGTTGGATTTCATTAGAATGATCAATCCTCCATTTAGTGACAGACATAAATGGGTCCTTACTACAATAGACTACTTTACTCGATGGACAGAAGTGGTAGCATTAAAGGAAGGTAATGAAAAAATTGATCTTGATTTCCTAGAAGGCATAATGACAAGGTTCAACATTTCATTTACAGTCATTTTCGATAATGCAATGGATTTTCTTAGTCTGAAGATTAGTGAATTGGCTGTTAAGAATGGAGTTTATCTTAGGACTTCATCCAATTATTATCTGTAAGGAAATGGATTGGATGAGTCTAGCAACAAGAACCTCATAAGGATTATCAAACGCATAATGGAAACCAATAAGAGGACTTGGCACACATAGCTTAAGACTGTTTATGATTAGATCGAATCACACCTAAAAGGGCCATTGAAAATTCTCCTTCTATGCTAGTATATGGAAGAGAAGTAAAAAAATTTCTATCCTTGGAATTACCTTCTTTGGAGTTAGCTCATCAGCTTGAGGTTATGGAGAGTGATCCTATGACGGTCAGGTTTACTGAACTCATGGAGTTAGACAAAGTGAGGAACAAGGCTATGAAGACTTTGGAGACACATCAAGCTCAAGTTAAAATATATTTCGATAAGAAGGAATCCAACAGTCATTTTCAATAGCGAGATTTAGTTCTCAATTGGGATACAGATAGAGTCAAACTAGGCATGCACACTAAGTTTGATTCTCTCTGGAGTGGTCCATGCATTATCACAAGTTACAAGGAGGATAATTCATTTCATCTATCTAGGCTCAATGGAGAAGAATTTACCATTCATGTGAATGGGATACATATTAATGATTTATTTTGAGAGCATTCCACCCCCTTTGCAGTTTAGTTAGGTGTTTTCATCAAAGTGCTTTGAAAATTGTTTGTTGTGTTGTGTTTCACTTCCCTTGTTGTTGTGTGTGTTGTGTTTCATTGTTGTTCTTGCATAACATGTCAATGATGGAAGTTTTTTAGGAGAAGAAAGGTTCTATATTTTAAAGAGAGTGTCAATATATCCCCAATTCCTCATATGCTTCATTCAAAACTCCGTAGTGCATCATATATGTCAAGAATTCATTAGTTTTAGTATATTTCCTGCCTAGAATTACTGAAGGGTCCAGGATCAGTAATTTCTGAGGAAATTCTGGGATATAACACAGAAGATCAAATCATTTTTGAGATTCCAAAATCGAATCCATGCCCAATGAATGATTTAACACTACTGAAATTATGCTTAGTAGGCAATCATCCTCAAGAGGTCACCAAAAATGTTATACAATTTTTCCCCTTTGACAAAATTGGACAACAGAGGCCTGTAATGCTCTAGAACTAGAAAAGGGTCTTCATAGAGAATCATAAGATATTTCAGGTAAAATTTATGTTTATGAATCACTCATGGTGTTTTAGGTAGTTTTGGAGCCATCTTGAGCTATTTTCCCCCTCCTTTTGGTCTTAGAAGTTCCAAGCTTTCCTAAGTCTAAAATTAGTTCTTGTGGGCCCATCTTCAGCCAAGGAAGGAAAAAGTGGTCAAAATTGACTAATCACATTTAAAAAATCCTTTTTCCATTTCTGGATCCTCATGGTTCAAGAAACTCTAGGGAAATCTAAAGGTTTTGAGGTTAAATATGAAAATACCCCAAAAGGGCTTGAGCATCAAATAACTTGTCAAGTTGATTAACAAATTTTAGCAAGTTTTCTAAGGTTGTGTGTGGAGTTCATCTTGGGCAGATCATGTTACTGATAGCACAATTTACTCACTAAATTGTTGAGTTGAAAAATGTCTTAACATTGGAGGATCAACACTGTAATTCGTGGCTCGCATTATCGAGTCAAACGTTGGGCCTTCTACTGTGAAGGGAACATGTTGAGCCAAGTTGATGCGTCATGATTGGGGATCGAGTTAAATGGTGAAAAATAACAAAGGGAATGTGGGCTTGATGCCATGTTGAGTTGGTAGGTTTGGGTGCTAGGAGAATCTTGGTCGATATTCTAATGGCTAGGAACAAAGCATGGAAGGGGCTCATTTGAGCTAAATTTAGAGTCATAGATGGAGATGTGATGGCTTAGGTTGAAGATGTAGGTTGACTAGTTTGGGAACTATACATACCCAAAATTATATGTACTGTACAGTAAGAAATTAGTTACGGAAACCCCAATGATGATTAAGATCTCTTCGTAAGGTGTTTGGAATCTAGAAAGCTCGATGAGTGTACATTTACATCCTAAAAAGCCTTTTCCAGCCTCTACATGTTTTATTCTAACCTTTTCTCTCTTTTTACTTGTTTTTTTGTCATTAGTTATAGGACCCTCCTTGCCAGGGTGGCGGTCCTGTAACTGTCACCCAGCCAGGGCGGCGGTCCTGTAACCATTGCCCAGGACAGGGTGACGGTCTTGTAACCACCTCCTTGTGCAGGGTGGCGGTCCTATACACGTTTTCTAGAACGCTCCAACGATCATGTCAAACATAAAAATTCAATTTACATCTGCATTTCTCAACCACTTTGTCTTACATTTATGTTTTAGTCGCCTAGTAAATAGTAATTTATCTTTGTTTAATGGTGAGAGAGTTCAATTTGAACTTGCCTTCTGGTCATTGCAAATTCTATAAATATGCAGCTTGTTTACAAGTAAATGGTCTTGGTTCTTTGGTCTAGAGTCTTTATTCTTGAGCTTCAGTCTTCAATGCTCAGTCCTAGATTTTTTTTATGAATCATTTTATCTTTAGCATGGATTAGAATTCTAAATATTTAGTTATGCCTCACTGTACACCGACAATGATCCTGCTAGGAATCGCATAGGCCAAGTTCTGTTCTCTTGTTCCATCTCTCTCCTACTTGTACTTCATTGTATTTCTCTGAAGCTGCTATTGTTCACTGTTTGAGTACCTGCTATTTATCATTTTGTTTTATCATTACTGCAACAACCTTGCTAGGAATCACATAGGCCAAGCCAATTCACTTGTGCCATCCCTCTCATACTTGTGCTTCGTGCCTTTTTTACCTCAAAGCAACTATCGTCCCAGCATATTCTCTTGCTGATATTACTATACTCTTACTCTTTCTTGATTCACGTGAACACATAAGAATGAAGAGATCACTCTGAGGGGACAAGCTACAAAAAAACTGGATTTTCCTCTGCTTAGTAAACTCCAGGTTTAAATTGTCAAATTTATTATCAAATCGAGTAGCGAATCATTTTATTTCAGTTAAGCTCACTTTCAATATTTCCAGGGAAGCTGTGGGGAATGATAGTTTCTGAGAAACTATGATTTTTTCCTCACTTCTGAGGTAGGATTGAAGGTTTTCAATTAAATTAATTGGTTGTCTTTTATCTAGATTCACACATCTGCACAGGTGAATAACCACACCGGGCTATCTCGCTTGTTTATTTTTAGTATAAAAGTAGTTTAATTATTGCTTGTAATTATAGTGTTTCAATCGTATATATATTTTATATTAGTTTCCCTTTCAACAGTAGTATAAATTGTTATTTTCAGTTTAAGTTAATTCAGAGACTTTATAAATAGATTAACACTGAGAACCTAGTTAGAAGAATAAACCATAGGGAATTTATGCTACCCGCTCATAGCCTCTAAATATCCCCTTTGTCATTTCAGCTACCAAGAGATCACACTACCAGATCTTAGTCATTGATCCTCCCATGGTTAGCCATAGGAAAGTTCCTTGCCAATTCTCATCCTCACCTATAGCCTTTTCTATCATAGAAAACTAGCCATAATCCCAGTTGTGGCTTCATCTAAGTCACCCGCATTACAAACCATCAGCTATCTTGGCATGACCTTGAGAGGTTGGGTACGAGGAAGGTCACTTTTCGATTATTATCTTCGCATGTCACTTTTTTGTCGTATAGGAACCAACTAGGAGTTGGAGATGTGACAGCCATGAAACACAGAAAGAGCCCTTTAAATAAACTTGAACGTGGATCGACATCGATGAGATTATCGACTCATAGGCGTGACATCAAGGAACCCTTTAAGCTTGTCATTAAGCTCATGAGTGATGACTTAACTCGGAAAAGATAGGAAACAAGATTGGCTCATCAAAGAGAATGCATGGTTTGGATATCTAGAGAAATGATGGGCGAGTACATCGAGCTTAGGAGAAATGAGTCATTGTCTGTACATGGAGTAATAAGAGAGCTCGAGTTCACAATGGTAATGTGACGAGTCATTTAAGGCTGAGTTATTGGTGATGGCTTGGTGAGTTCACTTGAAATGAACTCAGTTGGTAGGTTGGGGATCCGCAGCCATGGGGACATGCAACATGGTTAGGCTAAGTCATCCCAGGAGATTGGGTCCACTGATGATATTTTCCAAGTGGGTAGTGTGGGGAAACTCATCTAGCGAGCTAAAATAGATGTTCTGTGCTCATGGAATCAAGGATATTAGGATCCATATGACCAAGCTGGTGTTATGGAAAATGGAATTCAGGTTCTGTGGTATGTTGGGCCCATTGGGATAAGTGGGAAGGATGGTTGGCAGTCATGGGGCGAGTCGTGGGGAGCCCAAGGTGATCGTCAATAGAAGAGGTGGTGTGGACTGAGTTAATAGGTTGTTTGATAAGATAAAATTCCAAGTGTTAAAGGGTGGTTGATGTCATGGGAAAAGAGAAGCAATTAAAAGGACTCGATTTTGTGTTAGGGTGGTGGAGCTCTCAATGCAAAATCGGTCACAATAAGAGCTAAAGATGCATGACGGGGAGCTCGGTGGTTGGCACATGGATATATGGTGAGTGGTTTATTAGAGACTCATGAAAGTGTAAAGAAGTGTCCAAACCAAAATCGAAGGTAATTAATTAAACGTGAAAGTCACCATATAAAAAATGTGAGGAGCTCACCAACCATCTCATCGAGCTAATTGATGCGCTGGTTTTCCAGGTTAATATAAAAACCCCCATCTAAGTATAAATAAACCAAGGAATCTACCAGAGACCTATATTTTTGATCAAAGAATACTTGTTAAAGATCACATAAGGAGTCCGCAAAGGATAAAAGGTCCAAAACTAAGGGAGCATAAGGATAGGAAAGACCCACGCGTGGAAGGCAAGTTTAGCTTTCAGGACTTAGCCGATTTTGAGCATGAAGACCTATTTTTAGAAGATGGCGTACAGAACACACCAATGATGTAGATACTTGTGTGCCATGCATTATATATCTTTAGAGGAGCGTATCGAAGCATTTTGCATGGAGACGAGCTAAGAATAGGATTTACACTTTAGTTAACTACAAGAGGACTATGGATAACACACTTGCATGTGTGGCTATGGCTGTAAATAGCATGTGGATATCAATAGTATGTATGTGGCCTATTTCTGGAATAGATAAGTGGTGAAGGGAAATTTTCCACCCTATATATATGATGTTAGGTACATAGTAGAGGTGTGTGTGTGTATAAATGTAACAAAGAATATATAGAGTGTGTGTGTGTGTGTGATACATGCATATTACAGAATTACTGTATCAGATCCATACGCGCATTGGTATAGATTGAAAATACTGTAAAGAGATTCTATATTTACTAACAGATGGAAGATATTGACTGAATCCAAGTGTCATTCTGTGTGAGTTGAGTAGTGCTTGTTATTAATTCAATCATGAGTACTGTTTAAGCTTGTTCTTTCATATATTTGAGGGTAACATGCATTGTAGAATGATGGATTAGTTATGAATCTATATGTTTCTTCCTTCATCATGTTAACATCCTACTATAGTAGCCCTAAAGAGTGACTTGGTACCTTTTCACACTTCGGGTGAACACTCAGTCAAGGCTGAGTGATGTGCTAGTGTCACTAGGGTGTTATCTAGTAAATTCTAGGTTGCATCATTGGTTCTGTTTCTGGGACCTCTTTTTCAGTTGTTTTCAGGATGGTTTATGATGAAGATGTACCAGTTAACTCTAGAAAATATTGAGGAATGGATACACGATTTGGAGGAAGAATATACACAATGGTTCAACAGTGGATCTAAGTTTAACACACACACTTGGGTAGAACAAAATCTATATGATAGCTTATATGAGAGATTTTTCATTATCTTTCTAGTAGAACTATACGAGTGGCTTACTGCTTATGAATCTCAGTAGAATTGGAGGTATCGCGCACTTATCTAGACATAGGAAAAATTTCATACCCTTTATGATGCTGATTTGATCTGGACTCATGTTGTGGATACGTGGTTTCATGGTGCTCTAAACAATTATATTCTGGAATATTCAATTTCAACGTACTCTTACCTGGAGGTAGCTGAATTCCAGATTTTTTAGTATCCAAGAGGAACATATTTGTAAGGTATTCCACTGGTGATCAAGATCTTGATCGTAACTTTGAACCTAGAGAGTAAATTGATGGCTAACTAAACTTCACCATGTGCGAGGGTAGGAATAGGTTTGGTTTAAGATGGCAGACCTAGAATTAGAGAGGTAGAGAGAGGAAAGGTGGCTTAAGTATAATGAGGCATGAGAGAGGGAGATAGAGAAGTAGTGTTCCATTGCAGAAAGTATGGTGTGGATGAGAGAGATGGATCGTGAAGTATTTACATCTCACGTAGAAGACATGGAGCCAAAGCATCAGGAACTCCACCATCTTGGAAAACATGATAGAGATCCCCCCTTGGCCTCACACAAAAGTGCACGACCAGAGACTACCTAGACTGCTGGCGCGAATCTTAATCTACTTGGTGACCTAGCCCTTACATTTGGTTTTTCAGTATCTAGTATGACAAGTAACCAACAAACTAACTTGGGAAGAAGGAGAGTAGGAGTAATTTAGGGATCAAGTACATCAATGGCAGGACATATGGCTTCAATTTCATTTAGAGGAACATTCTTAGGTGCATCATCCACACAGAATGTGAGTGTGCAGAATGTTGGATTCACCTCTGGAAGTGGAACTACATCATTGAATGTAGGGGTTCAGTATAGTACTATTTTTAGAGCGTTGGGGAGTACATCTATAGGTCCTATTCCAACTACTAGTGGAGGATCAGGAGTTATAGGTGGTTCTACTTCTGGTGGATCTGGTGGTTCTGGAGGTAGAGGGAACATAGGAGGTTCTGGATCAGGTGGTCAAGGTCCGTAGCAACCACAAAATATCTATATGGAGATGTATCTTTGTCTCCCAAAATATAGAGATATAGAGGATGTTGTCGAATATGTGCATATGTGTGAAATCATGTGGCATGCTAAAGGTATCATGACTGTTGAGTGTAAGGAAAATCAATTCATGACTACATTACAGGGGCGTGCACAAAATTGGTATAGGAAGTTTGACCCTGATCAAACTTGCGTGGATTATGCATCATTGAGGGATGTTTTCTTGAAAGAGTTTCATATCCCTGAGTTTGATCAGAAGAGTATAAGTGCACTCAAGGATATCAAGAAAGGCACTACTGAGAGTGTACATGAGTATGATGCTCATATTAAGACACTTCTATATAAATTGTCTTATGATATTCACATTATCTAGCATGCACAATGGTTCATTAGAGGATTGATTACACCTTTTAGAAGGGCATTGTCACATAAGACATACACTGATCCATGTGAAGCATTAGAAGTAGCTTTGCATGCTAAGATAGTTGGGAGCATCGACACTAGCGTTATTAAATTCCTAAAGGAACAAAGTACAGCTATGGAAAAGCAGTTACAGAAGCTATCAGCAAATTCAGCCCATGAAACACGCTCAAGAATTTGGTGTAAATATTGTGAAGTGGAAAGTCACACCAAGGATAGTTTCCCTCATAGATCTATACACTCATTACTATTAGACTATGAGATCTATCATTTGAATAATTATTCTAGTCATTGTCCTTTGTTACAGTGTGCGATAAGGAAGAATGTATCTTTCTTTTACAAAATTTATAGGTCCATGACCCATAATATTGAGGACTGTCATCTGATTGGCTAGATCCATGATGATATAGGCCTTGGGGTATGATAGAAAAGTTTAACAAATAATTCTAAGGGTAAGAATGAGCACCAGGATGGGGATCATAATCAAACATGCTATGACAGGAATAAGGGGCGTTTTGAAGGAGGTTATGGATATTGTGGTGGATATGGAGGATGGGGCCATGGTTGAGGAGGAGGTGAGTTCCCTCGTGGAACATGTTATACATGCAGATCTCCTGACCACTATAGGCATGAATGTCCTCAGAATATTACATGTTATTTCTGTAGAAAGAACCATAGCTATGAAGAGTTCCTAGATTTATATGAGCATATGAGTAAGCAACATAAGTAAGAAAACAAAGGTGTTAAGATGGTTAGAATCTAGAGCACAGAAGAAGATCAATGGATGCCCAAGATATCAGAAGGACCTAATGCATTGAAATTGAAGATTACTACATGTGCTAAAGCAACGCGTGTGAGAGAAGCATTGCACTAGAATTCTACAATCACCAAAGATGAGGTTTTGCATGCAAGGTACCCAAATCCTGCTCATCAGAAGGAAGTTTATCAGGATACCATGGAAGTGATAAGGAATCTTCAGGGTGAGATACAATACCTAAAGGATAAGAAGAAAGCATAAGAGATAGTCCAAACCAATATCGATGATCTATGAGAGGTGTGTAAGATGTTGTGCTAGGAGAACATTATTCCACTATTAGGAAGTTGGTTAAAAGGGAACACTCCGTGCGCAATTCTTGAGACCCGAAGACATATTCTACATGTAAATATTCCCCCTGATAGGATTGAATATGAAAAAGAAATTACTCTGAAAGTTATTGTGGATGGGTGGTTGTTGAGCAACATATTGATTAATACAGGTGCAGAAGTAAATGTGCTTATATTAGATGCATGGGTACAAATGGGGATGCCTCCATTTCAGCCATCATCTAATGTGATATTTAGTAAAAACCAGACTAAGGCCACTCCCATAGGAGTTTTGAAATATACATCTATAACTATATAAGGGGCCAAGTTCACTGGGGATTTTGAGGTATTAGCACTTGCAGAAGTAGATAATTTTCCAACCCTGATTGGATGCCCTTGGTGCTATGTGAATAATGCTGACTTGAGATTCAATAAGGGGTATATCAGCTTTGAAAAAAAGGAGGAAAGGGTTGTGATACCTTTGACAGATGGAAATTCTACACCATATCTTGAGCCTCTAAGTGAGGAGGACTTAAACAGAGTTTATGTACACATTATTCAGGACCCAGAGATAAATGAACCATCAAAAGAAGACATCCTACAGTGGGAGGATTCTCATTCTGTTAGTGAAACTATGAGTATTGCTTATGAAAATTGGGCTCATGGTACATATGAATTAGTAGGACATGAGGTGAAAAGTGTGGTTGAGTGCAAGAATGGACTTCGTTCGATTCGATGGATAGGTAGCACAGTACCTTGGTATACAGGGGTAGAAGATCTTCCTACATTTTTGAAGTCCATGGAAAAATAATGCACAGATAAAATTAAGAGAAGAGATATGTTATTATGTACATTACATGGGATAGCATCGTGCTAGTGGGTAGTCCACAGAGATAATCTTATAAACTAGGAAGAAATTGGAGTCACTTTGTCTACTAGGTTTATAAGGAATAATGCACCTAAGTAGATCTACATTTATCATGGTGATCAACCTATTCAACATCACATTCAGAAGTGTGAGAGACTCTAGAAAATAGGACTAGAAGCATTATCACCCTCACTTTGGGTACATCGACTATATTCTATGCTACAAGGATGTGCACCCATCTAGTATGTATATGTATAACTACATCAAGATACTAGAAACTGGAAAGATTTGATTGTAGGAATGATCTAGAATTTCAACTACTTCTCGACTAAGCCACCTATAGAGGAGGCATTAAAATTTGTCAAGCACTTAACTATGGGAGATAGTGTAAAATTACAAGAGAATATTCAAGAATTATTTAGTGAGGTAGAGTTCAGAGCATGTTTTGAAAAGGAAGAATAAATGGACTCCATACTACTTGAATGCACTTACCTTGAGAAAGAGAAAATAAAGATGGTTTACGTCATGAATGACAAGGAAGTTGAGAACGTAGATATTGAACTTTCACAAGGGGTGTGTGAGGTCTTGGACAATGTAGAAAAGGATATGTGCACCTACCATGAACCCATGAAGACAAAGAAGGTGAATATAGGTTTGGAGGCTGAGCCTGAGGCCATAATTGGAGACTATTGGTCAAAATCAGAGGTAGCAAATATCATCGAGTTACTCAAGGATTATCAGGATGTTATTCCCTTGAGGGTATCATGAACTTAAAGGCATGTATGAATCCCTTGAGGAAATGAATATAAAACTTAATGATGGTGCACGGCCAGTTAGAAAGAGACCTTACAAAATGAATCCTAATTTTCACAAAAAGGTAAAAGAAGAAATTTATAAAATGTTGAAATATGGAATTATCAAGCCCCTTGATGAGTCAGAATGGGTTATCCCAATGGTGATCACTATCAAGAAGGATATAATAATTATAATATGTGTGGACTATGCATCACAGATCCATTCCCTATGCCATTCATTGAGGAAATACTAGGAGTTACACGGCGTGAAATATATTCCTTCACAGATGGGTTTTCCGAGCATCATCAAGTTAGGATTTCTCAGGACGATCAAGAAAAGAAAACATTTACTCCTGAATGGGGAAGTTTTTCCTATACAGTGATGCCTTTTGGATTGAAAAACGTGCCTACTGTATTCTCGAGCATAGTTGTACAGGAATTTAAAATATTTTATTCACAACTTCTTACAGGCCTACCTAGATGATTGGACAGTATATGGGCTTGTGAAAGATCATTGTGACAATCTGCACTTAATGTTTGAATAGTGCAGACAATTGAATATCTCTTTGAATATCAAGAATTACATATTTGCTACACCATTTGGGATATTTTTAGGACATATAATCTATAAGGAAGGTTTGTTGGTTGATGCAGCCAAGGTTGTAATTATTTTAGGCCCAGAAGTGCCTACCAGTCAAAGTGAGGTGCGTGGATTTTTAGGTCATACAGGATATTATAGAAAATTCATCAAAGGGTATGCCAAAAATGTTGCACCCTTAGAATATTTACTCAAGGGAAAAGGTGCATTTTATTGGGGAGAACCATAATAGCACGCATTTGAGATATTAAAATAGAAACTTACTACCGTGCCCATTCTACACTTTCCCTCATGGGATAAACCATTTCATGTGCATGTTGACACTTCTAGCATGACCATTGGTTCTTTGTTAGCTCAACTTGGTGAATGTATTATAGATCATCTAATCTGTTTTACTAGTAGGAAGATGACTCCTGCTAAATGCAATTATACAACTACAAAGCACAAAGCTTTGTCAATGATCTATGCATTGCACAAGTTTAGATAGTACTTATTAGCAACACCATTTTTGTTTTATATAGATCACATTACATTGAAGTACTTGGTAAAAAATCCCATCTTACAAGGGTGCATATGTAGATGGGTGCTCCTATTTCAAGAGTTTGACTTCATAGTTATGGTGAAGCCAGGGAAAAGAAATTCTGGACCAGACCATTTTACTAGAATCAATTTAGGAGAGGATGCACAGACAATTGAAGAAACCATGCCCAATGCATAGTTGTTTAGGTTACTGTACGATGGAAAAGTGACAAGCGAGCATGGGAATCTACAAGTAACTCTTCCTCACACCTGACCTCCCGAGGTCGTGCCGAGACAGCCAGTGGGGATGGAATACACATGGGATGTAGACAAACTAGTTGGGCAATCTTATGTCTTCGATGTGCACTAGTGGAATCTGTGAATATAATGTAAAGAAGGCCCTCCTAGCTTGAACTGGCATGATACATTGATCAGTGAGGATGAATTCTTGAAGGATCCAATCAATATTGAGCTCTGGCATGATTTGATCTATAGGTTGTGGGATATGAGGAAAATGACCTGGGATTGTTTCGTGTATATCTCTAGATAGGGTCATAAGATGCATGATGGATATATAATGGATTCTACGGGTGATTATGTGGTCTAGTCCAAAAATATTTAGCTTCATTATCTACTATGTCTAACATGGATAACTATGCGATAATGGTTGGTGAAAGTGGATTGGATCTAAATACTAATGAGCATAAACCAGCGTCAATGTCGGATTGACCTTTGGACTTGTTGGGTTGTGGGATTTGTGAATCACAACTGTAGATTCATGGTTGTTGTGGACCTATTATGGTCATGTGTGGAATCATTCCCTAATCCCTAATATCCAATAGTTGTATGCCTTCTCGTCCTCTATGTTCAGAATTAACATTTGTGTAATCTTTTCAAAATATCTTACGGGCATTCTTGCAACCTAAATTCGTAAGCTAGTGTCTATGTCAGTGAGAATGTCTCATGCGTCTGGTTGTGGGACCAAAGGATTGAAACTAAGTGTTTGCTCTCTTTCAGGCCCTTTTACAGTCATGTGGATAGTTATCTAGGGTAATTTGTAGTTTGGCTAGTTTGACCAAAACGTATGCGCTTTGTCATATTCTATGTTTAGTCCTCTCAGTTGTGAGCTGATGTGTTGTAGGTTTACTGTTGTTTGGAAGAATTGGATTCTAAGGTTCTGATCTATATCACTTATTGTTATAATGAGATTGGGTTGAGGCATGATTAGTTCAAATACGTATTCTCTGGGCTATCTAGGTCCCGTGATTTTCATTCAAGAAGGAAATGATATAAATCTAACTAATGACAGAATAAATTAGCTATGCAAGATATATCTATGTATATTCCTAAATCTGATTTTATTGATAAGCTACTGAACAAAATTTAAAAGAGAAATTTATCTAATATATCTATCAATTGGCAACTAAACTAATAACATAATTAAAATAGACAAAGTAACTGAGTATAGCTACTTGTCTATGCAACTTGTATATCTACTCTAAATAAACAGATAACTGATCTATTCTATTTGAAAGACTCTTGATCTTACCTCAGAAGTGAGGAGTGAATCATAGTTTCTCAAAAACTATCAATCCCCACAGCTTCCCTGGAAATATCGAAAGTAAAATTAATTAAAATGAAATGATTGGCTACTCTATTTGATATTCTTTAACTAGAACTTTGAAATCTTGAACCTGGATTTTGCAGAACAGTGGCAAATCCGATGGTGTGTGGCCTTGTCCCCTTAGTGTGATATCCTCGTTCTTTCATTCTCACGTGGATCTAGAAAAACGTGTAATGCTAGCATCAACAGATGTATATATTGGGACAATGGAAACTTAGGATGCAGACCGAATATAATGCGAGTAGGAGAGGGATAGCGCAAGAGAACAGAGCTTGGCTTATGTAATTCCTAGTGGGATTTATTGTGAGTCATGCAACATAAAATGTCCAGAACTTGAAACTATCTTATTTGACAAGCAGAACCTACAACTTTTATGGATTCCAACTAAAAATCGAGCTATCCTACTCCAATTGATTGGATGAAATAATAACAGCACTTTGCACAAGAAGAATATGTGACTTTTTAACAGCTAAACAACACTAACCATGCATACAACAAACAAAACTATGAATGCTAATAAAAATTTAAAGGCTAAGCTATTGAAATGAGAAATTATGAGGAAAATTTGAGGGGCCATTTGCTTGAGCACAAGACAACTATTTATAGAATCCCATTTACCTAAAGGTGAAAACCAAATTGATCTCTTAGACCATAAACAATGCCAAAACACTATTCCATGGAACCATAATCATAAATACAAGCAAATGCGGTGAAAAAAGATTGTAAACATTGAAAAAATACATGAGTAATGTTAAAAAGAGCATTCTGGAAAATGTGTGAAGGACCTCCGCCCTGAGCAGGGTGGCAGTTACAGGACCGCCGCCTTGATTGGGCAGCGGTCACGAGATTGCCGCCCAGGCAGGGCGGTGGTTTCGTCACTGAAGACAAAAACACGAAGGAAAGGAGGGGAGAAGAGAAAACAAAGCACGCAGGGGCTAAGTGAGGCATCCAGGATGTTAATGCATGCTTGGAGATCTTTTCTAGATTCTGAACACCTTGCGAGGTGACCTGTATCATCATAGGGGCTCATGTAACGTTGTTCTGGTGGTGCAGTACCCTATAATTTTGGGTACATACATATTGCCCTCTCGGAGAAGCATTTTAGCCATGAAGAGGCATAAAATAGTGGGTCTGAGTATGGTGGTCCTGAAATGGGAAGTTAGAAGTTATACCTGATACGTCCATGTGTCGAAATGACACCATCCAAAATTCCCACCACCTACAAAATGAAAAGAGAATTCAAGTGCAGATAAATAAAATAGATCGAAAAATAAACACTAAAATTTTATGAAATGAGGACATACCATTTGTGCGGGGATAAGAACTTACCTCCCTTGGCACTCCAAACCTATGAAAAGGGGCATTCAAAACAAGTCAGGTTGCTATATATGTAAAAGTGGGCCCATTTTCCTATTCATTTACGTGTGTTGATTTGGTTGATTTTGAGCTCTGGGACCCACGGTGACATTTTCTCATGAGAGTATAGTCAAAACGTTCAGGGTGAGATTGTGATCATGCCTCTGCGAGTGGAACACTGACCCGCGAGATCACAGGCTAGTTTTTCTTGATTTACCCTATTTGTCTTCAAAATTTCAAAATGGTGAAATCTTTGTCATGGTGGGGTTATTTTTGAAAATGTTAGTTTTAATAGGGTCAAATAGGGGGGGAACCTATTGGGTAGGCCTTGTTTGAATCAAAATGGTATTTTTTTTTCTTTTGTTGCCATTTTAGGGTATATGACCCGTGTGGGTTTTCGGGACATGACTGCCACCCTGAGCAGGGTGGTGGTTACGAGACCGCCGCCCTGATCAGGGCGGCAGTTACAAGACCGCTGCCTTTAAGGTGGTGATTATAGAACCACCACCCTACTTAGGGTGGTGGTCCTACATAGAATGTAAAAATAACACTTATTTGAATTTGTTTTTACATTCTTATCATCCTTATCTACTTTCATTATTTTTCTAATGTCATTTGGATACTAACTTACTCTATTTTGTGTGTTTTTGGGTGTATGCAGGTGAAGGAGTACATCCAATGGAGTCAGGAGAGGGAGTTTGATTGGCTTCCGGTAGTATTGGATGCCCTTTCTCAGGATGAGCAGGACACTCTTCAAAGGGCTGGTATATTGCGCATATCACAGGTCCCGCATGTTGCACCGTCTAGTCACATACTTTGTGACTTATTTTCATATTGGGATGTTGATCAGAAAACTTTTTGATTACCAGGGGTTTGGGTTGAGTGGACTATTACTTTTGAGGACGTTTACCATATCTTGGGGGTCCCGATTATTGGGAGACGGCTCATTCTTGAAACAGCAGGGTCATGGGCTCAGACAGCACAGTGGGCCTCATATATGGGAGATGTAGTTATCTCCATTGATTCAAAGAAGGGGGTGAGGGTCTGATATATTCCTATCCTACCTATCCCCATGATTTTTCAGGCCATTATGGGGATCCTTGCCTTGAGATTGATTATGGATAAGGGAGGAGACACCTTACTGTATTGTTGGTCCCCCATCATTGCATAGATTGAGGGGCATGGCCAGATTTATGCCTGGGGAGCCAACATTCTTGGGACCACCTATCATGATTTATACTGGGTGGTCCATTTACAGTGGTAGTCATTGAGCTATCCAACCTTGGTTATGAGCTGGGTCTATGAGCATTTCATCCCCTATGGGAGAGGTGTAGAGGTGGCAAATCCCAAAGCTATGAGGGCAGCAAAATGGACAGACATGTCGGTTCTCAGAGCACCTCATCAGCCAGTCACCTCCTTGACCATTGATGATATGGAGGCCACACCTTATCAGGGCATGGCAGGTTTATGGGGTGACTATTCTCTTAATTTGATCTCTTACTCCACCATAGGGCATCTTATGGACAGGATGGGGAGGGTGGAGATATATCCATTTAGTCGAGTGCCCCAGTAATTTGGCCTTCCTTACGTGGGTATGCTTCCCCCAGTGGTACCGGTATATAGATCATTTTGAGAGGCCAGGGGAGGTCCTAGAGGCCAGGGTTAGACAGTTGTTACTCTTGGTGTCCCCATTGCAGCTAGGCGGGTAGTACGAGCTCAAGGGAGAGCCAGTACTCCTCAGGCACCCTTACTTCAGATTGCCGCCATTCCCACCCATAGTAGCGATGACCCCATTGATATAGACTCTGAGTCTGAGGAGTTTATAGGGTGTGAGATAGAGGAGGCTGAGGCTGAGGTCAGTGAGTTGGGTGGAGAGGAGGACAATGGTCTTGAGTGGCATGACACTCAGGATATCTTACAGGTGGAGAGGACAGAGCAGAGTGCGGAGAGGGTGACTCTGGTTTTGTTATCCCGTAAAATTGACAAGGGCAATTTTACCGATAACCATACCGAAACTTTTGTTTCGATCCCTCGTTAGGGATCCCTTGCATTCAAAACGTTGTAAAATCCCTTCCCGGGAAATCTAGTTTTTGAACTTAGTCTTTTTGAGCCTTTTTTTTGGCCGGGCGCATGGATTTTCCTTGTAACACCAAGTTTTGGTGCGCCCCCTTAAAAGCCTTTGGCGCATGGTTTTCCATGTTAACACGTCTTTCGGTGCACCAAAGGATGTTGAATCACTTTTTAGTGCGCCAAAGGGTGCACATACTCTCTCTGCAACACCAAGTTTTGGTGCGCCAAAGGGCGCACATAACTTCGTGTTGACAATGCATATGGTGCGCCAAAGGCGCACTCATTCTTTTGTTGTCAAATACTTCCGTGCGCCAAAGGGCGCACACTTTCCCCTGTCGACAGCAGTTTTCATGCGCCATTTCAAAAGTGGTTGGCGCATTGATGACGAGTTTTTTCTATAAATATCAGTGCGCGCCCAATGTCATTTTCATTCCTTTTTGTCAAAACACGTGATCGCTCTGGACATGTCAGCTCTGCTCTGTCGTTATCATCGCCCTGTGGACCCGCTCTCCAATTTTTGATATATATTCGAGGTAAGAGGTTCTCCCTCTTTTTCATTGTGTGCTTGGTCTGTGTTCTTGGTCGGGGTTTTGGTTTGCTGGCCAGTTTTAAATGGAATATGATTAAGCTAGTTTTTCCCCCCTGAGCTATTCCATCACATTTTCTTTTCCTCCTCCTTTCCCTCCCTCTTTCCAGATCTGCTGGAAGGGGAGCTATTTTGAAAGGGCTTGGTCTGCAAAACCTTTTTGTAAAAAAACCTTATATGACCAAGTAAATTTTGAAGTGGAAGAAAAGAATGAGAGATTTGAGCAGTTAGTGTAGTTCCATGGCGCACTGGCGCGTCTTGTTGCACTTAAGACAGTTGCGCCCCTCGGCGCATCTACCACCCCTGTTGCATAATCAATACCCACGCCTATGGCGCAACCCTTCCGTCCTGCTGCAATTAGAATTCATGCGCCCTCAAAGCGCGCCCTTTTTGGATGCTACAAGTATAAATCCCACGCTTCCTTAAAACCCTTTGGCGCACCTTCTTTCCATGTTACATCCCTCTTTCATGCACCAAAGGGCGCACCCAGCTTTCATGCAACACAAGCCTTATTCGTGCAAGTATAAAGTTAGAAAGGCGCGGGCGCACCCTCCATTGCAGTAACATGATGTTGTGTAAAACCTTCATGCGCCGCGCCAAAGCCTTTGGCGCACCATTTGTTAATGTTACACAATCTTCCCATGCGCCAAAAGGCGCACCGAACCCCAATGTAACACGCATTTCCTGTGAGCCCTGCTATAAAATGCAACCTGCTTCATCCATGCGCCATGCGCCTTTGGCGCCAGTATAACCTCTGCAACATTCCTTTTATGTGCGCCTTATCAATTTGGCCTGCCAGTTACATTTTTCCCGCACCCTGAGCCTTAAAATCTCTAACTCTTTCTTCTGCTAGCTTTCCAATGGAAGATCAAATGACTAATTCAACCTTTTTGGATTGGGTCTCACTTCTTCTTCGTGCAAATCAGCAACTGAGTTCGAAAGAACACATGTCTACGTCAAGCAAGAAGCCCACCAAACCAAGAGGAAAGGCTAAGCTGACAGAAGAAGAGATGAAATACAAATATCAGAGGGTCAGGATGCCCGAATCACAGGCTGAGTGCAGTATGGATGTCAGAGACTCTGAATTGGGTCACATTGACATGGATGAGTTCTGGGTTAGGACTCAAAAAGTTACAAGAAGTCCGTGGATGGACAAGTTAATAGGCAGTGCCCTGCACTTCGCCGGAGGAATCCCCGTCAGCGCTGTCAACAACGAATTCATGATGGTGATTGCGCAATGTTACAACAAAGACACAAGATGTGTCGAGAAAAGTAAGAGCAAGGCAATCATAAACCTCACTACCCGTCACTCTGAGTTAATGCTTGGCATCCGTCACCACTGGAACTACGTGGCTGTTAGCCAACGAGAATACATCAAGGCCTGTGAAGACAACGAAGACCAGTGCATGTAGTTGATGAATGAGGTCTACCTAAAGAATAATAAGGTGGTGACCCGGTGGCCTCAGACTATCCACTGAAGTGATTTCTCAGAGGAACTCAGTGATACTATCACCTTCCTGAGCAGAGTCTTCGGGCTTTCAGATGCCCACTATTTCCATAAGTGGATGCTGCGGTACCTAGAGACAATGAATAAGAATTTGCCCGATCATCGCTTTTGCTGGGGGGAAATAATAAGCAGCACCATATCTGAGCGGCTACAACAGTTCGCCACAACAGGAGTGTTCCATATGAACTCCTATGTAGTCTATGCTGCAGCATCGGCAAGGGATTATCCGGGGCTGAACCGAAGTGGAGTATGGCCTCAGGCCAAGATATTTGATTACTACCCAGAGCTGAGGCTGGAGAATAGCATCCAACATTTCGCAAAAGTTAACGATGCATTCTTCTATCATGTCATCTGCCTACTGAGGCCAAACATGACTCATAGCTGGACGACCAAGCACATAGTGGCAATCACAGAGAAATGGGGGGCCCTATTCACCCAAATTCCCACGTTCACCTATCTGAGGGATGCCAACTTTTTGGGAGAGCCAACCAGGCTACCAAGGTATGCTGGGCCTAAGCTGATTCTACTAGAACTGTCAAGACAGTTGGTCACATACCATGAGAAGTGCCTCAAAAGAAAGAAGGGTGGAACTCCTTTCCCCCTCAAAGTGGGCCGATACACATGCTCCACCCACCATAAGGCGAAGGAAATGTTCGCAGAGCTGGAGCTACTCAACTTGAAGCATGACTTCCCAGCCAGGCCTACCTTCGACCCAAGAAGCTGCCTGCCAAAAGCGAAGCTCGATCCGATCCATGTCCCTCAAATTGAGGATATTTACATTGACGTTCTCCATGAGGTGGAACTCAGAAGAAAGGATCACTCTCGCTTAGCATTGGCAGAAATCATCCAATACGGAGTGGCCATTGTCCCCGAAGGCTTCCAGACTACGGAGGATGAAGTAGATAAGGTGTATAATGACACAGATGGGGACAATTGGGCCTTCCCGGCCATTGACAGGAATAAGTCTCCTCAAACAATTGAGGAGAGGGTCAAGGAGACTATGCGGAGAACAGAGCATTGGTGCCGCATGAATGGACTAATCTACCTCGGGGTAGATTTCACAACTTCCCCTTTGGGCAACGCACCTCCAAGGTCAAAGAAGCAGTTGAAAGGAAAAGGTGCAGAAGGTGAACCTAACACCATTCAGGAGGAAGCCCCTGAAATTCCTCTTCCTTCAGAGCCAGAACAAGTCATAACTCTTGATGAGGAATTGACAGAGGATAGTCCTATACGCCCATCCACCCAGGATGTTGGCATCGCTACAACTTCAGAGGTCCCTTCTATCCCTTCTTCTTCTCTTCCTTCCCCTCCTCGAGTGACTCAAAGGACCACCCCTTTGGTCGTGTCCTCTGCCCCTTCTTCTACCCTTTCCCCTGCCTCTTCATCTATCTTCTCCTCCCTCGCTGATTTGTCTTCCTCTATTTCTTCCCTCATCTCCGAGCTCCCTTCCCTTCCTATGTCTTCTGCAGTTGCGGTTCCCCTTCCTCCCGTGGACATTTCTTCGGCTATTCTTTCCATGCCGCCGCCGCGTGTCTCCACGTTTTTCCCCTCTTCTACCGTTGCTGCCTCCCCCTCTGTCTCTGGTCCTTCTTCTATAGGACTAGCTTGGATCTCTTAGCAGCTGAGCCAACAAAAGAGGAAAGTCCCCATCGCTCCGATGGACTTTTCGGTCATTCCGGCTAAAGGAGCAAAGAAGCACAAGCCGGTTACACGCTTCTCAAAGAGCACTGCAGGTGAGAGAGTCATGGAAATAGCGTACCCCAACCCCCTCAAAGAGAAAGAAGATCTATCTCCGACAGATTTCACCGTGACCCAAGTCACAATGGGGACATCCTCAGAAAGTCTCCAGGGGGAAGCTCTTTCCGCAGTTGATGCACTCTGCAAAAAGCTTCAGGAAACGAAAGATAAGAAAAGGCTACTGAAGGAGCAGAACAAGTACCTGCTTCAAGCCTTACAGAAGATGGGAAGTGCACCTCCCACAGCTACCGCCGAGACTCCTGAGCTGCTCAGTCAGGAGAAGATCAATGATTATTCAAAGATCGGCGAGCAGGGTATGGCTGTTTCTGCTTGGAGGAGCCAGATCCTCATGGATAGTGAAAGAGTAATCGCCGAGTATATCAGTTTATACCTAAACATCGAGAAGGCGAATAAGGAACTCCAAGCATTAGCAGGTCCGATATCAGAAGAGTTAGAACATGCTAGACTCCAGCACGAGACCTTCTAATAAATGTTTGACTGTTCAGTCGAAGATCTGGTCAAGTTCGGAGTCTTTGGTCATCCAAGGGCCCTCAACAAAACCATGTCCACTCTGGACTATCACATAGATCAGCTGGAATTTTTTTTAGAAAAGATAGACAAGGTAAAGGAAGAGGCCCTGGATGCAATGCACCAAATGGAGAAAATTGTCCTCGCCATGACTCCAGGGTTGCTCATTCCTTCCCTTACCTTGAGATCAGCTGATGACACTATCCGGATCTTCAAGGAGATAGCTTCTCAAGGGACAGGGCCAGAGGTCACATTCGACACTGAATCTATCAACAACCTACTGGCCTGTAGGGACTTCATCGGGTTCCTTATCGAGGCGGAGAAAGATTATTCCAAACTCCTGGAAAAGCTCATAGACGAGCGGGAGACTTGCGAAGCAATCAGTGAACGGCACAAGGATCCATCACAGGATCAATTTGGGCCAATGATCAGCAAGTTTTTGGAGTACCGTGCTCAGTTCCACATATCATCACCTGAGCAGCATCAGAAAACAGGCAACCCCTTTTCGGCCGCAGGATGATGATGATGAGTAGCTTCTTCTTCTTCTTCTTCTTCTTCTTCTCTCTATTCTCTGACTTTCTTTTCAAAATGTCTAAAATGTGTTGGCACAAATGATGACATCATCCATGTTGCATCATGGGATGATGTCATTCACCAAGTTGTCAAAGTCAGCATGACTTTTAGATATTTTGTAAATATCTTCATAAATAAGTGGTTGGCTCCATTTTGCCTTCTCTCTCCCTCATCTTCTATAAATATGAGAATACTTGTTGTATTCTGTGTGAACATTTTTTAGATAGAAATAGAAGTGAGGAGAGAAAGACTTTGAGCTTTCTTGTAACAGAAAAGAACAGTAATACAATTATTCAGACTTTGTGCTCAATAGTTGTGTTATACATTAGATTTTTCTTACGTTAGATCTGTATGTGTTTAATCTGTTGGATTCATATCTACTTTTCCGTCATTTGTTTATCAGTATTGCTTTGTTTATTTATGCAAGTAGGTTTGGGTCTGTTTACTACCAAACTAAAAACATAAATCTTCTGACCTTTCTGCTTTGGAATTCATTTCTTTTCTCCCTTCGGATATGTTCTTTCTCTTCTCCCTCTTTCATTCCTTTCTTTTCGCAGCCTGGAACACTCTACTGGGATGAGATCCCAACCCCCGAAGGCAGAATCTGTGAGACTTGCATAGGTTCCTGCTAGTAGAAATAGCAATAAACCAGTTTCGCTTTGCTGTCTCAAAGAGGGGCTAAGCCCTGCACACTGTTTGCTCATCTATCCATAGATCTGTCCACGCGACAGATTTTCGGACCAACAGTTTTTGGCGACTCCACTGGGGATCGAATAGATCTGTCAGATCTATGGTGGTGATATAATATAAAATCAGAAAAATATAAGAAAATCGCTGCCAGTTTGCAAATCTGAACTTTTGTTGAAAATCCAAAAATTTGCAAAAGTGCCCAAAATTGAAAATTTTCTTCTGAAATCCGTAGATCGGGCCTAGTTATAGATCTTTAGTTCGCTGAGTTTTTATCAAAGTTAACATTTTTCCGTAGATCTAAGTTTTTGACTATTTTCCAAAAAGTTCAAAACCCTCTGAAAAATTAAAAATCAGATCTGAAAATCAGCCTGCTGTTCTTCCCTGCCATCTTATCCTCGCTGTTATTTGTCATTAACCACAATCGGTTTTTCGAAGAGGATAGTTTCTAAATATCTTGAAAAGTGCATGCTGCTGGTTTTTGACAGAAAAACCAGAAAATCAGCAAATACGCCCAAAAATAAAGTTTAAATCTGCGCCATAATATCGCAGATCTGGAAGGTACGCTGGCAAGTGAACCTTTTATGCGCAGCAGGAGAGCCCATGGAGAAGTTGATCCTACTTTCGATCTGCTTCAAAGGTACAATTTCAGCATAACACCGGCACGTTTTTCAGCGCTAAGCTCGGCTAGCCGGTCATCCAGGAGTGTCTCACCTCCATGAAGAAAAAGTCTTTTGCAAGGAACATCTACATCTCTTTGTAGTGCCTTGCTGCTCAGTGGAACCACCCTCCCAGCTCGTGTGCTTTTTCTAGCTTTTCAAATGGCGGTACCATGGGGAAATGCTATGGGTCCTCTCGCACTGCCACATCTAGTTCATGCGCTCCCTCACGGAAACAAAAAGAATTTTCCTAAATTCGACGGGAGCGGAAATCAAAGCATGGATTCCCACATATCTGCTTTCATTATGTAATGCAGTATTTTGGACGTGACTCACGAAGATGTGTCGGTTCACCTTTTTCTAGAGACTCTACAAGGGCCCGCAGCTGAATGGTATCAGCATTTGCCAGCTGCATCTATCACCAGTTGGAAAACCTTGCAGGAAGCTTTTGAAGACAGATACAAGCCTTCAGAAGATGCATTTGCGTTGCTATCACGGATCACCCACCTGAAGAAAGAGGCCAATGAGACTATGCGCGATTTTGTCACCCGGTTCAATGCATTAATCAACCGTGTCCCTACTGCCATGCTTCCAACACCGGAGAATCAAAAGTGTTTCTTCGTGAACGCCATGAGCTCAAAAGTTAGCTTCTTGCTCCTTCAAGAGCGAGTAGCTACCCTGACACTCGCTCAGGCTGCTGTCATTCGGATAGAAGACAATTTGATAATATCTAGCGAGTTAAAAATGGAATCATCAAAGTCCAAATCTTCAGATCCCTCGCCTGCCACTTCGTCTGATCCAGCATTCCAAAAGATGGCAAATGATCTGCTCGCATTGAAAAAGCAGTTGGCCCAGGATCCTAGTTCCTCATACCGAGACGTTCCACGAAGGAGTTTTGTTCCCAACAATGTTTCACAAAGACCGCGTCTACCTGCAACTGCTCCACGGTTGGCGCTTGAAGCTCCTCCGGTCAATGCTTTGGCCGAAATTGAAGAGGAAGAGCAGTACTATGAAGAATCTTCGCCTCAAGATGAAGATGATCAAGATGTCGGTGAGCTGACTGGCGACTCCACTATTGGATACATGGAATTTGATGAGGATGAATCTGATGAAGAAGAGAGTACTCAGGGCTATGCAAGCGGACAATCATACGCTGTTTTTACCTGCTCGCAAGGAAAGGAAGCAGAAGTTGCTGCCCATGCGCAGAAAGAGAAGGTCGTGTCAAACGCGCCTCCAACCATTGTTAAAAGAGGTAATCCCCTTCCTACTCAACTTCCTGCTAAGCCTTTTCCAAAGAAGTCCTTTCCGCCCATCTCTCCTCCGAATCAGCCCCCTCATATTCCTATCAAGATCAGTAACCCTGTTCCACCATCGCGAAGTGAAGGACTCATTCCCTCACTAACGCAACCCTTGGCCGCATTCGATATAATAGATCATGCAAAAAAGACCAAGATCCAAATGTCTGAAGCTGAGTACCTACAGTCAAATCCCGAACAACTTGTGAGATTAACTAAATATATTCAAAGTCAAGCTGTTACATCTAAACAGGTTTCCCCAAAAGGAATCCTTTCCACTCCCCATGAATCTCGCATAAATGTTGCTTCAACATCTACATCAGGTAAGATAGAACCTTTCTATCTCTCTCTCTCCTAATCAACGGCCATAAGTTGAGCAACTGCATAATTGATTCCAGAGCTTCCGATAATGTCATGCCGGCGAAAGTCGCCCATGCTTTGGGCCTCACTCTTACCAAACCTTTCGGCAGATGTTACTCCTTGGAGACCAAGCAAGTGCCATTGATTGGCCAAATCAAAGACGTGCAATTTGCGTTCGCAGCATTCCCTGAAAAGAGGGTAAAGATGACCGTTCTCGTTGCTGACATTCCAGCAACCTATGGAATTCTGCTGGGAAGAAGTTTCTGCAGCGAAGTTGGTGGAGAAATTCACATGGACTGGTTTAAAGCTAGAATACCCGTCAAAGGTGTGATGCAGACTTTAGAACCAGAATCGCAAAAGAAGTACTTGGTTACTAGCTCTGAGGACCCCAAAGCCCAAATCCTTTTTGAATCATCAGGGATGGGGAACTACTTCTTATCTACCGAGACGGGTACAGAGGGCATTTTTGTTCAAGAAAAGGATCTTAATGAGATCTGGACCTTGCAATTTGATGGCAGTTGCGCGACTAGTGGGTGTGGTGCCGGAATCGTGCTAATATCTCCCGAAGAGGAGGTAATTCCTCTTTCTTTCAAGTTGCAGTTTTTCAATACTAACAATACTGCTGAGTATGAATCTCTGTTGCTCGGTATGCAAGCCGCAAAGGAAAGGGGAATTAAAAATCTGAAAGTTCAAGGTGATGCTGAGCTAGTTGTAAATCAGGTCAAAAGGATTTACCAAGTGAAAAATGAAAGGCTCAGGCACTACCGTAACGCAGTATGGGACAGCATTGAGGAATTTGATGCCTTTTCAATAGGGGCAATTCCAAGAGCCGAAAATGATATGGCGGATTCATTGGCCGTTTCAACGTCTCTCATGCTCCCGCACCCGGGTTTGAAAATGAACAAATACACCATTGAAGTGGTTTTCCACCCGAGCGTGCCAGACAACTCTCAACATTGGCAGGTATTCAACGATGATAATCACCTCATTGCCTTTCTAGAAAAATCAGAACATTTTGATGAGTTGTATTTTGAAGGATCCACCTCTACATGCCGTGAATCAATCAACAGTCAAAACCATGAATCAGAGGAGCAGGACGGCATATGTCAGCTCAAAGGAAATAAAATTCCGAAGGGCTTGGTTTCTCTGGAGCGCTTGTTTGACAGGCACGACCGTTTTATGAAAAAGAAGAAGCAAGATGTTCCTGACTCATCCCCAGAAACAGAACCAGTCAATATAGGTTCTGAGGCACATCCGTAATTTGTAAACATTGGCAAATGTTGCACGCCTGAAGAAAAGCGGAAATTTGTCAAGTTGCTGAAGAAATATATAGATGTGTTGGCATGGTCCTATGCCGATCTAAAGTCCTTCAAGCCAAAGGACGTTCAACATGACATACCGCTGAAAGAAGATGTCAAAGCCTTTCGCCAGAAGCAAAGGCACTATAATCCGAAGATTTCGGGCACCATCCAGGCAGAAATTCAGAAGATGCTGGATGCAAGAATCATCTTCCCTATCCATCACAGCACTTGGGTGGCGAATATTGTGCCAGTGCGCAAGAAAAACGGCGAGATACGCATATGCGTAGACTTTCAAAATTTGAATCAAGCTTCACTGAAAGATAACTACCCTCTTCCGATAATGGATCAAGTTCTGCAAGCAGTAACTGGATCAGAAATGTTGTCTATGCTTGATGGTTTTTCAGGCTACAATCAGATTGAAGTCTCGCCTGAAGATCAATTCAAAACAGCATTCACTACTCCCTGGGGTACATTTGCCTACAGCAGGATGCCTTTCGGCCTAACTAATGCTGGTGCTACTTTTCAACGGGCCATGGACTTCGCATTTAAGGGTATGATGGGAAAAGTCATTATAGTTTATCTAGATGACTTAATCATGTTCTCTAAACAACAAAGTGATCATTGTGATCACTTGGAGCAAGTATTGGCTAGGTGCCGAGAACATGGAATTTTCCCTAAATCCCAAAAAGTTTGTTTTTGGAGTTACGGAAGGGAAGTTGCTAGGGCATGTGGTTAGCAAAGAAGGAACGAGGATAGATATTGAAAGGGTTAAGGCTATTCAGAGCCTTACTCTGCCGACAAGCAAGACTGGTGTTCATTCTTTCTTCGGAAAGGTGAACTTTCTTAGGCGTTTTGTTCCTAATTTTGCCGAAAAGACTCGCCACATATCAAACATGATGAAGGGGTCACCAACTTTCAGATGGAGTGAGGAAGGGAAAATTTCATTTGAAGAAATAAAAACTTCTGTTCCCCATGCACCAGTCCTGGTATGTCCCGACTTCTCCAAGGACTTCATCATGTATAGCTACGCATTAGAACATACTGTGTCTGCAATCTTAATACAAAAGAATTCAGAAGACATTGAATCCCTGATTGCTTTCATGAGTTCTCCCCTCAAGCCTCACGAGTTGAAGATGACTCAATTGGAAAAGCATGCCTTTGCCGTTGTCAAAGCAGTGAAGAATTTTAGGTATTACATTCTAAACTTGCATACGGTGGTGCTGGTCCCTGACACGGCAGTAAAATCAATTCTAACTCAGCAGGAGTTAGGAAGCTTGAGAGGGAATTGGATCGCAAAGGTCCAGGAATATGACCTGGATATTAAACCTACCAAGCTGGTGAGGGGCAAAGGCCTGTGTCAGTTAATGGCTGAAAATGAAAATTTAGAAGGTCCTAAAGGAAAAGAAGATTGTGCCAACGAAGAGCAAAGCCCTCTAAAGGAGCCTGATTCTCTACCTGTAGTTCTGTTTGTTGCAACTAGTGACGAGTGGTACTCCGACATCGCTTTCTTCCTTACCTACGGCGAATGCCCAACGCACCTAACTGCGAGGGAGAAGCGCACTATAAAGCTCAGAGCAGCTAAATATGTCATCTGGGATGACGGTTTATATAAGCGCGGGATAGACGGTGTCTTCCTGCGATGTGTTGATAAGCCCCAGCAAGTAAAACTGCTGGAAAGTTTTCACAATTCAGCCTGTGGAGGCCATTTTTCTTCTTCCATGACAGCACACAAGATCATTCGAGCCAGGTACTATTGGCCAACGCTCTTTCAAGATGCGGCTACCTGGGTGGCAAAGTGTGAACCCTGTCAGCAATTTTTCGGCAAGCCCAAGTTGGCTGCCCTTCCCCTAAGGCCGGTCATCATCAATGAACCATTCAGGCAATGGGGAATTGATTTTATTGGCGCACTCAATCCTCAATCGAGTGCTGGACATAGCTATGTCCTTACAACAACGGATTACTTCACCAAGTTGGTGGAATCCATACCTGTTAAGCACACCACTTCTGAGGTGGTTTACAGTTTTATCAAAGAAAATATCATTGTCAGGTTCGGCGTTCCAAACAAAATCGTTGCTGATAATGCTTCTAACTTCTCCTCCCGAGAAGTTATTAGTTTTTGCTATGAATATGGAATAACTTTAGCACATGCCTCGGATTATTACCCTCAGGGAAATGGTCAGGCGGAATCCAGTAATAAGAACTTGGTGACCATCATACGGAAATTGGTAGATGAGAATCAGCGGATGTGGCACAAGTCTTTATACGACGCTTTGTGGGCAGACCGCATTACCCCCAAGAGATCTCTCGGCATGTCACCTTTTCAAGTGTTATATGGCACTGATGCCGAACTTCCTATTTCTGTTGAACTTCCTACTCTGCGCTTGGCACGAGCAATTGAAGATGAAACTTTCCAGAATTCTCTAGAAAAGAGAATCATGTATCTTACGGAACTTGAAGAAAAGAGAGTAAGAGTGGTCGAAAGGATCACTGAACATCAGAATCAAGTAAAGAGGCTTTTTGACAAGAAGGCCAAGCAGAGAAATTTTCAAGTGGGAGATCTCGTCCTCTTATGGGACAAACGAAGAGAGCCAAAGGGCATGCACGAAAAGTTTGATTCCCTGTGGAGAGGGCCCTTCAAAATCAAGCAACTCAATGGAGAGAATAGTTTCTATCTCTCATATCTGGATGGAGCTGAGCTCCCGCTTCCCTATAGCGGGCAACATCTCAAGATCTTCAGGAAGTAGAGCTTGCTCTCTTCTTTGTACAGTTTATTTTAGTTGTGTGTTTGCTTTCGTCGTGTGTTTGCTTTCGGTTTGTCGTGTGTTTCTTTCGTTCTCCCTCTGGTCCCCCTTGTTTTTGACTATGTTACCCAATGGATAGGCACATGTGATCTGGGATTCTCTACCCCCGAGTTCACTCAAGAGTAGTCCCCAGAAGGAGCCAGCTGTTATCCCGTAAAATTGACAAGGGCAATTTTACCGATAACCATACCGAAACTTTTGTTTCGATCCCTCGTTAGGGATCCCTTGCGTTTGAAACGTTGTAAAATCCCTTCCCGGGAAATCTAGTTTTTGAACTTAGTCTTTTTGAGCCTTTTTTTTGGCCGGGCGCATGGATTTTCCTTGTAACACCAAGTTTTGGTGCGCCCCCTTAAAAGCCTTTGGCGCATGGTTTTCCATGTTAACACGTCTTTCGGTGCGCCAAAGGATGTTGAATCACTTTTTACTGTGCCAAAGGGCGCACATAATCTCTCTGCAACACCAAGTTTTGGTGCGCCAAAGGGTGCACATAACTTCGTGTTGACAATGCATATGGTGCGCCAAAGGCACACTCATTCTTCTGTTGTCAAATACTTCCGTGCGCCAAAGGGCGCACACTTTCCCCTGTCGACAGCAGTTTTCATGGGCCATTTCAAAAGTGGTTGGCGCATTGATGACAAGTTTTTTCTATAAATATCAGTGCGCGCCCAATGTCATTTTCATTCCTTTTTGTCAAAACACGTGATCACTCTGGACTTGTCAGCTCTGCTCTGTCGTTATCATCGCCCTGTGGACCAGCTCTCCAATTTTTGATATATATTCGAGGTAAGAGGTTCTCCCTCTTTTTCATTGTGTGCTTGGTCTATGTTCTTGGTCGGGGTTTTGGTTTGCTGGCCAGTTTTAAATGGAATATGATTAAGCTAGTTTTTCCCCCCTGAGCTATTCCATCATGTTTTCTTTTCCTCCTCCTTTCCCTCCCTCTTTCTAGATCTGCTGGAAGGGGAGCTATTTTGAAAGGGCTTGGTCTGCAAAACCTTTTTGTAAAAAACCTTATATGACCAAGTAACTTTTGAAGTGGAAGAAAAGAATGAGAGATTTGAGCAGTTAGTGTAGTTCCATGGCGCACTGGCGCGTCTTGTTGCACTTAAGACAGTTGCACCCCTCGGCGCATCTACCACCCCTGTTGCATAATCAATACCCGCGCCTATGGCGCAACCCTTCCGTCCTGCTGCAATTAGAATTCATGCGCCCTCAAAGTGCGCCCTTTTTGGATGCTACAAGTATAAATCCCGTGCTTCCTTAAAACCCTTTGGCGCACCTTCTTTCCATGTTACATCCCTCTTTCATGCACCAAAGGGCACACCCAGCTTTCATGCAACACAAGCCTTATTCACGCAAGTATAAAGTTAGAAAGGCGCGGGCGCACCCTCCATTGCAGTAACATGATGTTGTGTAAAACCTTCATGCGCCGCGCCAAAGCCTTTGGCACACCATTTGTTAATGTTACACAATCTTCCCATGCGCCAAAAGGCGCACCGAACCCCAATGTAACACGCATTTCCTGTGCGCCCTGCTATAAAATGCAACCTGCTTCATCCATGCGCCATGCGCCTTTGGCGCCAGTATAACCTCTGCAACATTCCTTTTCTGTGCGCCTTATCTATTTGGCCTGCCAGTTGCATTTTTCCCGCGCCATGAGCCTTAAAATCTCTAACTCTTTCTTCTGCTAGCTTTCCAATGGAAGATCAAATGACTAATTCAACCTTTTTGGATTGGGTCTCACTTCTTCTTCGTGTAGATCAGCAACTGAGTTCGAAAGAACACATGTCTACGTCAAGCAAGAAGCCCACCAAACCAAGAGGAAAGGCTAAGCTAACAGAAGAAGAGATGAAATACAAAAATCAGAGGGTCAGGATGCCTGAATCACAGGCTCAGTGTAGTATGGATGTCAGAGACTCTGAATTGGGTCACATTGACATGGATGAGTTCTGGGTTAGGACTCAAAAAGTTACAAGAAGTCCGTGGATGGACAATTTAATAGGCAGTGCCCTGCACTTCGCCGGAGGAATCCCCATCAGCGCTGTCAACAACGAATTCATGATGGTGATTGCGCAATGTTACAACAAAGACACAAGATGTGTCGAGAATAGTAAGGGCGAGGCAGTCATAAACCTCACTGCCCGTCACTGTGAGTTAATGCTTGGCATCCCTCACCACCGGAACTACGTGGCTGTTAGCCAACGAGAATGCATCAAGGCCTAGGAAGACAACGAAGACCAGTGCATGCAGTTGATGAATGAGGTCTACCTAAAGAATAATAAGGTGGTGACCCGGTGGCCTCAGACTATCCACCGAAGTGATTTCTCAGAGGAACTCAGTGATACTATCACCTTCCTGAGCAGAGTCTTCGGGCTTTCAGATGCCCACTATTTCCATAAGTGGATGCTGCGGTACCTGGAGATAATGAATAAGAATTTTCCCGATCAGCGCTTTTGCTGGGGGGAAATAATAAGCAGCACCATATCTGAGCAGCTACAACATTTCGCCACAACAGGAGTGTTCTATATGAACTCCTATGTAGTCTATGCTGCAGCATCGGCAAGGGATTATCCGGGGCTGAACCGAAGTGGAGTATGGCCTCAGGCTAAGATATTTGATTACTACCAAGAGCTTAGGCTGGAGAATAGCATCCAACATTTCACAAAAGTTAACGATGCATTCTTCTATCATGTCATCTGCCTACTGAGGCCAAACATGACTCATAGCCGGACGACCAAGCACATAGTGACAGTCACAGAGAAATGGGGGGCCCTATTCACCCAATTTCCCACGTTCACCTATCTGAGGGCTGCCAAATTTTTGGGAGAGCCAACCAGGCTACCAAGGTATGCTGGGCCTAAGCTGATTCTACTAGAACTGTCAAGACAGCTGGTCACATACCATGAGAAGTGCCTCAAAAGAAAGAAGGGTGGAACTCCTTTCCCCCTCAAAGTGGGCCGATACACATGCTCCACCCACCATAAGGCGAAGGAAATGTTCGCAGAGCTGGAGCTACTCAACTTGAAGCATGACTTCCCAGCCAGGCCTACCTTCGACCCAAGAAGCTGCCTGCCAAAAGCGAAGCTCGATCCGATCCATGTCCCTCAAATTGAGGATATTTACATTGACATTCTCCATGAGGTGGAACTCAAAAGAAAGGATCACTCTCGCTTAGCATTGGCGGAAATCATCCAATACGGAGTGGCCATTGTCCCCGAAGGCTTCCAGACTACGGAGGATGAAGTAGATAAGGTGTATAATGACACAGATGGGGACAATTGGCCCTTCGCGGCCATTGACAGGAATAAGTCTCCTCAAAAAATTGAGGAGAGGGTCAAGGAGACTATGCGGAGAACAGAGCATTGGTGCCGCATGAATGGACTAATCTACCTCGGGGTAGATTTCACAACTTCCCCTTTGGGCAACGCACCTCCAAGGTCAAAGAAGCAGTTGAAAGGAAAAGGTGTAGAAGGTGAACCTAGCACCATTCAGGAGGAAGCCCCTGAAATTCCTCTTCCTTCAGAGCCAGAACAAGTCATAACTCTTGATGAGGAATTGACAGAGGATAGTCCTATACGCCCATCCACCCAGGATGTTGGCGTCACTACAACTTCAGAGGTCCCTTCTATCCCTTCTTCTTCTCTTCCTTCCCCTCCTCGAGTGACTCAAACGACCACCACTTTGGTCGTGTCCTCTGCCCCTTCTTCTACCCTTTCCCCTGCCTCTTCATCTATCTTCTCCTCCCTCACTGATTTGTCTTCCTCTATTTCTTCCCTCATCTCCGAGCTCCCTTCCCTTCCTATGTCTTCTGCAGTTGCGGTTCCCCTTCCTCTCGTGGACATTTCTTCGGCTATTCTTTCCATGCCGCCGCCGCGTGTCTCCACGTTTTTCCCCTCTTCTACCGTTTCTGCCTCCCCCTCTGTCTCTGGTCCTTCTTCTATAGGACCAGCTTGGATCTCTCAGCAGCTGAGCCAACAAAAGAGGAAAGTCCCCATCGCTCCGATGGACTTTTCGGTCATTCCGGCTAAAGGAGCAAAGAAGCACAAGCCGGTTACACGCTTCTCAAAGAGCGCTGCAGGTGAGAGAGTCATGGAAATAGCATACCCCAACCCCCTCAAAGAGAAAGATGATCTATCTCCGACAGATTTCACCATGACCCAAGTCACAATGGGGACATCCTCAGAAAGTCTCCAAGGGGAAGCTCTTTCCGTAGTTGATGCACTCTGCAAAAGGCTTTAGGAAACGAAAGAGGAGAAAAGGCTACTGAAGGAGCAGAACAAGTACCTGCTTCAAGCCTTACAGAAGATGGGAAGTGCACCTCCCACAACTGCTGCCGAGACTCCTGAGCTGCTCAGTCAGGAGAAGATCAATGAGTATTCAAAGATCGGCGTACAGGGTATGGCTGTTTCTGCTTGGAGGAGCCAGATCCTCAAGGATAGTGAAAGAGTAATCACCGAGTATATCAGTTTATACCTAAACATCGAGAAGGCGAATAAGGAACTCCAAGCATTAGCAGGTCCGATATCAGAAGAGTTAGAACATGCTAGACTCTAGCACGAGACCTTCCAACAAATGTTCGACTGTTCAGTCAAAGATCTGGTCAAGTTCAGAGTCTTCGGTCATCCAAGGGCCCTCAACAAAACTATGTCCACTCTGGACTATCACATAGATCAGCTGGAATTTGTTTTAGAAAAGATAGACAAGGTAAAGGAAGAGGCCCTGGATGCAATGCACCAAATGGAGAAAATTGTCCTCGCCATGACTCCAGGGTTGCTCACTCCTTCCCTTACCTTGAGATCAGCTGATGACACTATCCAGATCTTCAAGGAGATAGCTTCTCAAGGGACAGGGCCAGAGGTCACATTCGACACTGAATCTATCAACAACCTACTGGCCTGTAGGGACCCTCATCGGGTTCCTTATCGAGGCGGAGAAAGATTATTCCAAACTCCTGGAAAAGCTCATAGACGAGCGGGAGACTTGCGAAGCAATCAGTGAACGGCACAAGGATCCATCACAGGATCAATTTGGGCCAATGATCAGCAAGTTTTTGGAGTACCGCACTCAGTTCCACATATCATCACCTAAGCAGCATCAGAAACAGGCAACCCCTTTTCAGCCGCAGGATGATGATGATGAGTAGCTTCTTCTTCTTCTTCTTCTTCTTCTTCTCTCTATTCTCCGACTTTCTTTTTGAAATGTCTAAAATGTGTTGGCACAAATGATGACATCATCCATGTTGTATCATGGGATGATGTCATTCACCAAGTTGTCAAAGTCAGCATGACTTTTAGATATTTTGTAAATATCTTTGTAAATAAGTGGTTGGCTCCATTTTGCCTTCTCTCTCCCTCATCTTCTATAAATATGAGAATACTTGTTGTATTCTGTGTGAACATTTTTTAGATAGAAATAGAAGTGAGGAGAGAAAGAATTTGAGCTTTCTTGTAACAGAAAAGAACAGTAATACAATTATTTAGACTTTGTGCTCAATAGCTGTGTTATACATTAGATCTTTCTTACGTTAGATCTGTATGTGTTTAATCTGTTGGATTCATATCAACTTTTCCGTCATTTGTTTATCAATATTGCTTTGTTTATTTATGCAAGTAGGTTTGGGTCTGTTTACTACCAAACTAAAAACATAAATCTTCTGACCTTTCTGCTTTGGAATTCATTTCTTTTCTCCCTTCGGATCTGTTCTTTCTCTTCTCCCTCTTTGATTCCTTTCTTTTCGCAGCCTAGAACACTCTACTGGGATGAGATCCCAACCCCCGAAGGTAGAATCTGTGAGACTTGCATAGGTTCCTGCTAGTAGAAATAGCAATAAACCAGTTTTGCTTTGCTGTCTCAAAGAGGGGCTAAGCCCTGCACACTGTTGGCTTGTCTATCCATAGATCTGTCCACGCGACAGATTTTCGGACCAATAGGTTTCATAAGAGCCACTCTCTCAGGGATTGGGCAGAGAGGATGATTCCATAGTAGGATGTTATGTGGCCCCAGGCATAGGAGGAGCACACCAGTCAATGATGACATCTATGGCAGGTGCCGACCGTAGAGATCCATATTGGAGGCCCTAAGATCTGAGTGAGTTATCATCCTTCCTTTTAATGTTTGTTTCTAGTTAGGATTGCCTTAGGTTCTATCTTTCCTTTTGTTTATATTTGTTTCTATCTCTTGATTATTTCTAATTGGGTTTTTCTCCTTTTCTTGTAGATATTATTGATGAGTGGTGAGAACTGATTCACCGGGCATGCAATGATACCCTAATGATCCCTATGGAGAAGACTTGCGTGGAGCTGTCCATGGATGCAGGGGATCCTTCAGCAGTCGGTAGGCATATCGATGTTTTTTCCCCTATCTGGCATGTGGCTAGGATGGTGAATTCCCTCTGTACCAAGATGGAAGGGTACAAGACATCAGAGCATGTGATGAGGAGTCACTCTCATAGCGAGGCCACAGCTACTCCTCAGGACCATGAGCCCTCCATGCACTCAGAGTGCTAGCATAGACAAAGTCTTAGACGTGGGTGTACACCCTTAGAGGGATCTCATAGGGGTTGAGAGGTTGTTCGGCTCTCTTAGACTGTTTATATGATGTATTTGTATTTCCCAGGATCTTTGAGCATTTTGACCATGCTTAGCGCATGATGGCATTTGTACAGGAAATTTGACTATATATATATATATTCTTTTTGGATCAGACTTTTGGCACCAATGTTCTTGTGATTTGTTTTCGTATGTAAACTATAATTTTGTTTTTATATGCCTTTCAAAATGTATGTAATGGATAACAAATGATACAAATGTTTTCTTTCTTTTTGTATTTCGTGATGCTGATCTACAATAACGTAGACACAATGTGATTTTGAAATTTAGTTTCTTCAAGAAATTTTTGATACTTCATATTTGTTTTTGACAAAATGTGATGATAAACCGGTATGATGAGCAGATGAACTTGCCCCACTCCTATCTCCACGCAACTAGTAAGATGCGAGGGCTCATCACCAAGAGCTAGAAAGGGCACAAGTTATGAAATTTGTTGAATGGTAGTGATGAGAGATAGAAAAATATTTGGTGGAACCAAATTACGACGCTACAAACCTACTCTACTCAAGTGACTCCATAGTTTAGAATGCTACTTGCTTTGCGGTTTATCTAGACTTAGATCCATAGATGGCCACATGGTTGAAAAAATCTGGTTTTTAGGGTTTTGAACTCTCTTAGAATTTTGGATATCTGATTCATTTGTTTTTGACTCAAGATTTCAAAGGTTCATTTGAATTTTTTACTGACTACCTTCAAATTTTATTGTTAAGAGGACCCCCCATACCCTGCCCCATGCTACTAGTTAGAAGCGTGGGCTTATCACCATGGACAAGGTACAGGTGAGTAAGGGCATTCCCATCCTTTCCCAACCCTACGTCACTAGTAAGAGATGCAAGCTCATCACCAAAGGTTGGTAGGGCAAGGAAATGTGTAAAATCAAATTTTCTATTTAATCTATATTTGACTTGTTTATTTGAGCAAAATGTTAGTATGCTCTTACTTCCAAAGAGATATGCATACAGGATAGATGTGACATGATGAAGCTTCTAGAACAGACCATAGGCAAGACACCTATCCTAGGGAGAAACCAAAAATGAGAACAAGTATGTAGACCTAGGTATGGTTACCGTTAAGACTTTGTCATATCTAGCTTTGTCTGATACAAATATTTAAAAATGGGTGATGTGACTATGAAAGTGAAGAAGTATGATTTGGATGATTATGTCAATACCATCAGAAGTTTGTAATGAATTGCTTTGGGAATAAGTTCCTTGATCACAAGATTTGTACAAAACAAGCGGAGGAAATGAACCTAACTACATGAAGATGCAATGTAGATATAATTATATAGATAGTGCTGGTCACTTATGCATAGAATCGTTTAAGGTGTAAGGAATTGACAATTTCACCAAATTCCTCACCTTCCAATGTGCATAAGAGATATGCACTATTTCCATAGTCCTTCATGACTCAGTATGGGCCCAACCATTTGGGCCGGAATTTCCTCCCTTTTCCGGTATTTTTATCGATACGGATGTCTAGTCTTATAACGAGATCACCTTCATATATGTCTCATTCATAGACCTTCTTGTTATACTGCCGGAATATGTGGTCAGCATAGACTATATGCCACTATTCAGCATCTAACCTAGCTTCATCTAGGCTTTCTAGTTGGGAGAGACATGCTTCTCTATAAGTGTCTTCATTTAGAATCCCTTGTAATGAGATGCGGAGACTGGGTATTTCAACCTCAAGTGGGAGAACTGCTTTCGCTCCGAATACCAGCGAGAAAGGAGTTTCTCATGTTGGTGTTCGTATTGAGGTTTGGAGGGCCCACAAGGCTAGGTATAACTTTAAATGCCATAATTTTATGTTTTCTTTCACCATTTTAAGGAGAATGGGTTTCAATGTTTTGTTTGTTGCTTCATCCTATCCGTTTTCTTGAGGGTAATACAGGGAGGCTATATGATGGCTCATTTTAAATTTATTGCATAGTTCACGAACCTTTTCATTCTTAAAGGAAGTCCCATTATCTGTGATAAACATTGTACCTGTAAATGATCTAGTTCAAAATGAACTTGGCGATCATGGAACCTGGTACAGTGGTGAGAGGCATAGCCTCTACCCATTTGGTAAAATACTCGGTGGCCGTGATTATGAAGTTATGGTCATATGTAGATGAGGGAGAGAATTTCCCTATCAAATCTAGCCCCCACATAGAAAATGGCCATGGAGTAGCGATTGGTTGTAGAGTTTATGTCGGCATGTGAATCTCGTGGGAGAATTCTTGGCAATTATGACATCTATGTACAAACTCTATTGCGTCGTGTTCTAGAGTGGGCCAAAAATAGCCCATTCGATGTATTTTGTGAGTGGTGGCATGACCACCGAAGTGGCCTCCACATATTCCACTATGATATTAGTGTAGAATCTTCTTGGATTCTTTTGTGTCAACACACCTTAGAAGCATTCCATCGAAAGCCTTACGATAGAGCACTTGTTCTATAATAACGTATTTAGCAACGATAATGCCTTCTTTTTTGTGGCATATCACCTTCTGGATATGTATGGTTCATGATATAATTAATAATATCAGTATACCAAGGAAATTCAGAGATGGGAGGTCTAGTTTCGACGTAATATATGCATTCATCGAGAAAGTCCAAATTGACTAGATCGCCTCCATCTAATGGGTTATCAGCTAACCAATTTGCTATGATTTGTCCCTTAATGGACTTTTGATTTACAAAAATTTAATTCAAATTCACCCATTAAGGTTATAAAGCATCCAGCCTTCTTAGACAAGGACCCTTGCGTGAGGAAGGTTCATAAATGGTCTATTTTTACAATGATCCTCATTTCTTGATTTAGCATGTAATGTCTTAAGCGTTTGGTTCCGAAGACTATGGAAAGGCACTCTCATTCTGCTTGTGTATAGAGTGTTTCATAATCAAGTAATGTGCGGCTTATAAAATAGATCGTGCGTTCTCTCTTGTCATCATCTTCTTGAGCCAGCATACAGGCTGGCGAGACATTGGTAGCTCATGAATATAAAATTAAAGGGAATTCTGGTTTAGGTGGCATTAGCATGGGTGGTGAAAATAGGAAACACTTAACTACTTCAAAATCTTCATTGCAATCGTTAGTCCAATTGATACTATAATCTTTCTTGAGTAGATTGTTGATTGCATGAATGACAAAGCTTAAATCTGGGATGAATCTTTGGATTGCACCAAGTTTCCTAAGAAATGACTTGATTCCAGATTCATCCGATGGTGGGATCATTTCAAGAAAATCCTAGATTTTGGCTAGGTCTACATCAATCCCTCATAACGATATAATGTAACTAAGGAGCTTCCCTCCTGTCACACAAAAAACACATTTTTCTGGGTTTAGTGTGACCTTGTATTCTATTAGACGTGAAAGAATGATGCGGAGTACTTCCAGGTGATCGCAACACTTCCTGGCCTTAGACAACAAGTCATCTACATAGGATTCCATGATCTTGTGAATAAGATCATGAAATATGTATGTCATTTCCCGTTGGTATGTAGTGCCAGCATTCTTGAGACCGAATGGCATAACAACGTAACAATAGGTTCCCCAAGGAGTTATAAACTTGGTTTTGGCTTGGTCTTGTTCAGATATTCTGATTTGATTGTATCCTGAGAATCTATCCACGAGAGACAAAAGCTCAAAGCCATCTGTTGCATCAATGATGACGTCAATGGATGGTAATGGGAATTCATCCTTGGGGAAAGCTTTGTTAATGTCTCACAAGTCTATGTAGATGCGTATCTTCCCATTCTTTTTGAGAACGGGAACGATATTAGATACCCACAGAGAGTAATCGACCAGCTTGATGAATCCTACTTGGAGGAGTTTCATAACTTCTTCCTTCACCATGAGAGCCACCTTGAGTTTCATTGGTCTTGATTTTTGTTTAACTAGCTTTGTATCTTATTTGGTGACGAGGTTATGTACCACGATGTGTGGTGCAACCCCTGTCATTTCTTTATAATTAAATGTGAAATCTTTTTGATGTTCTCTAAGGATTCGCGTGTGTATTTCTATCTCTTCTGGAGTTAGCAAAGATCCTAGTTTCAAGATCTTTGGTTCTTCCTCCGTTCCAATGTTAATATCAATTGTTTCTTCAATTAAATAAGCATTACCTTCTTCAAACTCAGGTGGGGTTGGAGGTAGTTCCAGATCATCTCCATTCTCTACTGTGTATATGCTGAGTTCTTTTTGTGGGGGAAGCTCTATCATGGGATTTCCGAAGTAGGAAGATGACTGTGGGATTAAGGACAAATATACCACATGATGGGTGAGATTTAACGATACATAGGTGTTTAAGTAATCTAGAGTGGCTCTATCACTATCAATGTGGTCTAGGATAGTAGAGTTGTTCTCAGCTATGTTCGTTAATAGAGGTTTTGACATTGTTTTCACTAACGGTTCAGTACGAAGGGATACCATGAAATGGGTTTCTTCTAAGTCATTGTTTGGGGTGAAGCCTGATGTTGAGGTTGCTATATAATCCACAAGAGAATTTTGTTCTCGTGGGATTGCTTCAATGGATACAAATTCAAATTCTTTGCTCAAAGTTAATACTGTTGTTTTATAGACTGTAAGTGTTCAGCTCTTGTCTCATACACCTCAGAGACTTGATTTACTACTAATTGTGAGTCTCCTAATACTTTGATGTCATTAACACCGAGCTTTTTAGCTATGATGAGGCCAAGGAGGAGGGCTTTATACTCCGTGCCATTGTTTGTACATTCAAAATTTAGTTTAAAGGAGAATGGTAGGATCTTTCCCTCGGGAGAAGTAAAGATCACACCTACCCTAGCCCCATAACAACATCTTGCTCCATTGAAATGGAAAGTCCAATATTTAGTTAGGAAGATGGACATTGGGACATTTTCTACGTCACTTTCTTCTGCTTTGGTTACTTCTACCATGCAGAGATTCTTTGCTGGAAGAGAACCTACTCCTAGGGTATATTCCATACCTACATAATCAAATGGTAGGAAAATTGATAGGTCTTGTTCTAGTAAGTTGACAATCTTTGCAGTAGTTCCTAATGATATTGCTTCTATGATGTGTTATCCCGTAAAATTGACAAGGGAAATTTTACCGATAACCATACCGAAATTTTGTTCCGATCCCTCATTAGGGATCCCTTTTGTTCGAAATGTTATAAAATCCCTTCCCGGGATATCTGGTTTTTCGAACTTAGTCTTTTGAGCCTTTTTTTGGCTGGGCGCATGAAACTGCTATGTAACACCAACTTTTGGTGCGCCCCCTTTAAAACCTTTGGCGCATGATTTTCAGTGTCAACACACCTTTTGGTGTGCCAAAGTATGTTGAGCCTTCCCTGCGTGCGCCAAGGCGCATGCGCCTTTGTATTGGCACAACTTTTGTTGTGCCATGCTTTGGTGTGCCAAAGGGCGCACATAACTTCATGTCGACGTAGATTTTGGTGCGCCAAAGGCATGCTTAATTTCCTGTTTGAAAACATTTTCATGCGCCAAAGGGCGCACGCTTTTCCCTGTCGACAAAAATTTTCATGCGCTTTTCAAAAAGTGGTGGCGCATTTATGACCAACTCACCTATATATATGTGTTTGCGCGCCCAAAATGTCATTTTCACTATTCGCTAAGCACGTGAATTTTCTGAGCCTGTCAGCCTCTGCCTTGTCATTTTCAACGCGTTGTGGACCCGTTTTCCAGGTCTTCTCTATTTATCCAGGTAAGTGCTCTCTTATCTCTTCCATGTGATTTGTTTTTTGGTTCTTCGTGGTTGCTGGTTGGTTTTTGAATGCATCTTTTGAGCTAGCCCCCCCCATGCTTTCTTTCCTTATTTTCATCTTTCTAGATCTGCTAAAGGAAGATGTTATTTTGAAGGCATAGTCTGAACCCCTTTTTGATTGAACCATTGTATATTCCAAAACAACCTTGGAACTTAAAAGAAAGAAGGGTTGAACCATGTGAAAAACTCTGTTTTTCCCTTTTGGCGCACCAACGCGTCATGCAACATTATAAACAGTTGCGCCCCCATGGCGCATCTGTTCCCCCTGTAGCATAACTAAAACCCATGCCAATGGCACACCCAGCTTGCGTGCTGCATCGTAAACACTTGCGCCCCTTTGACGCACAATCCTTCTCTACTGCATCACTTTTCCATGCGCCAATGGCGCACCCAGCATCCACGCAACACAAGCTTTATCTGCACCAAGTAAAAGCGCAGGTGCATCCCTCCTTACAGTAACATTCGTGTTGTGGAAACCCTCCGTGCGCCGCGTTATATTTCCTTTGGCGCACGAAAAGTTCCTGTTACACACTTTTCCCATGCGCCAAAGGGCGCACCAAATCCCAATGTAACATGAAAATCCCATGCGCCTTTGGCGCATCCTGTCTCCATGCAACATGTAATTTTCATGCACCCTTTACTAAAATGCACTCTGCACTATGCATGCGCCATGCGCCTTTGGCGCTAGTTTAACCTTTGCAACATCCTCTTCCTGTGCACCTTACCTATTTTAGCCCTGTAAGCTGCAATTTTCATGCGCCCTGCGCCTTGAGCCTAAAAATCTAATTCTTTCTTCTGCTAACATTCCAATGGAAGATCAAATGGCTAATTCAACCTTTTTGGATTGGGTCTCGCTCCTTCTTCATGCAGATCAGTAACTGAGTTCGAAAGGACATATGCCTACATCTAGCAAGAGACCCACCAAACCGAAAGGGAAAGGCTAAGCTTACAGAGGAAGAGATGAAGTATAAATATCAAAGGGTCAGAATGCCCGAGTCACAGGCCGAATGCAGCATGGATGTCAGAGACTCAGAATTGGGGCATATCGATGTGGAGGAATTATGGGCCAGAACTCAGAAAGTTACAAGGAGTCCATGGATGGACAAACTAATAGGCAGTGCCCTGCACTTCGCCAGAGGAATCCCCGTCAGCGCCATCAACAATGAATTTATGATGGTGGTTGCCCAGTGTTACAACAAAGACACAAGATGTGTCGAAAACAGTAAGGGTGAGGTAGTCATTAACCTCTCTGACCTATCATTTTGAGATAATACTCGGCATCCCTCACCACCAGCACTTTGTGGCCGTTAGCCAAGCAGAGTGCATCAAGGCCTGGGAAGACAATGAAGACCAATGTATGCAGCTAATGAACAAAGTATACTCTGAAAAATAAGAAGGTGGTAACCCGGTGGCCCCAAATCATCCACCGTAGTGACTTCTCAGAAGAGCTCAGTGATACCATTACCTTCCTGAGCAGGGTCTTCGGGCTTTCTGACGCCCATTACTTCCATAAATGGATGTTGTGCTACTTGGAAACAATGAACAAGAATTTTCCTGATCAACGCTTTTGCTGGGGGGAAATTATAAGCAGCACCATCTCCGAGCAGCTACAACAATTCAGCACAACGGGAGTATTCCATATGAACTCCTACATGGTCTACGCTGCAGCGTCGGAGAGGGATTATCCAGGCCTAACGAGGAGTGAAGTTTGGCCTTAGGTCAAGATATACGAGTACTACCCAGAGTTGAAGCTTTGGAGAATAGCATCGCCCAATTCACCAAAAGTCAACGACGCATGTCTTCTATACCACGTCATCTGCCTGTTGAGGCCGAATATGACTCATAGTCGTACAACCAAAAACATAGTGGCAGCCACGAGAAATGGGGGGCCCTGTTCACCCAATTTCCCACATTCACCTATCTAAGGGCTGCCAACTTTTTGGGAGAGCCAACCAGGCTACCAAGGTATGTTGGGCCTAAGCTGATTCTGCTGGAACTATCAAGGCAGCTGGTCACATACCACGAAAAATGCCTTAAAAGGAAGAAGGGTGGAACTCCTTTCCCCCTCACAGTGGGCCGATACACATGCTCTACCCACCACAAGGCGAAGGAAATGTTTGCAGAGCTGGAGTTACTCAATTTGAAGCATGACTTCCCAGCCAGGCCCACCTTCAACCCAAGGGGCTGCCTGCCAAGAGCAAAGCTTGATCCAATCCATGTTCCTCAGATTGAGGATATTTATATTGACGTCCTCCATGAGGTAGAGCTCAGAAGAAAGGATCATTCTCGCCTAGCATTGGCAGAAATTATCCAATATGGGGTAGCCATTGTCCCCAAAGGCTTCCAAACTACGGAAGATGAAGTAGACAAGGTATATACTGATACAGAGGGGGATGATTGGCCCTTTCCGGCCATTGATAGAACTAAAGCTCCTCAGACAATTGAGGAGAGGGTCAAGGAGACTTTGCGGAGGACAGAACATTGGTGCCAGATGAACGGCCTAATCTACCTCGGGGTTGATTTCACAACATCCCCATTGGACAACGCGCCTCCACGATCTAAGAAGCAGCTTAAAGGAAAAGGTGTAGAAGGTGAATCCAACACCATTCAGGGAGAAGCCCCCGAGAGTCCTCCTTCCACAGCGCCAGAACAGGTAATAACTCTGGATTCGCCAGAGAAAGAAGCAGCAGAGGATAGTTCCAATTGGCCCATCCACTCAGGATGTCGGCATTGCTACCACAACAGAGGTCCCTTCTATCCCTTCTTCTTCTCTTCCTTCCCCTCCTCGAGTGACTCAAGCGACCATCCCTTTGGTCGTGTCCTCTGTCCCTTCTTCTACTCTTTCCCCTGCTTCTTTGTCTATCTTCTCCTCCCTCGCTGATCTGTCCTCCTCCATTTCTTCCCTCATCTCCGGGCTCCCTTCCCTTCCTATGTCTTCCGCAGCTGCAGTTTCCCTTCCTCCCGTGGACACTTCTTCAGCTATTCTCTCAATGCCGCCGCCGCGTGTCTCCACGTTTTTCCCCTCTTCTACTGTAGCTGCCTCCTCCTCTGTCTCTGGTCCTTCTTCCATAGGACCAGTCTGGATCTCTCAGCAGCTAATCCAGCAAAAGAGGAAAGTTCCCATCACTCCGATGGACTTTTCGGTGATCCCAGCCAAAGGGGAAAAGAAGCAGAAGCCTGTTACACGCTTCTCTAAAAGTGTTGCAGGTGAGAGAATCATGGAAATTGCATACCCCGATCCCCTCAAAGAGAAAAAGGATCTGTCTCTGACAGATTTCACTGTGACCCAAGTCACAATGGGGACATCTTCTGAAAGTCTCCAGGGGGAAGCTCTTTCCGCGGTTGACGCCCTCTGTCAAAAGCTTCAAGAAACAAAAGAAGAGAAAAGGCTACTAAAAGAGAAAAACAAATATCTGCTCCAAGCCTTACAGAAGATGGGTAGTGCGCCTCCCACAACTGCCGCCGAGACTTCTGAGCTTCTCAGCCAGGAGAAAATCAATGAATATGCAAAGATCGGTGAGCAGGGTATGGCCGTTTCCGCTTGGAGGAGCCAAATCCTCAAAGACAGCGAAAAAGTGATCGCCGAGTTCTCTGACTTATACCTGAATATCAGTAAGGCGAATAAAGAACTCCAAGCGTTAGCAGGGCCCATATCAGAAGAGCTGGAACATGCTAGACTGCAGCACGAGGCCTTCCAACAAATGTTCAACTGTTCAGTCGAAGATCTGGTCAAGTTCGGCGTCTTCGGCCACCCAAGGGCTCTCAACAAAATCATGTCCACTCTGGACTATCGGGTGGATCAGCTAGAATTTATTCTAGAAAAGATTGACAAAGTCAAGGAAGAAGCCCTGGATGCGATGCATCAAATGGAGTGAATTATTCTCAACATGTCACCAGGGTTGCTCACTCCTTCCTTTACCTTAAGGTCAGCTGATGAAACCATCCGGATCTTCAAGGAGATCGCTTCTCAAGGAACGGGGCCAGAGGTCACATTTGACACTGAATCTATCAACAACCTGCTAGCCTGTAGGGACTTCATCGGGTTCCTCATTGAGGCGGAAAAGGACTTTTCCAAACTCCCAGAGAAGCTCATAGATGAGCGGGAGACTTGTGAGGCAATAAGTGATAGGCACAAGGATCCTTCTCAGGATCAACTTGGGCCAATAATTAACAAGTTTTTGGAATACCGCGCTCAGTTCCATATCTCATCACCTGAGCAGCATCAAAAGCAGGCTACCCCCTTTCGGCCGCAGGATGATGACGACGAGTAGCTGCTTCTTCTTCTTCTTCTTTCTCTTCTCTGACTTTCTTGTTGGAATGTCTAAAGTATGTTGGCACAAATGATGACATCATCCATGTTGCGTCATGGGATGATGTCACCCATCAAGTTGTAAAAAGTCAACATGACTTTTAGATATTTTGTAAATATCTTTGTAAATAGTTGTTGGCTCCCTTTTGCCTTCTTTCCTTCTCCTCTTCTATATATATTGGAATACTGGTTGTATTCAAGGTGGACATTTTTTAGATGAAAATAGAAGTGAGGAGAGAAAGACTTTGAGCTTTCTTGTAACAGAAGAAAACAGTAATACAAATATTGAGACTTTGTGCTGAATACCTGTGTTATGTGTCAGAACTTTCTTATGTTAGATCTGCACGTGTTTATTCTGTTAGATTCATATCTACTTTTCTGTCATTTGCTCATCAGTATTGCTTTGTTTATTTATGCAAGTAGGTTTGGCTCTGTTTACTACCAACCCAAAAACATAAATCTTCTGACCTTTCTGCTTTGGAATTCATTTCTTTTCTCCCTTCGGACCTGTTCCTTCTTCCTCCTCTCTTTCATTCCTTTCTTTTCGCAGTCGGAAAAACCTCTACTGGGATGAGATCCCAAACCCCCGAAGGCAGAATCTGTGAGACTTGCATAGATTCCTGCTGGTAGAATAGCAATAAACCAGTTTCACTTTGCTGACTCAAAGAGGGGCTATGCCCTGCACACTGTTGGCTCGTTTATCCATAGATCTGCCCAAGCAACAGATTTTCGGACCAACAGTTTTTGGCGACTCCGCTGGGGAACGAATAGATCTGTCAGATCTATGATGGTGGTAAGATAGAAAAATCAGAAAAAATAAGAAAATCACTGCCTGTTTGTAAATCTGAACTTTTTGATAAAAATCCAAAAATTTGCAAATTTTGCTCTGAATTGAAAATTTTCTTCTAAGATCCATAGATCTAGCCTAGTTACAAATCTTTAGTTCGCTGAGTTTTTTATAAAAATTAGTATTTTGCCGTAGGTCTAGATTTTTGGCTGTTTGCTAAAAGATTGAAACCCTCTGAAAAAAGTCAAAATCGGATCCGAAAATCAGCTTGCTATTCTTCCCTACCATCTTATCCGCGTTGTTATTTATCATTTAACCGCAATCGGTTTCCTGAAGAGGATAGTTTTAAATATTTAGAAAAGTATTTGCTGCTGGTTTTTATCAGAAAAACCAGAAAATCAGCAAGTATAACCAAAAAGAAAGTTTGAATCTGTGCCATAACGTCACAGATCTGGAAGGTACACTGGCGAGTGAACCTTTTACGCGCAGCAGGAGAGCCCGTGGAGAAGCTGATCCTACTTTCGATCTGCTTCAAAGGCACAATTTCAGCGTGACACTGGCACGTTTTTCAGCGCTAAGCTCGGCTAGCCGGACATCCAGGAGTGTCTCACCTTCACGAAGAAAAAGTCTTTCACAGGGGGCATCCACATCCCTTTGTAGTGCCTTGCTACTCAGCGGAACCACACTTCCAGCTCGTGTTCTCTTTCCGGCTTTTCAGATGGCGGTACCATGGGGAAACATGATGGGTCCTTTGGCCTTACCACATCCAGTTCACGCGCTCCCTCACGGAAATCGAAAGAATTTTCCTAAATTCGACGGGAGCGGAAATCAAAGCACGGATTCCCACATATCTGCATTCATCATGTCATGCAGTATTTTGGATGTGACTCACGAAGATGTGTCGGTTCACCTTTTTCTGGAAACCCTACAAGGGCCTGCAGCTGAATGGTTTCAGCATTTGCCGGCTGGGTCTATTACCAGTTGGGCCACCTTACGGGATGCTTTCGAAGACAGATACAAGCCTTCAGAGGATGCATTTGCATTATTATCATGAATCACTCACCTGAAGAAAGAGGCAAATGAGACCATGCGTGATTTTGTCACCCGGTTCAATGCACTAATCAACCGTGTCCCTGTTGCCATGCTTCCAACGCCGGAAAATCAAAAGTGTTTCTTCGTAAACGCTATGAGTTCGAAAGTTAGTTTCTTACTCCTTCAAGAGTGAGTGGCTACCTTGATTCTCGCCCAAGCCGCTGCCATTCGGATAGAGGATAATCTGATAATATCTGGCGAATTGAAAAAGGAATCAGCCAAGCCTAAATCTTTGGGCCCTTCGCCCACTACTTCGTCTGATCCGGCCTTTCAAAAGATGGCGAATGACTTGCTTGCATTGAAGAAGCAGTTGGCCCAGGCCTCCCCCAGTTCCTCGTACCGGGATATTCCGTGGAGGAATTTCGTTCCCAACAATGTTTCACAAAGGCCGCGCCTACCTACAGCTGCTCCGCGGTTGGCGCTTGAGGCTCCTCCGGTCAATGCTCTGGCCGAGATTGAAGAAGAAGAGCAGTATTATGAAGAACCTTCGTCTCAAGGCGAAGATGATCAAGATGTCGGTGAACCGACTGGTGACTCTACTATCGGGTATATGGAATTTGATGAGGAAGAATCTGATGAAGAAGAGGGTACCCAGGGATATGCAAGTGGACAGTCATATGCTGTTTTTACTCGCTCGCAAGGAAAAGAAGTGGAAGTTGCTGCCCATGTCCAGCAGGAGAAGGCCGTGTCAAACGTGCCTCCGATCATTGCTAAAAGAGGTAATCCTCTTCCTACTCAACTCCCTGGCAAATATTTTACAAGGAAATCTTTTCCCCCTACCTCTCCTCCAAATCAATCCTCTCACGTTCCTACCAAGGCCAGTAATCCTATTCCATCATCGCGAGGTGAGGGACTCATTCCTTTACCAACGCAACCCTTGGCCGCATTTGATATCATAGATCATGCAAAAAAGACCAAGATCCAAATGTCTGAAGCTGAGTACCTTCAGTCAAACCCCGAACAGCTTGTAAGATTGACCAAATATATTCAGAGTCAAGCTGTTACATCTAAACAGGTTTCCCCAAAAGGAATCCTTTCCACTCCCCCTGAATCCCACATAAATGTTGCTTCAACATCTGCGTCAGGCAAGATAGAGCCTTTCTATCTCTCTCTCCTAATCAATGGCCATAAGTTGAGTAACTGCATAATTGATTCTGGAGCTTCCGATAACGTCATGCCGGCAAAAGTCACCCATGCTTTGGGCCTCACTCTTACCAAGCCTTTCGGTAGATGTTATTCATTGGAAACCAAGCAGGTTCCGTTGGTTGGCCAAATCAAAGACGCGCAATTCGCATTTGTGGCTTTCCCAGATAAAAGAGTAAAAATGACAGTCCTCGTTGCTAACATTCCAGCAGCCTATGGAATTCTGCTGGGAAGAAGTTTTTGCAGCGAAGTTGGTGGAGAAATTCATATGGACTGGTCTAAAGCTAGAATTCCAGTCAAAGGCGTAATGCAGACTTTGGAGCCGGAATCACAAAAGAAGTACTTGGTTACTAGTTCTAAAGACCCCAAGGCCCAAATCCTTTTCGAATCATCAGGGATGGGGAACTACTTCTTATCTACCGAGACAGATAAAATGGGTGTTCTCATTCAGGAGAAGGATCTTAATGAGATCTGGACCTTGCAGTTTGATGGCAGCTGTGCAACTAGTGGATGTGGCGCTGGGGCTGTGCTGATATCTCCCGAAGAGGAGGTAATTCCTCTCTCGTTCAAATTGCAGTTTTTCAACACTAACAATACTGCTGAGTATGAATCTCTGTTACTCGGTATGCAAGCTGCAAAAGAAAGAGGAATTAAAAATCTAAAAGTACAAGGTGACGCAGAGCTAGTTGTAAATCAGGTCAAGAGGATATATCAAGTAAAAAATGAAAGGCTCAGGCATTACCGTAATGCGGTATGGGACAGCATTGAAGAATTCGATGCTTTTTCAATAGAATCCATACCGAGGGCTCAGAATGACATGGCCGATTCATTGGCCATTTCAGCGTCCCTCATGCTCCCACACCCAGGTTTGAAAACAAACAAGTACACCATTGAGGTGGTTTTCCGCCCGAGCGTGCCAGACAATTCTCAGCATTGGCAGGTGTTCAACGACGATAATCAACTCATTGCTTTTCTGGAAAAGGCAGAAAATTTTAAAGAATTGCACTTTGAAGGATCTACTTCCACTTGCCGTGAATCAGTCACCGATCAAGGCGATGAATCCGAAGGGAACGATGGCATATGTCAGCTCAAAGGAAATAAAATTCCGAAGGGCCTGGTTTCTCTGGAGCGCCTGTTCGACAGGCATGACCGTTTTGTGAAAAAGAAGAGGCGAGATGACCCTAACTCATCCCCAGAAACCGAACCGGTCAATATAGGTTCGATAGAGCACCCGCAATTTGTGAACATTGGCAAATGTTGCACGCCTGAGGAAAAACAGAAAATTTGTCAAGTTGCTGAAAAAATATATGGACGTGTTGGCATGGTCCTATGCCGATCTAAAGTCCTTCAAGCCAAAGGACGTTCAGCATGACATTCCGTTGAAAGAAGATGTCAAAGCCTTCCGCCAGAAGCAGAGGCACTATAATCCTAAGATCTCGGGTACCATCCAGGCCGAAATTCAGAAGATGTTGGATGCAAGGATCATCTTTCCTATCCATCACAGTACTTGGGTAGCAAATATTGTGCCAGTGCGCAAGAAAAACGGCGAGATACGCATATGCGTAGACTTTCACAATTTGAATCAAGCTTCCTTGAAAGACAACTACCCTCTTCCGATAATGGATCAAGTTCTGCAAGCAGTAACTGGATCAGAGATGCTGTCCATGCTTGACAGTTTTTCAGGTTACAATCAGATTGAAGTTTCACCTGAAGATCAGTTTAAAATAGCATTCACTACTCCCTGGGGTACATTTGCCTACAGCAGGATGCCTTTTGGCCTAACTAATGCTGGTGCCACTTTTCAGCGGGCCATGGATTTTGCATTCAAAGGTATGATGGGGAAAGTCATTGTGGTTTATCTAGATGACTTAACCGTGTTCTCTAAACAACGAAATGATCATTGTGATCATTTGGAGCAAGTGTTGGCTAGGTGCCGAGAACATGGGATTTCCCTAAACCCAAAGAAGTCTGTTTTTGGAGTCACGGAAGGGAAGTTGCTAGGGCATGTGGTTAGCAAAGAAGGAACAAAGATAGATGTCGAAAGAGTCAAGGCTATTCAAATCCTTACTCTTGCCTACAAGCAAGACTGGTGTTCATTCTTTCTTTGGAAAGGTGAACTTCCTCAGGTGTTTTGTTCCTGACTTTGCCGAAAAGACCCGTCACATATTGAACATGATGAAAGGGTCACCAACTTTCAGATGGAGTGAAGAGGGAAAAAGGTCATTTGAAGAAATAAAAGCTTCCGTTGCTCATGCACCAGTCCTGGTATGTCCCGATTTCTCCAAGGACTTCATCATGTATAGTTACGCATCTGAGCATACTGTGTCCGCAATCTTGATGCAAAAGAACTCGGAGGATGTTGAATCTCCAATCGCATTCATGAGTTCTCCCCTCAAGCCTCACGAACTAAAAATGACTCAACTGGAAAAGCATGCCTTCGCCGTTGTCAAAGCAGTGAAGAATTTCAGGTATTACATTCTAAACTCGCATACGGTGGTGCTGGTCCCTGACACGGCGGTGAAATCAATTCTAACTCAGCAGGAGTTAGGAAGCTTGTGAGGAAATTGGGTCGCAAAGGTCCAGGAGTATGACCTGGATATTAAACCAACCAAGCTGGTGAGGGGCAGGGGCCTGTGTCAGCTAATGGCTGAAAACAAAGATTCAGAAAACCCTGATGACAGGGGTGACTACACCGACGAAACACAGGACCAGCAGGAAGAGCCTGATTCTCTGCCTCTGGTTCTATTTGTTGCAACTAGTGATGAGTGGTACTCTGACATCGCTTTCTTCCTTACCTACGGTGAATGCCCAATGCACCTAACTGCAAAGGAGAAGCGCACTATAAAGCTCAGAGCGGCTAAATATGTCATCTGGGATGACGGTTTATATAAACGTGGGATAGATGGCATCTTTTTGCGATGTGTTGACAAACCCCAGCAAGTAAAACTACTGGAAATTTTTCACAATTCAGCCTGTGGAGGGCATTTCTCTTCCTCCGTAACTGTGCACAAGATCATTCGAGCCAGGTACTATTGGTCGACACTCTTTCAAGACACAGCCATCTGGGTGGCGAAGTGTGAACCCTACCAGCAATTCGTCGGCAAGCCCAAGTTGGCTGCCTTTCCCCTAAGGCCGGTCATTATCAATGAACCATTCAGGCAATGGGGAATTGATTTTATTGGCGCACTCAATCCTCAATCGAGTGCTGGACATAGTTATGTCCTTACAGCAACGGATTACTTCACCAAGTGGGTGGAAGCCATACCTGTCAAGCATGCCACTTCTGAGGTGGTTTGTAATTTCATTAAAGAAAATATCATTGTCAGGTTTGGCGTTCCAAACAAAATCGTTGCTGATAATGCTTCTAACTTCTCCTCACGAGAAGTTATTAGTTTTTGCTATGAATATGGGATAACTTTGGCTCACGCCTCAGACTATTACCCTCAGGGAAATGGTCAGGCGGAATCCAGTAATAAGAACTTGGTGACCATCATACGGAAGTTAGTAGATGAGAATCAGCGAATGTGGCACAAGTCTTTGTACGATGCTTTGTGGGCCGATCGTATTACTCCAAAGAGATCTCTCGGCATGTCACCTTTTCAAGTATTATATGGCACTGATGCCGAGCTTCCCATTTCTGCGGAACTTCCTGCTCTGCGTTTGGCACGAGCTATCGAAGATGAAATTTTCCAAAATTCTCTTAAAAAGAGAATCATGTATCTGGCAGAACTTGAAGAAAAGAGAGTAAGGGTGGTCGACAGGATCACTGAACATCAGAATCAAGTTAAGAGGCTTTTTGATAAGAAGGCCAAGCAGAGAGATTTTCAAGTGGGAGATCTCGTCCTTTTGTGGGACAAGCGAAGAGAACCAAAGGGCATGCACGGAAAGTTTGATTCCCTGTGGAGAGGGCCCTTCAAGATCAAGCAGCTCAATGGAGAGAATAACTTCTATCTCTCATATCTGGATGGAACCGAACTCCCGCTTCCTTATAGCGGGCAGCATCTGAAGATCTTCAGGAAGTAGAGCTTGCTCTCTTCTTTGTATAGTTTTCTTTATGTTGTGGTGTTTGCTTTCGGTTTGTTGTGTGTTTCTTTTGCTCCCCCTCTGGTCGCCCTTGTTTTTGACTCTGTTACCCAATGGATAGGCACATGAGAACTGGGATTCTCTACCCCCGAGTTTTCTCAGGGATAGTCCCCAGAAAGAGCCAGCTGTTATCCCGTAAAATTGACAAGGGCAATTTTACCGATAACCATACCGAAATTTTGTCCCGATCCCTCGTTAGGGATCCCTTGCGTTCGAAATGTTGTAAAATCCCTTCCCGGGAAATCTGGTTTTTCGAACTTGTCTTTTGAGCCTTTTTGGGCTGGGCGCATGAAATTGCTATGTAACACCAACTTTTGGTGCGCCCCCTTTAAAACCTTTGGCGCATGATTTTTAGTGTCAACACACCTTTTGGTGCGCCAAAGTATGTTGAGCCTTCCCTGCGTGCGCCAAGGTGCATGCGCCTGTGTTTGGCACAACTTTTGTTGCGCCATGTTTTGGTGCGCCAAAGGGCGCACATAATCCCATGTCGACATCGCTTTTGGTGCGCCAAAAGCGCGCTTAATTTCCTGTTGAAAATGCACTTTGGTGCACCAAACGGCGCACGCTTTTCCCTGTCGACAGCAATTTTCATGCGCTTTTCAAAAAGTGGGTGGCGCATTTATGACCAGCTCACCTATATATATGTGTTTGCACGCCCAAAATGTCATTTTCACTATTCGCTGAGCACGTGATTTTTCTGAGCCTGTCAGCCTCTGCCTCGTCATTTTCAACGCGTTGTGGACCCGTTTTCCAGGTTTTCTGCTATTTATCCGGGTAAGTGCTCTTATCTCTTCCATGTGATTTGTTTTTTGGTTCTTCGTGCTTGCTGGTTGGTTTTTGAATGCATCTTTTGAGCTAGCCCCCCCACCCGTGCTTTCTTTCCTTATTTTCATCTTTCCAGATCTGCTGGAGGAAGATGTTATTTTGAGGGCATAGTCTGAACCCCTTTTGATTGAACCATTGTATATTCCAAAACAACCTTGGAACTTAAAAGAAAGAAGGGTTGAACCATGTGAAAAACTCTGTTTTTCCCTTTTGGCGCACCAGCGCGTCATGCAACATTATAAACAGTTGCACCCCCATGGTGCATCTCTTCCCCCTGCAGCATAACTAAAACCCGCGCCAATGGCACACCCACCTTGTGTGCTGCATCGTAAACACTTGCGCCCCTTTAACGCACAATCCTTCTCTGCTGCATCACTTTTCCATGCGCCAATGGCGCACCCAGCATCCATGCAACACAAGCTTTATCTGCGCCAAGTATAAAGTCGCAAAAGCGCGCGCATCCCTCCTTACTGTAACATTCATGTTGTGCAAACCCTCCGTGTGCCGCGCCATATTTCCTTTGGCGCACGAAAAGTTGCTGTTACACACTTTTCCCATGCGCCAAAGGGCACACCAAATCACAATGTAACATGAAAAGTCCATACGCCTTTGGCGCATCCTGTCTCCATGCAACACGCAACTTTCATGCGCCCTTTACTGAAATGCACTCTACAGTATGCATGCGTCATGCGCCTTTGGTACCAGTTTAACCTTTGCAACATCCTCTTCCTATGTGCCTTACCTATTTTAGCCCTGTAAGCTGCAAATTTTCATGCGCCCTGCGCCCTGAGCCTAAAAATCTCTAACTCTTTCTTCTGCTAACATTCCAATGGAAGATCAAATGGCTAATTCAACCTTTTCGGATTGGGTCTCGCTTCTTCTTCATGCAGATCAGCAACTGAGTTCGAAAGAACATATGTCTACATCTAGCAAGAGACCCACCAAACCAAAAGGAAAGGCCAAGCTTACAGAGGAAGAGATGAAGTACAAATATCAAAGGGTCAGAATGCCCGAGTCACAGGCCGAATGCAGCATGGACGTCAGAGACTCAGAATTAGGGCATATCGACATGGAGGAATTCTGGGCCAGAACTCAGAAAGTTACAAGGAGTCCATGGATGGAAAAACTAATAGGCAGTGCCCTGCACTTCGCCAGAGGAATCCCCGTCAGCGCCGTCAACAATGAATTTATGATGGTGGTTGCCCAGTGTTACAACAAAGACACAAGATGTGTCAAAAACAGTAAGGGCGAGGTAGTCATTAACCTCACTGCCCTTCATTTTGAGATCATACTCGGCATCCCTCACCACCGGCACTTTGTGGCCGTTAGCCAAGTAGAGTGCATCAAGGCCTGGGAAGACAATGAAGACCAATGTATGCAGCTAATGAATGAAGTATATCTGAAAAATAAGAAGGTGGTAACCCGGTGGCCCCAAATCATCCACCGCAGTGACTTCTCAGAAGAGCTCAGCGATACCATTACCTTCCTGAGTAGGGTCTTTGGGCTTTCTGATGCCCATTACTTCCATAAATGGATGTTGCGCTACTTGGAAACAATGAACAAGAATTTTCTTGATCAGCGCTTTTGCTGGGGGGAAATTATAAGCAACACCATCTCCGAACAGCTACAACAATTCGCCACAACGGGAGTATTCCATATGAACTCCTACGTGGTCTACGCTGCAGTGTCAGAGAGGGATTATCCAGGCCTAGCCCAGAGTGGAGTTTGGCCTCAGGTCAAAATATACGAGTATTATCCAGAATTAAGGTTGGAGAATAGCATCTCCCAGTTCACAAAAGTTAACGATGTGTTTTTCTATCACATCATCTGCCTGCTGAGGCCGAATATGACTCATAGTCGTACAACCAAAAACATAGTGGCAGCCACGGAGAAATGGGGAGCCCTGTTCACCCAATTTCCTACATTCACCTATCTAAGGGCTGCCAACTTTTTGGGAGAGCCAACCAGGCTACCAAGGTATGCTGGGCCTAAGCTGATTCTGCTGGAACTATCAAGGCAGCTGGTCACATACCACGAAAAATGCCTTAAAAGAAAGAAGGGTGGAACTCCTTTCCCCCTCACAGTGGGCCGATACACATGCTCTACCCACCACAAGGCGAAGGAAATGTTTGCAGAGCTGGAGTTACTCAATTTGAAGCATGACTTCCCAGCCAGGCCTACCTTCGACCCAAGGGGCTGCCTGCCAAGAGAAAAGCTTGATCCAATCCATGTTCCTCAGATCGAGGATATTTATATTGACGTCCTCCATGAGGTAGAGCTCAGAAGAAAGGATCATTCTCGCCTAGCATTGGCAGAAATCATCCAATATGGGGTAGCCATTGTCCCCAAAGGCTACCAAACAACAGAAGATGAAGTAGACAAGGTATATAATGATACAGAGGGGGATGATTGGCCCTTTCCGGCCATTGATAGAACTAAAGCTCCTCAGACAATTGAGGAGAGGGTCAAGGAGACTTTGCGGAGGACAGAACATTGGTGCCGGATGAACGGCCTAATCTACCTCGGGGTTGATTTCACAACATCCCCATTGGGCAAACGCGCCTCCACGATCCAAGAAGCAGCTTAAAGGCAAAGGTGTAGAAGGTGAATCCAGCACCATTCAGGGAGAAGCCCCCGAGAGTCCTCTTTCCACAGCGCCAGAACAGGTAATAACTCTAGATTCGCCAGAGAAAGAAGAAGCAGAGGATAGTCCCATAGGCCCATCCACTCAGGATGTCGGCATTGCTACCACAACAGAGGTCCCTTCTATCCCTTCTTCTTCTCTTCCTTCCCCTCCTCGAGTGACTCAAGCGACCATCCCTTTGGTCGTGTCCTCTGTCCCTTCTTCTACTCTTTCCCCTGCTTCTTCATCTATCTTCTCCTCCCTCGCTGATCTGTCCTCCTCCATTTCTTCCCTCATCTCCGGGCTCCCTTCCCTTCCTATGTCTTCCGTAGCTGCAGTTTCCCTTCCTCCCGTGGACACTTCTTCGGCTATTCTCTCAATGCCTCCGCCGCGTGTCTCCACGTTTTTCCCCTCTTCTACTGTAGCTGCCTCCTCCTCTGTCTCTGGTCCTTCTTCCATAGGACCGGTCTGGATCTCTCAGCAGCTAAGCCAACAAAAGAGGAAAGTTCCCATCACTCCGATGGACTTTTCAGTGATCCCAGCTAAAGGGGCAAAGAAGTAGAAGCCTGTTACACGCTTCTCTAAAAGTGTTGCAGGTGAGAGAATCATGGAAATTGCATACCCCGATCCCCTCAAAGAGAGAAAGGATCTGTCTCCGACAGATTTCGCTGTGACCCAAGTTACAATGGGGACATCTTCTGAAAGTCTCCAGGGGGAAGCTCTTTCCGCGGTTGATGCCCTCTGTCAAAAGCTTCAAGAGACGAAAGAAGAGAAAAGGCTACTAAAAGAGAAAAACAAATATCTGCTCCAAGCCTTACAGAAGATGGGTAGTGCACCTCCCACAACTGCCGCCGAGACTTTTGAGCTTCTCAGTCAGGAGAAAATCAACGAATATGCAAAGATCGGTGAGCAGGGTATGGCCATTTCCGCTTGGAGGAGCCAAATCCTCAAAGACAGTGAAAAAGTGATCGCCGAGTTCTCTGACTTATACCTGAATATCAGTAAGGCGAATAAAGAACTCCAAGCATTAGCAGGGCCCATATCAGAAGAGTTGAAACATGCTAGACTGCAGCACGAGGCCTTCCAACAAATGTTTGACTGTTCAGTCGAAGATCTGGTCAAGTTCGGCGTCTTCGGCCATCCAAGGGCCCTCAACAAAATCATGTCCACTCTGGACTATCGGGTGGATCAGCTAGAATTTATTCTAGAAAAGATTGACAAAGTCAAGGAAGAAGCCCTGGATGCGATGCATCAAATGGAGTGAATTGTTCTCAACATGTCACCAGGGTTGCTCACTCCTTCCTTTACCTTAAGGTCAGCTGATGAAACCATCTGGATCTTCAAGGAGATCACTTCTCAAGGAACGGGGCCAGAGGTCACATTTGACACTGAATCTATCAACAACCTGCTGGCCTGTAGGGACTACGTCGGGTTCATCATTGAGGCAGAAAATGACTTTTCCAAACTCCCAGAGAAGCTCATAGATGAGCGGGAGACTTGTGAGGTAATAAGTGATAGGCACAAGGATCCTTCTCATGATCAACTTGGGCCAATAATTAACAAGTTTTTGGAATACCGCGCTCAGTTCCATATCTCATCACCTGAGCAGCATCAAAAGTAGGCTACCCCCTTTCGGCCGCAGGATGATGATGACAAGTAGCTGCTTCTTCTTCTTCTTCTTCTTTTTCTTCTTCTCTCTCTTCTCTGAATTTCTTGTTGGAATGTCTAAAGTATGTTGGCACAAATGATGACATCATCCATGTTGCGTCATGGGTTGATGTCACCCATCAAGTTGTAAAAAGTCAACATGACTTTTAGATATTTTGTAAATATCTTTGTAAATAGTTGTTGGCTCCCTTTTGCCTTCTTTCCTTCTCCTCCTCTATATATGGGAATACTGGTTGTATTCAAGGGGTGAACATTTTTTAGATGAAAATAGAAGTGATGAGAGAAAGACTTTGAGCTTTCTTGTAACAGAAGAAAATAATAATACAAATATTGAGACTTTGTGCTGAATACCTGTGTTATGTGTCAGAACTTTCTTATGTTAGATCTGTACGTGTTTATTCTATCAGATTCAGATCTACTTTTCTGTCATTTGCTCATCAGTATTGCTTTGTTTATTTATGCAAGTAGGTTTGGCTCTGTTTACTACCAACCTAAAAACATAAATCTTCTGACCTTTCTGCTTTGGAATTCATTTATTTTCTCCCTTCGGACCTATTCCTTCTTCCTCCTCTCTTTCATTCCTTTCTTTTCACAGTCGGAAAAACCTCTATTAGGATGAGATCCCAAACTCCCGAAGGCAGAATCTATGAGACTTGCATAGGTTCCTGCTGGTAGAATAGCAATAAACTAGTTTCGCTTTGCTGACTCAAAGAGGGGCTATGCCCTGCACACTGTTGGCTCGTTTATCCATAGATCTGCCCAAGCGACAGATTTTCGGCCCAACATGATGTTAGTCTCATCCTTGAGGGCTGGGATACTCTTGATTAGGCTCATAGTCTCAATATCTGTTGTAGGTACCAACTTTTCTTTTGGTTTCGCATCGGTCGGTTCATTAAGTTGGTTTGTTAGGAGTTTAAACTCAAAGTGAACACCCGGTATTTTCTTTAAGTCATCTAAGTGTATATCGAATGGTTTTGGATCACCTTTGGCTATGAATATCTTCCCTAAGTGCAAGAACCTTACTTCTTGAAATAACGTAGAAGGGATTGCCTTCATACGATGTATCCATGGTCGGCCAAGGATCATATTATAATTGGTTTCCTGATCTATAATATAAAACTCAGTCAGGATTGTTTTGGGTCCTAAGGTAACTGGTAGTATTATAGTTCCAATCGAAGTGGCCTTAAGGCTATCATAGCCTATTAGCATATTCTGAGTCGTGGAATAGTTTGTTTCTCCATACCCTAGCTTTTGAAGGAAAGAGAAGGGGACTATGTTAGCTACTGCCCCATCGTCAACCATTGCACATTTAACATAAATGCTATAAACCCACACTTGCAAATGTAAGGCCTGATCACCTCTGCGTGTAATCTCAATGTCTATTGGCATTTTGTTTATTTCAAAAATAAACTCGGTATCCCTATCTGGATGCCCCGGAGGGTGGATATCAAATTCTATATGGTTTACCTATGTTTCGGGAGGTGAAGTGATGTTAATTATATGACCCAAACCTAATAATTCTAAAAGAGCAGCCCTATGGGTAGGAGAGTTGTTTAATAAGTCCAAAAAGGAGATGTGAGAGAAGGTCTTCGTTAGGTCATTAATTAAATCATAGGCACCTATGGGTTTTACTAATATTTTTTGGATGTTATCTATCTCTAGCGAGTAACTTGGACTTGGCTGAGAGGAATACTCTCATGTCCTTGTTACGGCTTATACATGTAGTTCAGTGTCTAACTCTACTAAACCGACTATCTTAGGTCATGGCTGACTTCCTAATTGTGGTGTAACTAGTGGATTTAGTGAAGTCAATGCTTCATGATCATTGTTTCCTGTCATTACACCCTTGTTCATCCCATTTGGATTTAATTTTTTATTATTTTGACTTGGGAGTGGATCATTGAAGATCTTAAGGGATGTATTTTGAGGGGAAACTACTCTCGTGAAGGTGTTTGGCACAGGTGATGTAGGATCTGCTAAGAACATATCTATGAAAAGTTGTCTTTGCTCCTCTGGAAAACATTGCATGAATTTATTGTAGCCATGGCATGTTCTAGTGTCATGGCCTTGAATCTTGTGAAAACCACAATACGAGTTAGGATTGTAATTTCTAGGTTGTTGGTTTGGCGTATATTGTGGTCCAAAGCTCTGATCAAACGGTTGCCTATTAGGATTAAAGTTTTGCATGTGTTGTTTTTGGTTTTGGTTTTGGCTTTGATATCCAATTGAGTTTTGGCTTGGACACTGTGTCTAGATCCACCGTTGTTGTTGTTATTTTTTTGGATGATTAAAATCCACTGTATTGATTATTGGGGTAAAATTGTTGTTTCATTAATTGTTAGTCATTGGCAAAGTATTTATAACATTTGCCTTTTTAGCTTGGTCAGTTACCCCATATGTTGTTGCGCCATGATTTTTGTTAAGGATTTTAGTTCCTTGATTGATGTGTTTGGTAGTAGGATAAGTCGTAGTATTCTAGCTGGGGAGATTAGCCTCCCATTTGTTCCATACGTCTTGCGACCGCTATCTATTTCCGCTTGATCTATTTAGAGAGTGCTCTCAAGAACTTCATCGTAAGTCCTTAGTGGGAACTTTTGGACTTCTTCCTTCACCTCTCTACTAAGAGAATGAAGGAATAAATCGTAGAATTCCATTTGGTCCATGTTTGGAGCACTGGCCAAAGAATAAAGGATTGTATGCCATCTTTGGATGAAGTGAGTGACAGATTCATTGTGTTCTTGCTTAATGTGCAAAAATTCCCTGATTCCTATTCTCAACAATTTGTTCATGTCAAATGCTTTAATGAACTCTGAAACAAGTTGTTTAAATGAATGTATTGATGCTTTGGGTATTCTGTAACACCAATCGAGGGAAATGCCCTCTAAGGTTTTGGGGAATATTTTGGCAACAACCCCATCCCAAAGGAGTAGCTCTCGAATGGCTGTGGCATAGGTGTTGATATGTGCATTTGGGTCTCCCTCCCCTTTGTATTTGGGAAAATCAAGAAGTGGTCTTGGAAGCATGACGCTTCATATGGAAAAATCTAAGGGCTCTTTAAAATATTCTAAATAATTCCCTATCGCGTAGATTTCGACCATTGATGGTGCCTGCGGAGGGGGTGGAGGTGGAATGGGTTGTTGATATGGCATAGTGTATGAATTTGTAGGGATATAAGGAAATCCTTGTGGTTGAGAAAACATGCCAGGAGAGGAGAACACATCTCCCTATGGTGATTTGGAATACATGTTTAAGTATGGAGTATTGCCTAGGAATGGATCGTTTCGTACTAGACCGGGAGGTAACATATTCACCACTGGAACAGTGTTAGAAATGGCGGTTCTAGTTGGTATTTGTTGTGAATACTGAGGAGGCATGCCCAATGTGCCTATTCCTGTGAGGAGGTCTACTTGGATAGGATGATGTGGAGGATTGGAATTTCCTGGTTGTATGAATTGAGATGTTTGACTTGTTTGAGCAAGTTCTAACCCTCTAAATTTTTCTACTAAAGTTGAGATGACTTCATCTGGCGAAGTCACAGTGTTTTTCCTTAGTGGCGTTTGTTTTATATTCTGAGGTTGTATAGGCATGTGATACCCCGCTATGAATTGATCGTTTCCCTGCCAAGTTTCATCGAGGGAATTTCCTATAGGTAGTGGCATGGAGGTGTTTTCTTGAAAAAGGACCTCGGGTCATGTTTGTAAACTTCCTATAGGTGGGTACATAATCCCATAGCGTTGTTCATTCCTGGCGTAACGAACTAAATTTTCATCATCTAAAACTAGGTATGGATCTGATTGTCTACTAATTTTTGGTCTAAGCAGCACCTGAAGAGACAAACCAAATGCTCTTTTAAACTTCATATTGTTCGAGCCTGAAGGCTCTGTTTTTTGCATTTGAGTGAGTTGATCTAACTCCTCTATTTGGAAAGACGAACTATATCTAGTCCTCGGAGGTGGAGCTTGTGTTGATAATTGGTTATTTGAATAATTGTCACCCCATACTAAGAGCGAGGGTGATGAATGTCTATTCAGTTGAGCATAGTATGCCTCAAGACCTAGGAGAGGTCTGCCATATGCAGCGAATCCCAACATATTCGGCAGGTATATGAATACCTATAGAATAATGGAAAAGAGCGAAGGTGGAAGAAAGAGGTAATACAAAAAAGGGGAAGCACTGTGTTTTTCACGTCGAGTTCACCAATTTTGTACGATGGAAAAGTGACAAGTGAGCATGGGAATCTACAAGTAACTCTTCCTTATACCCGACCTCCTGAGGTTGTACCGAGATAGCCAGTGGGGATGGAATACGCGTTGGATGTAGACAAACTAGTTGGGCAATCTTATGTCTTTGATGTGCACTAGTGGAATCTGTGAATCTAAGGCAAAGAAGGCCCTCCTAACCTGAACTGGCATGATAGATTGATTAGTGAGGATGACTTCTCGAAGGATCCAATCAATATCAAGCTCTGGTGTGATCTGATCTATAGGTTGTGGGATACAAGGAAAATGACCTGCGATTATTTCATGTATATCTCTACATAGGGTCAGAAGATGGATGATGGATATATAGCAGATTCTACAGGTGATTATCTGGTCTAGTCCAGAAATTTTTAGCTTCATTAGCTGCTATGTCTAACATGGATAACTATGCAATAATGGTTGGTGGAAGTGGAGTGGATCTAAATACTAATGATCGTAAACCAGTGTCAACATTGGATTGACCTTTGGACTCATTAGGTTGTGGGATTTGTGAATCACAACCGTAGATTCGTAGTTGTTGTGGACCTGCTATGGTCATGTGTGGAATCATTCCCTAATCCCTAATATCCAATAGTCATATGCCTTCTCGGCCTCTATGTTTAGAATTAACAGTTGTGCAATATTTTTAGAATATCTTACAGGTAATCTTGTAACCTGAATTCGTAAGCTAGTGTTTATGTCAATGAGAATGTCTCCTGCGTCTTGTTATGGGACCAAAGGATCACAACCAAACATTTTCTCTCTTTCAGGCCCTTTTACAGTCATGTGGATAGTTATCTAGGGTAATCTATAGTTTGGCTAGTTTGACCAAAACATATGTGCTTTGTCATCTTCTATGTTTAGTCCTCTCAATTGTGAGCTGATTTGTTGTAGGTCTACTGTTGTTTGGAAGACTTGGATTCTAAGGTTATGATCTATATCAGTTATTATCGTAATGAGATTGGGTTGAGGCACGATTTGTTTGAATACGTATTATTTGGGCTCTCTAGGTCCCGTGATTGTCATGCAAGAAGGAAATGATATAAATCTAACTAATGAAAAAATAAATTAGCTATGCAAGATATATCTATGTATATTCCTAAATCTGAATTTATTGATAAGCTACTGAACATAATTTAAAAGAGAAATTTATCTAATATATCTAGCAATTGACAACTAAACTAAAAACACAATTAAAATAGACAAAGTAACTGAGTATAGCTACTTGTCTGTGTAGCTTGTAGATCTACTCTAAATAAACAGATTACCGATCTTACCTCAAAAGTGAGGAGTGAATCATAGTTTCTCAAAAATTATCAATCCCCATAGCTTCCCTTGAAATATTGAAAGTAAAATTAACTTAAATGAAATGATTGGATACTCTATTTGATATGCTTTAACTATAACTTTGAAAGCTTGAACCTGGATTTTACAGAACAGTGGTGAATCTGATGGTGTGTGGCCTTGTCCCCTCAATGTGATCTCCTCGTTCTTTCGTGCTCACATGGATCCAAAAAAGCATGTAATGCTAGCATCAACAAAATTATATATTAGGATAATGGTAGCTTAGGATGCAGACTGAATATAATGTGAGTAGGAGAGGGATAGCGCAAAAGAATAGAGCTTGGCTTATGCAATTCCTAGTGGGATTTATTACCAGTCATGCAACATAAAACATCCAGAACCTAAAACTATCTTATTTGACAAGTAGAACCTGTAACTATTATGGCTTCCTACTAAAAATCAAGCTATCCTACTCCAATTGATTGGATGAAATAATAACAGCACTTTGCACAAGAAGAATATGTGGCTTTCTAACAGCTAAACAACACTAACCATGCATAGAACAAATGAAACTATGAATGCTAAGCAAAATTGAAAGGCTAAGCTATTGAAATGAGAAATTTAGAGGCAAATTTGAGGGGCCATTTTCCTGAGTACAAGCCAGCTATTTATAGAATCCCATTTACCAAAAGGTGAAAACCAAATTGATCTCTTAAACCATAAACAATGCCAAAACACTATTCCAGGGAACTAGAATCATAAATACAAGAAAAGGTGGTGAAAAAAGCTGGTAAACACTGAAAAATTACATGAGTCATTAAAAAGAGCATTCTAGAAAATGCGTGAAGGACCTCTGCCTTGAGCAGGGTGGTGGTTATAGGACAGCTGCCCTGATTGGGTGGCGGTCACGAGATCGCCACTCAGGCAGGGCGGTGGTTTTGTCACTGAAGACCAAAACACAAAGGAAAGGAGGGGAGAAGGGAAAACAAAGCACGTAGGGGCTAAGTGGGGCATGTGGGATGTTAACGCATGCTTGGAGAGATTTTCTAGATTCTGAACACCTTGTGAGGAGACCTGTATCATCATTGGGGCTCGTGTAATGTTGTTCCGGTGGTGTAGTACCCTACAATTTTGGGTACGTAGAGTTACAACATGTGCCCATAGAATTAGAGGACATTGTTGTATTTCTACGAACAAGTATGCCACCAGAAGGAATGAAAGCATTAGAAAAGATGCAGCTTGCTAAATGCACGGCACCATTTATGTTAATTAGTGGTGACCTTTATAAGCTAGATAGAGATGAAGTATTGCATCGTTGTGTATTAGAGTATGAGCGCAAGGATATCATGGAAGAAGCTCATGGTGGTATTACAGGAGGCCATTATGTAGGTGATGTGACTTCCTGGAAGATCCTACTTGCTAGATTATGGTGGGAAAATTTGTATAAGGACTGTAAATAATATTATAAGGCATGTGATCATTGTCAGCACCTAGGAAAACTAGGGAAAAGAGATGAGATACCTTTGAGACCAATTACTAGTGCTTAACCATTTGAGAAATGGACCATTGACTTTTTAGGACCTATTTCACCAACTGTGCGCAAGACTGGATCACGCTATATCATTACTTGCACATATTATCTCACACGGTGGGAAGAAGAAGCATCTACTAAGGACTGTATGACAGCTATAGCAGCTAGGTTTCTATGGGAGAGTTTTCTTACAAGATATGGAGGTCCTTAATATTGACAAGTGATAGAGGTACACACTTTTTGAATGAGACAATCAGGATCCTATTAGATGAGTTTATGGTTGCAAAACATAAAACTACACCCTACCATCCTTAGGAAAATGGAACTACTAAGGCCTTCAACAAGATTTTGAGCCAGAATTTGACAAAAAAATTGATGTTGGAAGAAAGGATTGGGATGACAAAGTGTCAACTATTATTTTGGCATATAGAACAAATTACAAGAGATTAAACAAAGCCACACTGTTTCATTTGGTGTTTGGTGTGGAAGATGTTCTCCCTATAGAATTTATGTTACCTTCTTTATGCATTGCATGCACTAGAGGTCTAGATAATGAATAGGATTTAGAAGAGAATATTGAAAAGATGATTCAACTGGATGAGAAAAAAACCATAGCACGATGGAGTCAAAAGTAGGAAAATTCTAGGCAGAAGGAATGGCATGACAGAAACATGAGGGATAAGAAGTTTGAGATTGGAAAAATGGTACTTATTTATGAATCCAAGTTCTTGCGCCATCCAGGAAATCTCAAAGTACATTGGTTGGGGTCGTATGTCATCACTTCTATACTTGAATCAGGTGCTTTCCAGTTCGAAGCACTTGATGGAACACAGCTACCCAGTTACCTTAATGGGAGTAGGATGAAGCCCTACTATAAATAATTCTTCTTGGTGTTTGTAATAAGGCATTATTTCCATTTAGCTTAGGATTTCAATTTTTTATTTCCTTCATTGTCATTATGCTTTGTCAATTTAGTTGTTGTTCTTGTGTAATAAGAATTCTTGCGCGCATGAAGCTAATTACTATATGAAGAATGTTTATGCGTAGAGGACTGCACATACCTTTCATGTGGGGTGGTTGTAGTTATCCAAGTAAAATACTATGGGAATTGAAAGGTGGAAGTAATAAGCTGCTACAGGTGTGCTTTAAGTCAAAAGAAGATTGTTTCTCAAAAGTGACAAAGGATGGAGATGAATGAAAGAATAGTATAACATGAGGTAAGCGGAGGCCATGATAACTACCAAGATAAGGTACAATGATGAGATACTCAGGTTCAAGAGCATGCGTTGAAGAAAATTCTGTGACTAGAGGGTAGGAAGGCGCACTAGAAGGGTATAGCTGGGGCGTAAAAATGTACCATACAGGATGAATGAATTTGATCAATGAGTGAGGGGATATTTGGTAGGTGAAGGAGTAATAAATGCATCAAAATTTGAAAAAATTATATAAGGATGGAATGTGGACTCATTTTTACCATTGCGAATAAGAGTATTTGAGGAAAGGGCCAAGTGTAAAGAGTCGAGTGATCGGGTTAAAGTGTGAAGGGTGTGAAACCAAGTGTGAAAACTAGATCTGTGCAACAAGAAGCCTGAATCCCCGGTGGTGAAGGTTTTGAGTGAAGTAAGGAGACAAAAAAGATTTAGGTTACAAATTTTCCACCTAGGACATGATTGAATTGAGCTAGGGTTTGATTCACAAAGTTACAGAGTTCAAGAGGAGACATTTGCAAGGTAAAAATGGCACCTAAGAAGGCATCTTCAGCAGCAGTAAAAGGAAAGAAGAAGGTGGTCGTTGAGGAGGAAGAGATGGCACCTGAAATCCATTTTTCAAAAATTTAATATCCAGAAGGGGTCATCATTGGCCAATAGTGGGATTCACCCATAAGAAAGAGCAAAGTAAGTGAATACAACCACAGGACTTTGGAGAACAAGAAGGAGCTTGATTCCTTGCTCACTGCTAGGATGAACAAGCGTGGAACATGCCAGTTTATGAAAATGAAGGTGAGAAGCTTCTAAAGAAAATTGGGGTCTACCAATTATATGAGCTTCCATATTTCAGAAAGTATGAGCCCTTGTATAAGTGGAACATGAGTAGGGTGCATGAGGACTTCCTCTACTTTGTAGGACATAGAGTTAGAATCTCATATGCACTTATCTCATCAGTTATAGGTTTGAAGGCCATAGGAGAGGAAATAAAAAGTGTTCTTATAGATAAAGCCATGATTTTAAAGACCAGACAGGAATTGGGGTACCTGAAGGGTCTGCATGGAATGAATATAGACAAATTGAAGAATGTTTCAGTTGTGCAAGTTACAGCACACCTTGTTACCAAGGTGAATGATCAAGAGCGACAGTCATAGGTAAATACTATGTGGTTACACATTACGTGTAAGATGTTAGAAGGGGTAATCTACAACATTTTAGGCTTATTACAGAGAAAATAGTTGAAGAAGTGTGCACAGGGGGGAAGATTAGCTTTGGGGTTGTTCTACTATCACTAGTATTTATGGAGATTGGATTACCAAATAGATCAAATGAATAAGTATGGGAATACCCCATGGAGAAAAAGTCACCAATTGAAAGATTCAGCAAGTACCTATGCAAAGGGAAGAGAGATGGTATGAAAGGCTCCATGTAGAATTTGGAGAAGAGTGGCGCATCCCAAAGGACCTGCCAGCAGTGGTAGGGAAACAAGTCTAGTTTGTTGTATATCAACATTTCTGCATCACACGCTTCCTGATGAAATATGGAGTCTGGAGCCCTTGGTGTAAATTTCCTTACACATTCACTACAAGGTATTTCTAAGCATTGTTCACATATTTGCAGACACACACTGAATGGTATTCAATGCAGATAAGGTATACTATGACTACCATACATTGAGGAAGAAGTATGTGTATCCTAGTAGAAGTGCTTATACAAATAGGATCATTTTGGTGGTGCTAAGTATTAAGAATATAACCCTGGCTATAGCAGATGTGGGGGCAACATTGGTATATCTCTAGCTGAAGCCAAAGATGGAGAAAACAAGTATGTGGAAGGTGAGTTCGCACTTCCAGTACCACCAAAGGGAAAGCATACAATGGAGAAAATCCCAGTGCCTAATCCCACAGATCCAATTGAAGTGGAGGATGAGGAGGAGGATCACGAAGATAGTGGTGGTTTGGAGCATAGAGGTAAGATACATCCTATAAATAAGGGTGAAGTTGAATGCGCCATTACACCACCTCATCCACAAGAGGGGGATGATGAGGACTTGAATTCAGTCCAAGGGGAGCACAAGTTTAAGAGGGTGTTTAAGAGAATAAGGAACCAAGGTGCTACTCCAACCATGGTGTGCAAATCACCTAGACTCTGTGCAAAGAAGGAGGAAACTGAAGTTAAATGAGGAGGTGGAAGAGTCAAAGAAAATCACACCTAACTATCTTAAAATTCTAGAGAACATGAAAGAATAGGGTGAGGAATCAAAGGAAAAATAAGACGATGAGAAAATACTAGAGGAGATAGTTACAGAGAATGTTCAAGACATGGAGACACAAGTCCCAAATTTGGAAGCTAAAGTCCCTACGCATCAACGATCTAGAAGAACAAGTGGAGAGAACATTCCACCAGCCATGCAGTATATAGAGGATGCATGAAAAATTATACGTGCCCAATTCCAGAGCACAATAGCATAGAAGGATTTATTCATTTGGGAGCTAATGGATGAGGATATGGCGACTGTGCATGCTCAAAAGAAACTATCGTGGTTAATGCACACCCACATGGATGAGCATGAATTTGATGTTTGTGAATAGTCATGTGTTTTAAGATGACTAAACAAAGCACCCCAAGCTAGCCACATGAAAATAAAGCCTACTGTCATGTTAGATGAGAAGGTCAGCAATGCATTGGTGAAGGTTTTTACTAAAGGGGCTAGAAGAAACATGGAAAAAGCTACAATGATCAGAGTGTTGCGTGAGGAGCTGAAGAAAAAGGATGAAGAGATAGTGCACATAACGTAGGAGAGGTACTTCACACAGAATAAAAATGAGGTATTTATTAGCATCACAGAGGAGATTAGGGACAATGTCATTAGAGAAAGGCCACACTTGAAGGCCAAGGTACCATAGACGTTTCCTTCGGCGATACACTATGTAGGAAATTTGATGGACTTGGTACTTGAAGATGAACTTCTACACATGCTAGTGCCAAGGAGCTCAGAATAAGATTTCAAATGAGATAAAGCATCAGTGATGTGAAAGATTGCATCTTATGAAGGGTTGTTGCAAGTGTTACAGGAAGTATTGTAGAAAGTAGACCAAGCTTTAAACATATGCATAGCTCCAGAAGCACTTATCAACATAAAGACCATAGAAGAAAACAATGAGGTCTAAAAAATGATGAAGGATGAGACATTGGGCCACGCAGAAATATTATCAATGGTTAAGCAAAAGTACGAGGCCCTAACAGCAGCACAAGAGCCATACAAGACTTGGCTGGAAGAGCTTGGGAAGCTAATTATGTAGAAGATGGATCTTTTAGAAGGTAAAATGAAATCAATGTCAAGCATTGTGTTGGTTCTACAAAATGAGAAAGGAGAGATTACTAGGGATGAGTTGGAATCCATTGTTGTGGACATCCCATAAAAAGCATAGCAAGCACTCACTGAATGGTAGGTTTTGGAGGCTGAAATAAAGGAGTATCCAGAGTTGATACTTCAAATTGATATAGAGGAGGCTTCCTCATAACCTCATAGAAATTATTTATTTATCTAAATTCTATCATTCTTATTCTTTCCATTATTCTATTCTTTACTCCAATTTTTGGAGATACCCATTGTCGGGATGACAATGGGATTAGTGTTGGGTAATGTTGATCAAAGAATACTTGTCAAAGATCACACAAGGAGTCTGTGTGGGATAGAAGGCCTGGAACCAAGGGCGTAGAAGGACAAGAAGTACCCACATGAGAAAGGCAAGTTTATCTTTCAGGACTTAGCTGATTTTGAGCATGAAGACCTATTTTTAGAAGATGGCATGTGGAACATACCAACAATGCATAGACATGCGCACCATGTATTGTCTATCTTTATAGGAGAGGATTGAAGTGTTTTACATGGAGACAAGATAAGAATAGGATTGACACTTCAATTAACTACAAGAGGACTATAGATAACACATTTACATGTTTGGATATGGTTGTAAATGACATGTGGCTATCAATAGTATGTGGCCTATTTTTAGAATAGATAAGCGGTGAAGAGAAAGTCCCTACCCTATATATATGATGTTAGATACATAGTAGAGGTGTGTGTTTAAGTGTAACAAAGAATATACAAAGTGTGTGTATGTATATGTGATATACGCATATGACTGAATTACTGTATCAGATACATATGTGCCAGATATCCAAGACCAATTTGGTACAAAGAAGTATTACCTAATACAACTATATCCTTTTTTTCTATAGCTTGTGATTTATATTTGGAGCTCTAAGAGTGTTATAAATCGAGAATAACAATTCCATTGGTATTTCTAGGTCTGAGGGATTAGGATACCAAGACAATTTGATCATTTTTTATGTTCTTTTCAATAACTCTTTCATTTACAAGCTATCGACAATGAAGGTTTCATTCGAAGAATAGAGCATGATATCTCCAGTGCTTGTGTAAGTTATAAATTTGAGAGGATTTCTGATGTTTAATTTTGTTTTCCAAGATGCATAACTCTAATGTTAGATAATGTTTCTCTAGATGTAACGACATTCTGATTCAGACACTCGATGATTCTTGAATGTCCAGTCCTACCACAAACCCTAGTAGTCCTTGATCCTTAGATAAAAGGAGACACCATTACTTGGATTCCATTTATAATAATAGAGATAATTGTAAATTCATGTTATGACGTCTAAATATGTATGCATTTCAATTTTTTTGGAAATCACATCACACCCTTCACTAGGATTGATGACTACCCATATTTTTTTGAAGGTGATTTTGAAAGCATCCATGGGTTTATCATAGAAGGAATTATCAATGAATGAAAGGTCACTAAACCATAGGCCAGTTGACTCCCATTCAAAACTAAACAAGAAATATTTACTAGGTGATTGATAAACCCTATGTGTTCTTAGACATTCCCTTGTTGCAATGTGTTCATGAATTTCTATAAAATTTTCTATCCATTCTAGTATCAAAAGAGATTTCTTTTTCTCCAGAGGTGAGAATATTATAGCCAATTCAGTTATGATCTTATAGGTCTTTGCGTTGGTATATTCTTTATGTTTCTTCCATTTCCTTTGAGATTAATTTTTTTTTTGCAATTGTGGCCATAAAATATGTATATATGGAGCTCTTAAAGGACCTATTTAATTAGGATGACTCTAGCTTGCCAATGATAACTAGAGAGGCTAGTCCACTAGTTGCTTATTGCATTGATAACAATGTTATGCCTTAATAGTTTCTAGGAGAGGATGATCTTTAAAATTTAATTAAATAGCTTATTTCCTTGGCCTATTACGATGATACCAAATAATTCTCTGAAACTTTCTTGATATCCTTTGAATATTTTTTCTTTAATAAAGAAACAAGGATCATTTATATAGTTTGGACTCAAATCCTAAACATATTTGTGGCAACAACCATATATGTCGGGAGAAATGTGAATTTTTTGGAGTATGCATAATCCTTACTGAGTTAGTGAGACAAACTAGGAACTTTCAAGGAAGAAGAGGTTGTTGTGAATATGAACATATATCAGAAAAAAAATGTCTTGTGTAGAGATTTTTATGTTCAAACAAAATCATGAAGGTCCACATTTGCACACCAAGAAGCAAAAGGTTATACATTACTGTGACACAAGGTGCTAAACATGTGGTTTTTTTTAGCTTCCTATGGGTCATCCTAGCTTGGATAATACCATACATGGAAATAGGAGAAATGTGAAATATGTTTCAAAGAGGAAAAGAGAGTGAGAGTGAGATTGAGATTGAGAGAGAGAGAGAGAGAGAGAGAGAGAGAGAGAGAGAACATGATAGGAAGAGAGAGTGATAGGTTTTCCAATACATTATTTTGTAAATGGTAGCTCGTGGCATTAAACCAACTTCACCAAAAATTTTGGTTGGCCATTTAAATGTTATTGGAGGCTTCATTTCGGTGTCAGACGATGTCGTTTCTTCTGAGATACTTTATCGGGGTGTAGTCCCTTAAGAGCCCGGACACCAAAAAAGGATATAACTTCAATGAGTGATTTATAGATCTCCATTGAACCTGGAGAGGTCTTGCTTGATCCTACACTTCCATGTCGGGACCATCTACAAAATCCTATCTCAGTTTTCTCCATATCAATTTGGTTCTCTCATTGTCCTATTGTTTGTAAAAGTGAAAAATATTGTAGTTTGAGTCAGTTTAAGGATGCCAAACATAATATTTTGTAAATGAAATCTCTTGGCACCAAATCCACTGTGATAACATATCTAGGTGTCCTCATAAATTCTACTGGAGGCTTCTTTTTGGTGTTGAATGGTGTCATTACCTCCGGGTTACTTCATCTGGGCATAGTCCCTTAAGATCCCTGAGAGAAAAAAACTCTATAACTTTGACAGATGATTTATAAGTCTCCATGGCACCTGGAGACATCTCATCTGATTCTACACCACCATGTCGGGACCCTCTACAAAATTATATCTTTATTTTCTCCATCTCAATTTTGTTCTCTCATTGTCCTATTGTTTGTAAAAGCACAAAATATTGTAGTTTGAGTCAATGTAAGGATGTCAAATACAATAGTTTCCAAATGGAAGATCTTAGCACCAAACTGACTATGCCAACACATTTGGGTGCCCTGGTAAATGTTAGTGGAGTATTTTTTTTAGTGTTAGATGGTGTCATTGCTTCTAGGCATAGTCCCTTAAGAGCCCTAAGACCAAAAAAAATAAAATTTGACGAGTGATTTCTCAGCCTCTATGGCACCTGGAAATGTCTCGTCTAATCCTAAACCTCCATGTTGAAACTCTATAAAAAAGCCTATCTTATTTTTCTCCATCTCAATTTGGTTCTCTCATTTTCCTATTGTTTACAAAAATGAAAAAATATTGTAGTTTTAGTCAATGTAAGGTTGTCAAATGCAATATTTTGCAAAAAAAATATCTTGGAACCAAACCAAATGCACCAACACATCTGGGTAGCCTAGCATACTCTTATGGAGGCTTCATTTTGGTGCTAAATGGTGATGTTTTTTCCAGGTTACTTTGTTCAGGTGTAGTCCCTTAAGAGTCCGGAGACCAAAAAATGCTATAACTTTGACAAGTGATTTCTTGGTCTCCATAGCTCCAAGATATGTCTCAAATGATCCTACACCTCCATGTTGAAACCCTCTATAAATTTCTATCTCATTTTTCTACATCTCACTTTAGTTCTCTCATTGTCCTGTTGTTTACAAAAGAGTAAAATATTGTGGTTTGAGTTAGTGTAAGGATGTCAAACACAATATTTTGCAAATGAAAACTCGTGGCACTAAACCCACTACGCAAACACATTGGGGTGGCTTCATAAAAAATATTGGATGCTTCATTTTAGTGCCAGAAGGTGTTGTTTCTTTTGAGCTACTTTTCCCAAGCGTAGTCTCTTAAGATCCCGAAGACCAAAAAATGTTATAACTTTGACAGGTGATATCTCAGTCTCTATGGCACTTGGAGAGGTATAGTCTAATCCTACACCTCTACATTAGGTGTAACGCCCATTAAAAAAACCCACTTGAGACGCAAGAAACAAACTAGGATTAGTTGGGAAAAATTATGGAATAATGTTTTTTGTTTAAAAGAGTACAATCAGGTTACAAAGCAACATCTGTCACTAGCAAGTTCCAGAACAATTCTAATTTACTAAAACATAATTTTCTTTTATTAACAATTATCAGAGGTCATAAGGTCCAGAATTAAGGGCTAGAAGGTTCAATAAGGTTCAGAGGGTAATTCCTCACCATACCCACTCTCTAACAGGCTTAAATATTCAAATTGATTTTTCTCACACTTAACACATTCAAAATTTACCTAAATTATTCCCATTGGATAGGAAATTTCCTCACCTTTCCATTGATATAAATAAGTCCTCCTAACTCGTCATAAAACTCAAGTTATGGGCCAGTGGGCCTTGGGGTGAAAATTTTCCCCCAAGAGTGGCCTTGTGGGCCTAGGGGAGAAAATTTTCCCTTGCGCGGGGCGGCGGAGTGGGAAAGGGTTTTAGCACTTTTTCCCCTTTTGGCACAAAAGTGAAATTTTCCTCTGCATGCCCGTGAGCCCAAGGAGGACACATGTCAAGCTCTGGATGACGTAGGGAAAAATGGACTTGTGGGGAAACATACGAATTTTAGACTTTTACTTCAAAAAGTGCAAGGGTTAAATTTTGCGCGTGCCTTCACCGATCCCAAATGATGCCACGTGTCATGATTTCATTGATCGTGGGTCAATGGATTATCAAAGCACTTTTAGGATTTAATATATTTAAGTTTAAAAAGTTCAAAGTATCAAAAAGTCACATGCCTCCACCGACACCTAAGGCTGCCATGTGTTAGCCTTTCATTGGCTGCGGGCTAGTGGGTCAGAGGTGAGATTTAAGAAAATTTTCAAAAATTTAAAAAAAAAATTCCAAGGAAGAAAATGGTACCGCACCTCCACTGTTGCCTCGAGAGGCCATGTGGTAGCCTCTAATTAGCTATGGGATGATGGGGAAAATTTTAAAAAATTTCCCAAAAAAAAATTCCTAAGTTTTTTACGGAAAAAACTCAGGCCGCGGGCCTGCCAAGAAAAATTTTTCCAAAATTTTCTACCAAGGAAGGAAAAATTTAGAAGGCCATAACATTTCATAAAAAACTTAGGTTTGGGAAAACAAGGACTTTCTGGAAAGCTCACGACACCCTCTTTCCAAAAAAATCATTAATTTTAGATTTTGATAAAGTTTAAGGGGTCAATTTCATGAAAAATTTATGCATGATTTTTAAAAGCAAACTGGTAAATTTTAACTTATAAATTTTGTTCAAATTTTATCTTCTCCTTCACTCAAATTCAAATTTTTACAACTTTTGACAGCTAAAATATTGTGAAAAGGTTTGGGCCCGATTTTACAATGTTTTAAAATATTTCCTTAAGTGATTTTTTTGTCGAATTGAACTCATTTATACCCTGGTATGTTCAATTTTAATGTTTCATTGTTATTTCTTGCTTATAGGTTCGAAATGTTCATTTTAGATAAATTATTTTCCAGTTTTAAAATTTAAAATAGAGATCAATTTCTAAAGGGATTTATTTATCATTTTTCACCTTCCAAGTATGGAAATTCATTTCTATTCTAGTCTAATACAATTATTTGTTTCAACAAACCATTTAATGGATAAAATGCAAAGTATGATTTCCAATTTTGTCATATTTTCAAAAGAAAAAAGTGATACAATTCCTTCATATGTATTCCTTTCTTTCAAATAGAGATTTCAATAACATTTAAAGATCAGATTTCAATACAACAATGCAAATGAAGAAAGGTATTGCAATCCTTTATTGATTTCAAATACCACTTTACATGTCTCAATTCCTTGAATGCATATAACAGATTTCAATTTCTTTCTTTCAAATGCACAGAACAGAGTATATATATCTTTCACATTTCAAATTTACAACTTTCATAGCTCAATACAAATATCTTTCCATTTCAAACATTTACAAATTCATCCACTTCAAAAGGGGAAAGTTATAATGGGATTTTTATTTCAAAAATTAATGTCAAACTATCTTTTCTTAGCTCCAGAATAGAAACATGCTTCCTTCTCATTCTTCCAATTTGATCACAACAAAGGCAGGGGAAAGGTAACACTCTCCACCCAACCAAGACATCCAATGAAAGGAGAAGCCATCCTTCTTCATTGACCCCCGAGCCCCAACCACAATGTAATAAGAAATGTATTTCAACTCATGGCAACAACAGGCTTCCACATCAAAAAAAAATATTTCAACATACACATTCAAGTTAAAAACACAATCTAAACAAAATAGCAGTTTACAACTGTATTGAAACATTAAGACAATACTTAGGCTACATCATGGAATCCAAAGGAACAAGAATCTGCTTATGCCTCCCAATTGTAATTGGGTTTCCACCTATAACAAAATACCAATATAAATCATCACACATATCCTTATGCCCCCCACAATCCCTCCTTATGCCCCCCAAAAAGTAAGAAATGCAAGCTATTTCTTTTCCATGGTGGATCCCAATACCAAACTCCCTCCACAAGAATTATGATGCCAATGGCATTCCCGTATGCCCCCCACATGGATTCCTCATAGCTTTCTCCTACACCATTCCTAGGTATTCTACCTAACCAGCCAACAAATACACAAAACATTCACCATTCACACAAACATAAAAAGAAATAAAAGCATATATGAAGAGCTAAGCTCCTACCTCTCCATGGTATATTTTGTTCCAAAACCAAAAGCTTTCAATGCAAAAATACAGTCCCAAAATTAGGAAAGCCCAAGTATGAAATGCTCTCCAATATCCTCTAAAATCAGCAAGAGCTCTAAACAACCAAGGTAACTTCACCCCAAGGAAGCATTCCAAAAGTTCAACAACAACCCAAAACAAAGCAAAGAGTTTCAATTTTATAGAAGAGGGAAGTGAAGAGGATGAGGTGGATCCATGTACGATGCCACATGACACATCCTCAACTCCAACACAAAATTCTAATTCATTCTCCAATGCTCAATAAAGAGGTTGGTGAAAATATGACAAATAAACTTACACACTCCAAAAAGCCCACACCCCAAATGACTAAATTTAATAAAATGTAAGAAGAGTGCAATTAAATTTACAATTTGTCTTCCCAAAATGCATTAAAAAGGTCTAAAATCAACCCTCCAACCATAGGTATGGTTTGTAAATAAAATTAAGAGGTATGGAACAAGTTTTACTTGTCCCAAAAGCCTCCAAAACTAGCCTCCAAGGAAAAATTCGAATTTCCAAGGAGGTGGAGTGTTTCATACTCCAAAATCTGACTTACAAAACTCTTACACATACTTACAACATTTAATGAAAAATACAACAACTTCCATAATTAATTATATCCCAAATTTGATTTATGTATTTATTTTAGCAATATGATTACTCACATTAATTTCTCCATAATTAAAAGAATAATGAAAGGGGTAAATGCATCACAAAATAAACACATGAAAATAATAATAAAAAGGAACCACATTAATAAAATACACAAATCCCCTTGGTCACATTCAAAGATAACCCCCCCATGGGAATCCCTAAAAAAAATACAACACACACAACAAATACAGTTGCCATGGTAACCTTTTTTGAATTCATCTAGAATTCTAATGTAGTTGGTCTCCAATCCCCCCATGTTTGTTGTGATATTTTAACCTAAAAAACACAAATACCTCCTTTGGCCTCGTGGCCATATCATAGTATCCAACATGATATAAATGTAATCACAAAATCATCTATACACATGAATCACAACAACAACAAGGAAATCAACAATATCACTTACAATTTATATCAGTAACTATATCATCATCATATAATGTCCATTTTCTATCTACTCACAATATACAAAAATCACATGTCTGAATAACATTCATAATATTTCCATGTCAAATAGTATATCATTATCCACATATGAAGTGTCTCTAATAATCATCACGCATCATTATTTAATAAAGATCAACAATAATCCATGGTCCACCATCTAACATCATACTAAATAAAAACTATAATAATGTCCATAATGTAATCAACAGTATCAAGATCAGTAAAAAAGGTGTCAAAGAGAAGTGGGCACTACATCCCCCTCCCCTTAGACTCAACTTCCTCTTGGAAGTCACTGGAACAATTGTGGAAACTGAACTCGTAATAAGGTAGCATCCTCCCATGTAGCTATAGTCTCATCATATCTTTCCCACAACACCCGAACCTGATCAACCTCTCTACCTTGAAGGCCCAAGGTCCGATGATCTAGGATTCAAATGGGCTCCACCATCACCTGTCCCTGATCCTACACCTGCAATGATGTCCAATCTAACACATGAGAAGGATCTGTAACATATCTCCTAAGAATTAAAACATGAAACACATCATGTATGCGAGACAAGCTAGGTGGAAACCCTAGATGGTAAGCCAAAGGGCCAATACGATCTAAGATCTCAAAAGGACCAACAAATCTAGGAGCTAACTTAGAACCTTTTCTATAACGGATAGGGATCTTGTGTGGCCTGACACGAAGGAACACCTTCATGCCCACATCAAAGCTAGGGTCAGTCCTATGCTGATCTACATACTTCTTCTGTATGTCGTGTGCCTCCTGTAGTCTCTATCTAATCAATACTACCTACTGCTCCCTGTCCTCTAGCCTGTCCTAGCTAAGAGGTGTTTTACACTCTCTACCATAAAAATCCTGAAAAAGAGCCATGCCTATAGAACTCTAAAAACTATTAATGTAGGCAAAATCTACTAAGTGCAAGTACTCCTCCCATCTAGATTGTTGATCCATCACATACATCCTGAGCATGTCCTCTAAAATCTGATTCACCCAATCATTCTGTCTATCTATCTCAGGGTGATATGTTGTGCTGAAGTTGATCTTCGTCTCGAGGGCATACTGAATGGTAGTCCAAAAATGTGAAGTATACAAAGGATCGCGGTCACAAATGATCTTCTGCAAAATCCCATACAACCTAACGATCTCATCCAAATATACCCTTGCCACTGATCTAGCTGTATAAGTGGTCTTCACCAGAGAAAAGTGATCCAATTTTGCTAATTTATCAACCATGACCATGATGGTGTCGTAGTGATAACCCGACATCAGTAGCCCAATAATGAAATCCAAGGAAATGGTGTTCCACTTCCATTCCGGTATAGCATGAGGAAAGAGAAGGCTAGCTGGATGCTGATGCTCAGGCTTAACTCTCTGGAACTCTAAAAATCATGACACGAACTAGGCCACATCTCTCTAAAGTCCTCTCTAATGATAAAATTGTCTCAAGGTGGCGTGCATCTTCTTCAACCTGGGATGGGATGAATAGGGTGCACGATGTGCCTCTACCAAGATGTCCTACCTCAAGCCTCCATCTCTAGGAACATAAATCTAGCTTTTGTTCCTAAGAAGACCATCTACCTCTAAGGAAAAACCATCAAACTTCCCCTTAAGGGGTCTTTGGGAATCAATCTCTACTCGAAATGCAATGTAGAAGCTGTCAAGAGGAAGTTGTTGAAGAATCCTACTCCGTAAATCTATGCTCACTAAGATGGCCATAGCCACATGTATTTGTCTACTGAGAGTGTCTGCCACCACATTCTCCTTCCCCTTCACATGCTCACTCTCCATACCATACTCAAAAATTAACTCCATCCAACGCCGCTAACACACATTAAGATTGAGTTGTGTGAAGAGGTGGTGAAGACTTAAGTGATCTATCCTGAGTGTGAATCTCCGACTAAGAAGAAAGTTCCTCCATCAAACCAAACCATGCACAACTGCCACAAGCTCAAGATCATGAATTGGATAAATAAGCTCGTAATCCTTGAGTTTGTGAGAATCAAAAGCTATGGATCTGCACCTACTCATCTTGCATGTACTCAACATACTGGAGTAGATCCAAAAACCTACTCTCATACTCTGCTACTGAAAGAGATGCCTATTAAAGGTCATAAAAATCATCTATCCACTGTTGTATGAACCTCTGTGACAAATATCTACTCCTGAATCTCTCCTCAAATAGCTCCCAGGTAACTATCTCAGAATCAACATGGAGCTTCTACTCCTCTGTCCTCCACCATACTCCTACTCCATCCCTTAGTAGATGGATCACAACATGATCTTTCATGTTGCTAGAACAAGGACAAAGCTTGAAGCAACCACCCAAGCTCACTAGCTAGGACTCTACCTAAAACCCACCTGTTTCACTAGAATAATGTGAGGGTCAAAGCTTTAGGATCTCCCTAATGTGATCTACAGCTATGGTATGATGGCCTCGAGGTCTCTCAACATGCTCATCCCTAAGCCTAGGGCTCTGAGACCTCTCTCTATGCTCTGAAACTCGGTCACCTTGTCCCCTCTATGGTGACTCTGCCTTGGCTAACTTTGCATGGGATTTCTCTCCTCTATGCTCCTCGCTGGGTCGAGGAGATACCTAAACCTCAATAGAAATGTCTGTATCATGTATAGCTGCACGTCCTCCTACTGATCCTCCGCATAGAGCGGCATTAACATCCTGAAGAGTCTACAAAATCTGGGGTAGGATGGCTGCTACACCCTGATCTAGTGGTGGTAAGTCTGGGTCTATGTGAAAATTCCCCTCATCCCGTCTATGCCTCCTACACAGACTAAGGTGGGATTTAGTTCATTTTTCTAAGTTTTATTCAGTTTCCATGTTTACTAAAATAAACAATTTCTAACTAAGTTATTTTCTAGATTTAAAAGTGTGCTAGGTTTAATTTTCATGTCTCAAGTTTTCTAGTGTGCCTAATGGTCCAAGATTTTGAACCACTACTCTAATACCAAGTGTAACACCCATTAAGACAAACCACTTGAGACCCAAGAAACAACCTATGACTAGTTACGAAAAATTATGGAATAATTTTTTTGTTTAAAAGAGTCTACAACTAGGTTACAAGGCAACAATTGTCACTAGCAAGTTCTAGAACAATTTTAATTTACCAAAAATAATTTTCTTTTATTAACAATTATCAGAGTTCATAAGGTCCAAAATTAAGGGCTAGAAGGTTCAATAAGGTTCAGAGGGTAATTCCTCACCATACCCACTCTCTAATAGGATTAAAGCTTTAACTTGGTTTTTTTCACACTTAATGCATTCAAAATTTTCCTAAATTATTCCCATTAGATAGTAAATTTCCTTACCTTTCCATTGATATAAAGAAGTCCTCCCAACTCCTCATAAAACTCAAGTTATGGGCCGACAGGCCTTGGGGTGAAAATTTTCCTCCAAGAGCGGGCCTATGGGCCTAGGGGAGAAAAATTTCCCTTGCGTAGGGAGGAGGAGCGGGGAAGGGTTATAGCTCTTTTTCCCCTTTCAATGAAAAGGTGAAATTTGCCTCCACATGCCTGCAAGCCTGAGGAGGACACGTGTCAAGCTTTGAATGGCACAAGGAAAACTGGACTTTGGGGAAACATACAAATTTTAGACTTTTGCTTCAAAAAGCGCAAGGGTTAAATTTTGCACGCGCCTCTGCCAATCCTAGATGATGCCACATGTCATGATTTCATTGACTGTGGGTTGACAAACCGTTGGAGTGATTTTAGGATTTAAGATCTTTAAGTTTAAAAAGTTCAAAGTATCAAAAAGTTACGCACCTCCATCGACGCCTAAGGATGCCATGTGTCAGCCTTTCATTGGCTGCGGGCTAGCAGGTCGGCGGAGAGACTTAAGAAAAATGTTGCCCTAAAAGAGTTATAAAGTTTCAAGGTCAAGAACAATGGTTCTGCTCCTCCTGCCGTCGCCTAGTGATGCCACATGGTAGCCTCTGATTGGTTGTAGACCGGCAGGGCAGCGCGGAAAATTTTAAAATTTTTCCCAAAAAAAAAAATTCCTAAGTTTTTTAAGGAAAAAATTCGGGCTGTAGACCTGCCAAGGAAAATTTTCCCAAAAATTTCCACCAATGAAGGAAAACTTTAGAGGGCCATAACTTTTGATAGAGAGCTCGGTTTATGGGAAAATGAGAACTTTATGGAAATATATCGACAGCCCTCTTTGCATAAAGAATCATAAATTTTAGATTTTGATCAATTTTAAGGTGTCAATTATAAGAAAAACGGCCTGCAGTGCATTTTTAAAAGACAAACTGGTAAATTTTAACTTGTGAATTTTGATTCAAATCTGATCTTCTTCCTTCTCTCAACATGTCAAATAGACATTGAGGATTGTTCTAAGAAGGAATTCTAGGATTGTATTGGAACGTAAATTTTCTTGATTGATTTCCAATTTGAATTTTTACAACTTCTGACAGCAAAAAGACTGTGAAAATGTTTGGGCCCAATTTTGCAATGTTTTGAAGAATTTTTCCTTAAGTGATTTTTTTGCCCAATTGAGTTCATTGATATCATATCATGTTCATATTTTAATGTTTTAATGTTGATTTCTTGTTTGCAGGCTCGAACTGTGCATTTTAGAGAAGTTATTTACCAGTTTTAAATTTTAAAACAAAGATCAAATTTCTAAAGGGATCTATCTATCATTTTTCATCATTCCAAGTATGGAAGTTCATTTCTAATCCTATTCTAATACCAATTTAGTTGATTTCAACAAATCATTTAATGGCTAAAATGTAAAGTTTGGGTTCCCAATTTTGTCATATTTTTCAAAAGAATAAAGTAATACAATTCCTTCATACGTATTACTTTTCTTTCAAACAGAGATTTCAATAACATTTAAAGACCAAATTTCAATGCAACAATGCAAATGAAGAAAGGTATTGCAATCCTTTATTGATTTCAAATACCACTTTACATGTCTCAATTCCTTGAATGCATATAACATATTTCAATTTGTTTCTTTCAAATGCACATAATAGAGTATATATATCTTTCACATTTCAAATTTACAACTTTCATAGCTCAATACAAATATCTTTCCATTTCAAACCTTTACAAATTCATCCACTTCAAGTGGGGAAGGTTACAATGGGATTTTTATTTCACAAAGTACTGTCAAACTGTATTTTCTCATCTCTAGAATAGCAAAATACATTCTTCTCATTCTTCCAATTTGATTGCAACAAAGGTAGGGGAAAGGCAACACTCTCAACCCAACCAAGACATCTAATGAAAGGAGAATCCATCCTTCTTCATTGGCCCCCGAGCCCCAACCACAATGCAATAAGAAATGTATTTCAACTCATGGCAACAACAAACTTCCACATCATAAAACAATCTTTCAACATGCACATTCAAATTAAAAACACAGTCTAAACAAAACAACAGTTTACAACTTCATTGAAACATTAAGACAATACTCATGCATCATCATGCAAGCCAAAGGAGCAAGAAATATGGGGGAAGCTTCTCATGCCTCTCAATGGGAATTGGGTTTCCACCTATAACAAACTGCTAATATAAATCATCACACATATCCTTATGCCCACCACAATCCCTTCTTATGTCCCCCACAAATTTCCTTATGCCCCCCACAAATTTTCTTATGCCCCCCACATGGATTCCACATAGCCTTCTCCTACACCATTCCTAGGTAGTCTACCCAACCAGCCAACACACACACAAAACATTCACCATTCACACAAATATAAAAAGAAATAAAAGCATATATGAAGAGATAAGCTCCTACCTCTCCATGGTAGATTTTGTTCTAAAACCAAAAAATTTAAATGCTAGAATACAGTCCCAAAATCAGCAATGCCCAAGTATGAAATGCTCTCCAATCTCCTCTAAAATCAACAAGAGCTTCAAATAGCCAAGGAAACTTTTCCCCAGGGAAGCATTCCAAAAGTTCAACAACAACCCAAAACAAAGCAAAGAGTTTCAATTTTATGGAAGAGGGAAGAGAAGAGGATGAGGTGGATCCATGTAGGATGCCACATAACACATCCTCAAATCCAACACAAAATTCAAATTCATTCTCCAATGCTCAATAAAGAGGTGGGTGAAAATATGACAAATAAACTTACACACTCAAAAAATCCCACACCCCAAAGGACTTAATTTAATAAAATGTAAGAAGAGTGAAATTAAACTTACAATTTGTCTTCCCAAAATGCATTAAAAAGGTCTAAAATCAACCCTCTAACCATACGTATGGTTGGCAAATAAAATTAAGAGGTATGGGACAAGTTTTACTTGTCCCACAAGCCTCCAAAACTAGCTTCCAAGGACAAATTCGAATTTCCAAGGAGGTGGAGTTATTCATACTCCAAAATTTGATTTACAGAACTCTTACACATACTTACACATCACTTATACATACTTACAACATTTAATACAAAATCCAACAACTTCCATAATTACTTTCTTATATCCCAAATTTGATTTATTTATTTATTTTAGCAATATGATTACTCACATTAATTTCTCCACAATTAAAAGAATAATGAAAGGGGTACATGCATCACAAAATAAACACATGCAAACAATAATAAAAAGGAACCACATTAATAAAATACACAAATCCCCTTGGTCACATTCAAAGGTAATCCCCCCATGGGAATCCCTAACAACAATACAACACACACAATAAATACAGTTGCCATGGTGACCTTGTTGAATTCATCTAGAATTCAAATGTGGTTGGTCTCCAATCCCCCGATGTTTATTGTGATATTTTAACCTACAAAACACAAATACCTCCTTCAGCCTCGTGGCCATATTAGAATATCCAATATGATATAAATATAATCACAAAATCATCTATACACATGAATCACAACAACATCAAGGCAATCAACAATATCACTTACAATTTATATGAACAACTATATCATCAGATCATATAATGTCCATTTTCTAGGTCTACTCACAATATCCAAAAATCACATGTCTGAACAACATTCATAATATGTCCATGTCAAATAGTATATCATCATCCACATATGAAGTGTCTCTAATAATCATCATGCATCATAACTAAATCAAGATAAACAATAATCCATGGTCCAACATCTAACATCATACTAAATCAAAACTATAACAATTTCCATAATGTAATCTACAGTATCAAGATCAGTATCCAAAGGTGTCGAAGGGAAGTGGGAACTACACTGGGACTCTCTACAAAATCTTCTCTCGGTTTTATTAAGTACTAATAGAAAAATTTGAAATTGTAAATTTCATAGCTTAAAATTTCAAAGAGAATTTTTTCCTAGAAACTATTAAGGAACAACATTGACTCCGTCCTACATAGTTAAGGATGATTAGAAGGTGATTTTTGAATATGAATGCAAGAAACAACCAGTGGATTGACATTTTTAGTTCTCTCTCTCTCTCTCTCTCTCTCTCTCTCTCTCTCTCTCTCTCTCTCTCTCTCTCTCTCTCTCTCTCTCTCTCTCTCTCTCTTCATGGGTCCTTTATTCTTTAAACCGTTTGGAAGGCATGAGAACAAGTGAAGCACTTGGTGGTTAGGCAGCCCATCTTCTCTTCATTTGACATTAGGTGTCAAACATACAAATTGATTTTGTTGAATCAGAAATATAATGACAAGATCCTTTCCTTGACAAGAGGTTGTTCTTCCCTTCTTTGGTTTGAGAAAGGAATTAAAATATTTCATGACTTGTATAGATTTACGAAGTGATGGAATGGATAGAACTTAAATCTTTTTATAACCTACCTCAATCTTAGTTCAGAATGTATAAAAATGCTCAGAAATTATTTCACAGCTCCCTCTACTGGACTAATTATGGATGATGAGAATTAATTTTGGGATACTATGAGGTGGTTCAAAGGCCCCCTCTCCAAGAGGCTACTTCCAAACAACTCTATGAGAATATGTCCTTCTCCCCAAACCTTTCCTCAAGCCTTAACAATAAGTGGAATGTTTTTGCACCATTAGTAGATGGAATCATAGATTTAATGTTTTGTAGTCTTCTTATATTCAGTCAAATAAATATTTCTTTAGATTGCTTCTAATCCATAATAATCTTGTTGTTGGATTCTAATATTTTATAGGTTGTAGAGACTATAAGCTTGTTGCTTTCTTTAAATATATATATATATATATATATATAATATATATATATATATATATATATATATATATATATATATTTCTTTAAAGTGGATGGAAATGAAATTGAAATTATATTATTATACTAGATGACACTGAATGATTATAGTACAATGAAAAATTTGTAAATTTCTTACAAATATATTTTAATTCCCATGTTAAAAACATAAAAAAAATTAACACTAATAATACATATTAACATAACATACATATGATATCACATTAATGTGGACTTATATTCATGTATAAAGCATGTTTCATCAAATATACAAGTCTTAAAAAAATATTTATCATATATTATACTGATTCAAAAATCCTCGATAGAATAAAAAATTTGATCAAAATAAATTTCTTAATAAATCCATGTAGGCATATACAATGATATACATCGACAAATTATAAATCTACGCCAGTATGCCACAAAGGTAGACAACAAAATAAGTATACATCTAAGTTATAGGGCATCATCAAATAATCTAGTTCTCTTCGCCCGTCGAGAAGAGGACTCAGGCACATCAATGGAACATCCCTTATTGTGTGTGGAACTCCTACACTCAAAGGATGTCTCTAGATCCATGTGCTAATACAAATAAACAACATAACCATTAGTATACAATTAGTAACATATAAACTGATACTACTAAAAAATAAATACTTAATGCAATATGTTGATCACTATAAATCATACTATGCCTCTCAAGATCATCAATAACATCAGTACGAGGTGCACACACTGGTGTAGTCAACTCTTCCTGTTGGTAATCATGATGAAAAAAATTAGAATACATATGAATGTTATTTATTTATACTAAATGATGTTTTTTAATGCAATATCTTCATTATGAAAATTAATTTATTAGTGCATACTTGTGTAAGAGGCACATAGGAAGCTATGCCCATAGCAACTCCAATATCTAAATAGCGTCGAATATCTTTAGGAGACTCCAATAACATCATCAACTAAAAAAATAATAAAAATCACATTAGTAAATTCATATGTTAACTATAGTACATTTTTTGGAACTTACTCATTATCGTATGTGTTGTCATTGATGTCAAGTTGCACTAATTTCAAAAGTATTTGATGTCAATAGGAATTGATGGAAAAAAGGATTAATTGGTAAAGTGAGAAAATGAGAAAGATGAAGGTTGATTGGTAGTGTCAATTGATAGAGGCTTTAGGATGATCAAGCATAATCTCTAAGGGCTTCAGTTATTTTGTGCAAGCCATGGGTATGAGGAGATAGCCATTGAAGCTTTGAAGTAATCGTCGAAGATTTGAAAAAGTTATGAAACTCTATAAGGAGCCACATAAGCTTAACGAAGGTGATGGGTAAAGGGATGAAGTTAAAAAGAAAAATAAGTTAAAAAATGATCCATGAGTGAGAAAGGTGAAGAAAAAGATATGAAGGAAGAGCCACAAAATTAAGAATAGTCTGAAGGAAAATCCACAGGAGTAAGGAAGACTAGAGGGATCCACACATAAAGAAAAAGCTACGAAGAATCAAAAATCCACTAAGGACGGAAGATAGTTGGGGAGAACGATAAAATCCGCATGTGAAAGGAAAAAGTCACGAACATGGCACAAAACCATGGGAAAGCAACTAGAAAATATGAAAAGCCACGTAACATTGCAAAATCTGTAAAGTAAAATAATTTTTTTTGGATGAATAAAAATCCACCAAGAAAGAAGAAGTGTCACCGATCAAAGAAAAGGGATGCCATATAAAGGAGAAAGTTGGAGAAGCTAAGGAAAGCCACTAATTGAATAAGTATTAACTGGAAGGGGACCAAGAACATTCAAATTGATTTAAAAATCAAAAAGTGAGATTTTTTTCTCTATAATCTATGGTGATTCAATTGTCAGGTGATTGCAGTTAAGCATACAACTTGAGCTCCATGAAGAACGAAGAAATCTACAGTTTTAGCTGTCAACATTAAATTCTCATTGACTTTATGTAAATGTAGTTACAGTTCTCTATGCGGTTCATGATTTCAAGGAAAAATTAAATATCAAATAATAAAACAGATCATTCATTTTGATCATGTTGGAAATCCTAAAAGATGTAAAATCTATTTTTAGGTATCGGTTCATAAATAATTTCTGGTAAATTCATAGAAAAAGGTGAAATCAATCTAAATATAGCAATAGAAAAATCAGGAATTAGTTGTATTCATTTAATGGACCAAAATTCTAGGTGAAAGAGAAGGGAGATTACACGACATGTCGAAGGAAGTGTTGGAATGGGTTGATTGTCTATATAGAGAAAATTCAATGCTAATATGGTTATTTCTCAAGTAAGAAGATGTTGCATTCAAGATAAAGGAGATGCATAAATAAAAGAGAGAAAGGAAGAAGTGGAGTGAAAAATGATGTGAAGAATATAGATCACATGAGAAGATCATTTTTGCTATAGATTGATTGATCAAGAGGGGTTAATTCAAACGAGAAGAAGAGAGTGACAAAAAAAAACAAACAAATACAGAAGAGTGATCATAACTATTGTGCAAGAAATATTTGTAACTAGATGATCAAAATTTATATGTAAAATAAGTCTAAGTTGTATCTTAGCATTTTTGGGGGTTGCAACCTCCTTATGGGTGGGTTCCTAAAAAATATTAGTTGTAACTTATTAAATTAGGGGTTGATGCTCCTTGCAAGTTGGTGCTTACTAACTTAGCTGAGTGTGTGCTCAGTAAATGTTCAAGTGGGTGCTTGAATTTTTGAATTAGGTGCTTCACAGGTTGAGTGGATGCTCAACCAAAACTGTTGTAAGACTTTGGAATTGGTGTTCCTAATAAAGTTTTGGTTTCAGGTGGTTTTTTATTCCGAAAGGGTTTCCTACTATAAATTGTGTTCAACATTTTTTTGTCTGATATATGTTTGAAAAAATGCACATGATATAGTCACTGCTCAAATTTAAGAAATTTTGGATTAAGTATAACTCTGGAAATTAATTTTAATCTGCACTGATCTACCTCCCCTCTGTGCTTGTGATCTCTAATAATTTGTATCAAAGCGGGTCCTTATATCAAAAGCTTAACATCTTCAAGGAGATCCTCTTTTCACAAGCATGGAAACAAATCAGGCTCAAGGTGATTTCTCACTATCAAGATCACATCTCTTCACTAGAATGAACTATGCATTATAGAGAATAAGGGGGTAAGTGCACCAAGTTGGGGGGCCAAAAGGGGGTCTTAAGTGGACACATTTTTCTGAAAAAAAAAACTTCAACTTGTACGAGTTTTTCAAAATATTTACACTCAAAATTGGAAGATGTTGTAGAAATATGAATCGTAGAATTTTGAGTCTAGTTTCTAAGCCACTAAATTTTATTGAAAATGGATAAGTTTAAATGGGTCAGAAAACTAAATTACCAACTGATGCTCATGTTTTTGTTAAAAAACACAATAGAGTGACTTTTGTGCCCCCCACGATTTTTTGAGCATCATTTAGTATTTTTGAAAACTTTTTGGTAGAAAGATAGCTAGGAGCATTTAGTTTGGCCTCCATTTTTTTTTTATAATTTTTTAGTGAATATTTTTTTATTTATGATTTTTCTAGTACAAAAATTTTATGTTTTGAAAAATAACGAAGCTCTGACCGTGCTCCCCCTAACTACCTCAAAAAATATCAAAAATTAGATTTTTTTTTTTAATATGTATAGAATTATGCCTAGTTTGGGCTAGTATAATTTATTGTTAATTTAGATCATCAAAAAAAGATACACCATGAAAGATGGACATATTTACAATTCAAGAAATAGCTATAAAAAGGTACAGTTACAAAATAAATAATATGGATACCTTATATTAGTCAGAAAAATTGGAAAATTATATTTTAAGAAAGAAGAGAATCTGCTCTATGTCATGGTATAATTTTTAAAAAATGGATCGATTGTTTTATTTTGATTTCTCATAGAGGAAGTTTCATTTTTACATTTTCTTGTAAAAACTCATTATTTGTTGTGTTTGTGCAGGTCCATGCCTTAGGCTTGGGGATCCAAACTGGATCCCAAGCCTTGATGCATGGCTTGGAAAAAGAGAAAACAAAAAACGTGTACGCATTATGTAACGCATACACGTTTTGCTTTGTTTTTTTATCTTGTGGCCCCAATGTCCCTTTCATCTCTTTCATGGGAATTATGCAAACATTTTGTTTTGTCTGCAATATTCTCTACATTCTTGCACAATTTTTTAGTATTTCATTTTGTCCCCTACCCCACTAATTTATTTTTTCTAATCATGGGTGATAAACATTGAGCTAACAACAAGAGGAAAGTCAAGAATAAGACACTGGAGCTATTGGAAGAGAAGAGAATAAATAAATTGAAGAGAATCACCCGTCGAAGATATGGCATGTTTGGGCCTCAGGGCTCTTAAGCGACTAATCCTGAATGGGGTAGCCCGAAAGCACAGGGAGTGTAGAGAACCAAAAAGAAGCCTCCACTATCATTTGCTAGGCCACCTTGAAATTTTGGCATAGTTTTTTCGGTCCCACGAGCTTCCGTTTGTAAACTACACTATTTCTCATGTTTACAAACAATAGGACAGTGAGAGAACCAGATGGATACAAAGAAAACCACCAGATTATTTCATAGAGGGCCCCGACATAGAGCTCTTGGATCTGACGAGATGTCTCTAGGTACCACAGAGTCCGAGAAATCACCCGTCAAAGATATGACATGTTTGGGCCTCAAGGCTCTTAAGTGACTAAGCCCAGACGGGGTAGCCCAAAAGCACAGGGAGTGTAGGGAACCAAAAAAAATCCTCCACTAGAGTTCCCTAGGCCATCCTAATGTGTTGGCATAGTTGGTTTGGTCCCACGAGCTACCGTTTGCAAACTACAACCTCTAGCGGTCCTACATTGACTTAGACTGCACTATTTCTCACGTTTGCAAACAATAGGACAATGAGAGAACTATACAAAGACACAGAAAACTATGATATTATTTCATAGAGGGCCCTTATGTGGAGCTCTTGGATCTAAAAATATGTCTCTAGATGCCACGGAGTCTGAGAAATCACCTGTCGAAGATCACATGCTCAAGAGCCCTAAGGCCCAAACACAACATATCTTGGACGGGTGATTTCTCGGACTCAATGGCACCTAGAGACATCTTGTCATATTCAAAACCTCCATGTCAAATCCCTCTACAAAATCCTCTCATGGTTTTCTCCTTCTCCATCTGGTTCTCTCGTTATCCTATTGTTTGTAAACACGAGAAATAGTGCAGTCTTAGTCAGTGTAGGGCTGTTAGATGCTGTAGTTTGCAAACGGAAGCTTGTGGGACCAAACCAACTACACCAAAACATTAGAGTGGCCTAGTGAACACTATTTGAGGCTTCTTTTTGGTTCCCTATGCTCCCCATGTTTTCGGGCTACCTCGTCTCGGGCATAATCACTTAAGAGCCCTGAGGCCCAATCACGCCATATCTTTGACAAGTGATTTCTCAGACTCTGTGGCATCTAGAGATGTCTCGTCAGATCTGAGGAGCTCCAAATTGAAGGCCCTCTATAAAATTATCTCATGGTTTTCTCCATCTCCATCTCGGTTCTCTCGTTGTCCTATTGTTTACAAACGTGTAGAAATAGTGCAGTCTGAGTCAATGTAGGGCTGCCAAACATCTGGGCGTAGTCGCTTACAAATGCCTGAATGACTATGTTGGCTTAAGACTAAATTTGATAGGGGTACGCCTAACAGCACCCAAATGGGAGCCTATAGAATGCTACCTAGTAGGATCTTTATTTTTTATTCCCTGATGGGGAGTCCCCTGTGCTTTCGGCTTAGCTGACCTTGTCCAGTCATAGATCACTTAAGAGCTATGAGGCCCAAACACGCCATGGATGCCTATCAACATGTGATCCTCTCAGACTAATATGTGTAGTCACCTAGAGACATCTCAGTCAAGGGTCTGATGACCTGCTATGTCCAGAGCCCTCTACGAAATGCCTCTCACGATTTTAAAGGTCAGTCTCACGAATTGGACTGGATTAGACAATCACTAATGCTATTAAGTGTTTGCAAACACGAGAAATTAGTGCAGTCTGGAGTCAGTGTCAGGGCATTCCAGTACGGTGTAGTTTGCAAACATAATTCTCAATGGGACCAAACAGGGGTATGCCTAACAACGTCACGGAATGGCCTAGTGAATTGCCTACTACAGGCTTTCTTGTTAGTTCCCTGATGGGACTCAGCTGGCCGTACAGCTTTCAGTGACCTACCATTCGTTAATGAGTGTATGTCTCTGATAAGAGCCCATGGAGGCTTTCAAACAGCGCCATATCTTTGATATGGGTGATTTCATCAAACTTAGTGATGGCACCTAGAGACATCTCGTCAAATTCAATAACTCCATGTCAGGGCCCTCTATGAAACCCTCTACGTGGTTTTATATGTCTCTATCCGGTTCTCATCGAATTGTGTTATTGTTTACAAATCATGAGAATCATAGTGTAGTCTAAGTCAGTATTCAAGGGCTACCACATTCTCAAGCATTGGAGTAATGTATATGGAGAGACATTCTCAATGAATTTGAAAGGGGTATGTCTAAGAACACACAGGAGTTATCAATCACCTAGTAAATATTTCTTGTTTAGTTCTTGATGGGAGTCAGCTAGCCTACGGCTTAGTGACCTTACATTCATTGATATTTTATGTTATGATAAACCCATGGATGCTTTCAAAAGCACCTTAAAAAGGATATGGGTAGTCATCAATCCTAGTGAAGGATGTGATGTGATTTCCAAATAACTTGAAATGCCTACAGATTTAAAGTTAGTAACATGAATTGGATAGGATTAGATAATCAAGAATCATTGAGTGTTTGAATCAGAATGTCATTACATCTGGAGACATTCTCAAGCATTAGAGTAATGTATATGGAGAAACATTCTCAAAATATAAACAAATGAAAGACATCAAATTTTGATGAATGTCGAGTGTTTTAATAGGGGAGAAGACTACGAAGCATAGAATAATGTAGTAAGTGCATGATAAAATAGGAACTAGTACAAAGAGACCATGAGCAAGAAGAAGCACAAGTAAGGTCAATACACATATACACATTGATAAATTGAATGAATAATTACTCAGATTAGGTAACTATTTATATACATACATTATATAAATATTAATTTCCAAAGTTTGATGCATATTATACATTGAAAATTCTATTACATGTACATCACCAATAAATGAAAAAATAATCCATAATGTCTTAAATATTTTCAAGTGCACATCATATTAGATTCATGCAAAAATAATCTTAGAAATGTCAGGTCTCATACAAAATTATCAAGTTCCAAATAGTATTTTAATGTGCATAATAAATACAAAAATGCCCAAATAGGTCATATACCATCAAGTTCAAATGCCATATAGGCTTACATATAATGCCATGCACATAGGCATACAAAAACAATGTCATATAAGACATATATTTCCTACTCATCAAAATCTATCCCTCTCTTGGCCTTGTTCGAAGAAAGCCCCCCCTTAGGAAAAGATGGAGATCCATGAGATGACTTTGGATCATCTGAGCCCATGCTCCGAGTCCTCTTACATTGAATACTTGCCTGTAAATGCAAGCAATTTTTTTGTCAAAACTTAATTTATATATGTTTTCAACATGTATTTAAGACCATGTCCCGCACATTGGTAGCTTTTTTACCGTTGAGAACAGAAAAAGAAGTAGAGGAAACATGGGAGGTCTGCCTTGCAAAACTGAACCGACCCACAATCCTGAGTGGAAAGAGAACGCGGAGCTTTGGGATTACCTGCAAATTGGGGGCCTATCTAATTTCATTGAAAGGATCCAAGGCTTCGACCAAGACATTTCTATCAAATTTTCCCAGGGTTGGAAGAATAGGATTTTCAAGTATAGTAACATGGAGATGGAAATCATGGAAGAGCTCATCACTCAGATCATGGGCCTCAGCTTGGAAGGCACTAAATTCTTCAATAAGAAGGTGGAAAGGGATGTGGAGACCAAGAAATTTCTAGAAGAGGGGGAAAATCTTGAGTTCGTGGCCGCTGGCATCAAGGTGACGTCGATTCCTGAACCTTTTGTTGAGCTGGCCAAAATGGTGGTTAGGTACGTTACCCTGGAAGGAAGATTTGTGACTATACCTCAAAAGCATCTGATTTTTCTGAATCACTTTCATAGAAATAACATTATCAGCTTTCCTCACTATTTGATTAACTCTCTGGAGAAATATATAAGGGAAGTTCAGAGCCACTATAGGGCTGTCCCTTTGCACCAGGGACTTATCCTCTTAATCCACTGCCACTACTCCAGCTGCCCTCCCGTGAATCCTACCCCACCTCCCTCCTCCATACCTCCACCTGCCTACACTGCTTCCACTCCCCCCTTGCTTAAAAGAAAGAATGAAGATATTGTTTCCAGCAAGAAAAGCAAGAGCCTTAAAGCTAAAATCCCTACTTCCCAACGGGTCCTAAGGAGCCACAAAGACTTGGAACTTGCTGAAAACCTCCTGCATATTGGCAAGCCAGTGGAGGAGCCCAAGGAGGAGGAATTGCTGGATAGGGTGGACAGATTAGAAAAGGAGATACAAGAGCTCAAAGGGGCTATAAAAAACATGGAAAGAGCTAAGGGTAAAAGAATCCTTCAAACTAAGGAGGAAGAGGGGGTTATTGCTGAAGTCTACAAGAAGCTACATTCCTTAGATGGTAGATTGGGGAATGCTAAAATCCGCAATGACTGCATATTGTCTGCCCTCAAAAGCATTTATAATTTCATTGAACAACATGTCCATAGTGTCTGCAGTTTAAGTGGGGTTAATGAGGAAATTTGTGGACCTAAAGAGAAAAGGGATATTGCAATTGCCCAAGCAGATATGCAAGACTCCTCTTAGGCCACTGCCATTGCCTTCTTCATGTCGCTGCAGGCTATCAAGACCAAGATTGACAGAGCCATCAAGTAACGGGTTGTTGTGATGTTGTTTCTTGGCTGCGATGTGGTTGTCCTCTGGCAGTTCTGGAGCTATTTTTTGGCGGAGTTCTATATGTTGTTTCTCTTTTGGTTTCTTTTTGATCTTTCCTTCTTTCTTTTGGATCTTTGTACGTTTAGATCCTTTCTTCACTTATATTGTAATATTTGGCTGTTGAGCCCTTCATGGTTGACTGTTTTTCCCTTCTCTGGGCTGTTTCTCTCATCTTCACTATCTGGCTTTTGAGCCCTTTTGTATACAGGGTATAGTCCCTTCAAAACTATTTTCCCTTAATAAAAAAAACCATGTTAGAATGAAAGTATTTACATAAATACACAAACTTACCGCAAGTTGTCAATCACACTGAATTTTCATCTCATGCTCAGATGAGTCATCGGGAGCTCCTGCAGTATGAACAGGGGTACGTAGATGATGATAATGAGGATTTTGTACCCTTGAAGTCAAAATGGAGGGGGTTGAAGTTCCATACATACACATAAGATCAAAAAATCTAACATCAGAATTAGCAAAAATAGAGCTAACTACATGTATCTACATAATGAAAATATTTTAACTAATTTTATCAATATAGAACTATTGTTTTTACCCCGCCACGCCTGTTAATCAAATGAATAGGGTTGCACCCTATCACAGGTAAGTCTTGCATACACATAATGAAGGACATTATTAACATAATGAAATAATTCTACAATGAAAGACATTACTAACATGTAATTTAACATAATATGAACTACACAAGAAATTTAACAAAATTTACATGTTGTTTGAATACCTCAGTGAGTTGTTGTGCAGATGAAATCGCAACGGCAACACCTTTATCTACTTGTCGCAGAGATGGTGGGGTGTCTAGTGAAGTCAACATCTTTATCAAATAGGTATATCGCGTGAGTTAGATGGACATACAAGAACATACATATATTTGACTTCAAAACTAATATATATATATATATATATATATATGCATGAATATATATATATATATATATATACACATATATACACATGTATGTGAAAATTTTACATAATTAACATTCTAAATTACCTCTATGAATGTTTTTGTATGCATGGTGCTTACCGCCTGTGGTCGGGATGAAGATGCACCTCCCGCGCATTGTAATATCAATGCATGTACATGTAAAAATACAATTATTTCAAAAATTTAACATATATAAGTAAATCAGGTACTCCAAAATTTTTGTAACACACATAAAAAATTTACCTGTGAAGGTGACACTGATGAATGTAATCCAAATGTCTCACTCAAAAGGAAATCTGACATAGTGACATTATCATGTTCATTCCTAGCACCAAGTGCACCAAAATTAGTACACATGAAAGTATCATCCTCCTCGGGCCCCAAACATATGCTACCACATGACGAGAAAAAATGTGGCCTCATGCTAGTACTCTCTAAGGGAATACTCTGTCTACCTCCATGAGCATCTGGCTCAGAAATCTCCCTCGTATGTTGAATAAGGGTCACAAATAGCCCCTGAAGTGCGTGGAGTGTATCAATCTCTAATGTCTCCTGCACTTCTTGAGGGACAATCTCAGGGTGAGGGGGCTTCTGTGTAGGGAATATACCCTGCTGAATAGGAGCATGTTGTGCACCTGGTCGATCCTATGCAGATCCTTTTCCTCGGCCCTGGAAATCTCAAAAATCAAAATAATTTGGGATCTCGTTGAGGATAAACTCACAATAGAGTTTCCTCAAAAAGTATAGTGGTACCTCATTTTTATTACAAGGTGTAAAATCAAACACCATCCACCATCAGTCCCAAAAATTATTTCTAATCAAATTATTATCACACTAATGGATGGGAAATCTTTTACATGACAACAAAACAGTAAGATTAGTGCAGGGGTCTGTGAATAAGGCGTATATGAGTTCTTTTGAAATTTATTTTTTATTTACATTAACATATGACATTTTTTTAGAATAATAAACCCTACAACCCTCTCTGTAAGTTGTCTAATGATCAATTTTCCCCATTGTTGTGTTAATTTGAACAAGTAATTCATCCAATGTGTTTGCAAGAGAGGCGTGGTGGGGGTTTGTAGATTTTGCATCCCTCATTATTTTGATTAAATCCTCAATTTCAATTTTGTTTTCAACTATTTGGGCTGCTAAATATTCTTGACTACCTAAGGGATGTCAAGAAATTGTGGGAGTGTCGGGAGGGATGTCAGGAATAACAAGTTTTTGTTTTGGTTCATTCCCTCGACCTCTAACTATAACAGTAAAAAATATGTACTCAATTCAAATTTTAATCTATAATTATCATATTTCAATGTAATTTTGAGAAAAGAAATGTGCTTACCTATTCTCAGTGGTACCATCATCGATTCAGATCTTCCGAGTGATCCAGAAATGATCCTTTGAGCTTGAGATCCAACTGAATGGAAAAATGTGAGGGCACGAAAAAGCTCTGAAACTCGCATTTGAGGGAGGAAAAATGAGAGAGGCTCAGACCTGTTTTTTTTGTTTATAGTCAAAATAACACGTACGTTTTATGCTTTGGTGATTCCCGAGCCAAACAAACTAAAACGTGTATGAGTTTGGGTTTTTTCACATTCTTGTCTTCTTTTTGGCCCCTCAATTTTGTGTACTTACCCAAGGATGAAAACATATTTGATGTAACTTGGTTTTGATATTTGGGAATGCATTGAGAAAGGATGCAATCCTCCAGCTAATCTAATCACTTCTTCAACAAACAAAGTAGAATATGAATGCACCTAAATAGCAATGAATTCCATTCTATGCAGCATGACTGAAACATAGTTTGTAGAAGTTGTGTACTACACAACAACAAAGGAGATTATGAAAAGATACTCTTAAGAAGATACTCTTTGGGAGTATCCAACTCAATTTCCCTCAGCCACGAAAATATTTTCAAAATATACATGTGAAATAATGACATCCTCCCACAAGATGTGCCTTGACAAGTGGTATAAGCACTTAAGGGATGTATTTGGGGTAGAGTGGAGAATTCCAGAGCAACTACCGACACTTACACAAGGTGAAGCTGATTTTTTGTGTACTAGTACTTCTACATAGAAAAATTCAAGTTGGTGGATGAAACCATGATCACATGGTTTAAAATCCCATTCTCCTTCACTACCTAGTACTTCCAAGTGGGGGTTAACAGGTTCAAATAAGCAAAGAGACTAAGGTTTGACATTAGTGAAGTTGATCCAGACAACAGGGAGTCACGCAGGATGGTGGTCTACCCCAAGAAGTGCGCGTAAGTGGAAAATTACGTAGTGCATTTTTTTCAGCCCCAAAATTCCCCTCTTTTGAAGTCAAGTTTCAAAAAATTTGAGTCTGTACCTTGGAGTATTGAATCGTGTTTTTCCTGGAATTATTTGCATTTTTCCTGTTCATGGAGAACAATTTGAAATTCAGGCGTATGGTGAAGTTCCTTTCCTACTTTTTAATTTATTTTTATTTTCTTCTTGCAGTCAGGAATGGCAAACGTATTTTCCCTGTTAAATTTTTCCCCAGCATCCACAGGTAATACGTGGATATCTTTGATTAGATGTGGTTTGGCCATATTTCAAGGTTTAGCAGAAGCCTTCATGTGTCCAAATGACACAACTCTAAGGGCAGGATCCAAGGGACAGTCCTCAAATAAGCGCAGGCTTTCCATGTGTCCCATGTACAAAATGAAGATAGAACAAGCTAAAATTGGCTAAGTATGTAAGGGTCAGCAAATGGTGCCATGTGCCTCATCGACACAGCTTCAGGGGGAATTTCCAAAGTACAAACTCAAATGAGTCTTAGCCCTCCACGTGTCTAGGGGTCAACATAAGTCAAGCAGAAAAATGGCCCGAATCAGCTAAGTATAAAGGAACTGAAGGATCTCTCCACATGTCAGCCTAGCACTACTTCAAAGGAAATGAATGCAAAAGGTGTTCGTAGGCCCACTTCAATCAATTTCTCCCATGTGGGTGGCCCAGATTTGAAGTTGTGAAAGCAAATCGAATGGCCCATGTTTTAATTGGTAAAATAATGTAATAAACATATATTTAAAAAACTGGTTTTTCCACCATTAACCTTTCTTTGCATTTTCAAGAATTTGAAAGGGCATGGATGATTGAAATAAGTTGTAACTGTTTCTTGCTTTCTCGAATAAGTTGTAACCATTTCTTGTGAGCTATATCATGGGATTTCAAATCCATTGTATGGGATGGAATTTTGATTATTCTGGAACTATAATTTTGAATTGGAAGAAATCAATACAAAGTTTTTTCCCTTTTTCTTCTGATTTCTCTTTCCTTCTTGTTTTGATATGTGAATCATCTAATCCTTGTGTGCTTGGAAAATTTGTGTTCTATTTTGTACAACCTCCAGAACTTTAAGTTTTCCAATTTGTCTATTATAAACGTGGATGGTTCTACTCTGTATCTCATTTACACAATACATATAAGGGTTTTCTCTACCATCTCTATTCCTTGAAATTATTGTATTCTTCTACCTCTCTCCTCTCTTTAAATTCTTCTATCCTCATGTATTGATAACTTTCCAAGCTTAAAAAACATTTCAGGATATCAAGAAACCACCATTGAATGAAATACTATGCATTTATACATAGGTTTTTCCCCCTGCTTTCAATAAGGGAACCTCTTCCATTAAAGAGGAGGGAATTACTTGTCCCCTGACTATGGTTTCATTCCAAGTGAAAATCTAAAACCCAACCATTTTTGGTGACTCCACTGTGGAATTTTTTCAACAAATTTCCTTTCTAAAAATAACAACTAATTTGATCATTTTTTTGATTTGGCGACTCTAAGATATACTCGTGGTAGAAGGGCTCTTGGAATTGAGGATACCAAATTTCAACTCTTAGATCAACAAGGTTTTTAACTTCCTCCAATAGGAATAAATAGAAGAGCTCGTTCCATAAGCACACCTCCTGTGAAAGACAAAGCTTCTAGTAGTAGCATTCCTCAATCATAACTTAGCCCTAATCTTCGTGCCCTAATTCTTGCTGGTGTTTTGGTTCCACTTCAAGCAATATTTCAAATGATGGAAGAACCTAGGCCTTGGGGTCAAAGATTTGGGCCTCTGGCTCTTCCTCAACCATTGCATGAGTTACCTAGGGGTAACAAGAAGAATTTTCCCAAATTTAGAGGTGATGACAAAGTACACCCTGATGAACACATTACAACCTTCATTGTTGCATGTGGGTTCCTTAGAGTTGAACATGAGGATGTCTCTATTAGGTTGTTTGTGGAGGCAATACATGAAAATGTTGTAGATTGGTTTTACCATCTTCCTACTAGGACCATCACCGATTAGACTACTATGAGGACTAAATTCGAGCAGCATTTCAAACCTGTCAAATATGCACATGCTTTGTTATCTCAAATTTCTCAAATCAAGGAGCCACATGATCCTACGAGAGAATTTTTGGCCTAATTCAACAATTTGGTTAACAAAATCGTAGTAAATACTATACATGTTTATCAGATTCAGAAGTGGTTCTTCTTGAATGCTCAATTGTCGAAAGTAAGCTATGCCCTGAGGAGAGAAAATCTTGCAACTTTAGATGTGGATTACAAATTGGTTGTCAACGTGGAAGATGACTTGATCATGTCTGGCAAGCTAAAAATGGATTCTTTCAAATCAAAAACATCTTCTTCTTCCTCTTCTCCTAGAGTTAATGTAGATCAATTGGTGTAAAAGCTAGCTAATGACCTCATTACCATTAAGAAGCAATTAGCTCAGCATGCTCCATATCAAGATGTTCCAAGGAAGAACTTTTAGTCTAAGAACCGATTGCCTTCTTCTCAAACTAGGCTGGCCATTGAAGGTTCTCCCCTCAAGGTTGTTGTCAGTGCTACTTGTGAGGTTCTTGAGCTTGATGATGAGGAAGAAAACAGACTCTATGATGAAAAAGAAGAGGAAGCTGATGAAGAGCTGGAGGATCTTGGTTGTTCTCGAGTTCATTTCCTCACCACTGAAGGTGTGGATGATGAAGATGATTATGATAATGTAGTGGTTGAGATGAACAATGAGTCATATGTTTTTATGGCCCATGAGTAGGCCAAAAAAAAGGAAAAAGAGGTACAACCTGAAAAAATATCCAAGGAGTACCCCACCACCATCCCGGTGATTGTAAGAAGAGGAGCTCTTATTCCTACTACTTCCACCTGAAAGGTAAGCTCTACTAGTCCTTCTTCCTCTACTTCTGCTTCTGAGAATTATTGTCCTACAAATGATAAAATTAATAGATAAAAATCTCCTCATACTCCTAGTAGTGATTACCCATCCACATATGGATATTTTGACATTATAGACCATCTTAAAAAGACCAAGATTCAAATTTTTGAGGCAGATTTCTATCAAACCCATCCTAAATCCTTTTCCAAAATGGTTAAATTTGTAAATTCTAAATCTAAAACCCCAACCAATTCTTCTAAATACCTTTTTCCCACTCCCTCTCCACCTCAGCCTAGCCTTGTGGCTGCAGTCACTTCACCCAATGAGAAGATCAAACCCTTCTATGTGACTCTCCTCATAGCTGGCCACAAGCTTAGAAATCATGTCATTGATTTTGGTGCATCTGATAATGTAATGCCTACAAAATTGGCTCATGCTTTGGGTCTAACCTTAACCCGCACTTATGGCTCTTGATATTCCATGGAAAGTAGATAAGTTCCTTTGGTTGGGAGAATCAAGGATGCATAAGTAGCTTTTACTTCTTTACCAAAGAAGAAGGTCTTGGCTACCATCTTGGTTGCTGATATCCCTCCTTCCTATGGCATGTTGCTATGTAGGAAATTTTGCAAAGATGTTAGAGGTGAGATCCAAATGGATTGGTCACATGCCTTTATACCTGTCAATGGGAAGATGAAGAAGATACTACCTAAGAAACAAGCAGAGTATATTGTGCAAAATACAAATGATCCTAAATAACAAATAATGTATGAAGAAATTGGGCATGGGAACTACATGATCATGTCATAAGAGGAGAAAATTCTGCCAAAGGAAGTGTTTCTTGATCCTAATGGTGTGTGGGATTTGGAGTTTGATGGAAGTTGTTCCTCAACTAGTTCTGGAGCTGGTTTAGTGCTCATTTCTCCTAGGTTTAAGGCTCATTCTTTCTCCTTCAAATTTTGGTTTGAAAATACCAACAATACTTCCAAGTATGAGGCCCTTATTCTTGGGTTGATCATGGTGAAGGAAATGGGAGTGAAGAACCTTCTTGATCATGGAAATGTCGAGATAATTATGAAACAAGCTAGAGACCTTTATCAGGTAAAGAACAGAAGGTTGAAACACTATAGGAATCTGGTCTAGGATTCCATCGAATTCCTTGATGCTTTTTCCATTGAAGTTATGCCAAGGGAAAGGAACACTAGGGCTAACTCTCTAGATATTTTGGGGTCCTTACTGATTCCTCATCTTGATTTTCCTTAGGATAAATTCACCATTGAGCTGATCTATAGACCCAGTGTGCTTGACAATGCAAATAATTGGCAAGTTTTTAATGATGACCAGTATTTTCTTTCTTTCTTGGAGCTCAGAGACAACTTTGATCAATTGTACTTTAAAGGAAGTGAAAATCTACCTAGAGGGTGTGTGTCATCAAATGAAGAGCGTGTCAAAGAAGAGATGGATCAAGATGGATGCATCAAAATGAAAGGAAAAAAAATTCCTAAAGGGCTGGTGAGTTTAGAGGATATTTTTTATGAACATGATAGATATATGAAGTCTAAAGTTTCCCAAGGAGCTTGACAATCTGCTGAGATTGATAAAGTGAATATTGGGAGTATTGATGATCCCGAAATGGTCAACATTGGAAAATGCTACACTCAGGAAGAGAAAAATAATGTGGTGAATATTTTGAGAAGGTATGTTGATGTTCTTGCTTACTCTTATGATGATCTTAAGGATTTTCATCCTAAAGAAATGAAACATTTCATTCCTCTTAAGCCTGGGATCAAAAGCTTATGAAGGCTAGGATCATCTTCCCCATCCACAATTCAACGTGGATTACTAATATTGTGCCTTTCAGGAAGAAGAATGGTGATATCTGGATTTGTGTGGACTTCAGAAATCTAAATCAAGGTTCTTTGAAGGATAATTACCCTCTCCCCATGATGGACCAAGTATTGCAAGTTGTCACAGGATCGGAGATGCTATCTATGTTAGATGGATTCTCGTGGTACAATCAAGTAGAGGTGAATACTGTAGATCAACATAAGACTACCTTTACTACTCCTTGGGGCACCTTTGCATACAAGAGGATTCCATTTGGTCTCATCAATGCTGGTGCTACTTTCTAGAGGGCCATGGACTCGGCTTTTGGAAGTTTGAAAGGGAAATGCATGATTGTGTATTTGGATGACTTGACAGTATTTTCTAAAGCAAGAAAAGATCACTTCCAACACCTTGAAATAATATTACAGAAGTGTAGAGAGCATGGGATTTCTTTAAACCCTAAGAAGTCTATGTTTTGTGTCACAGAAGGAAAGCATTTGGGACACATTGTTTCAAAGGAAGGGATAGGGATTGATCCTAAGATATTTCAGGCTATCCATCAAATTCCTCTCCCATCAAGTAAGAAAGGTGTCCATTCTTTCTTTGGTAAGATCAATTTCCTAAGGAGATTCGTCCTCGACTTTGTATAACTTACTATGAGCATTGCTCACATGATGCAAGGGAAGAACACTTTTGCTTGGTCCTCTGAAGGGAAGAAATCATTTGAGGACATTAAACATGCTATTGCAAAGACTATAATCTTGGCATTCCCTGACTTTAGCAAATATTTAATTATCTATTATTATGCCATTGAAAATACCCTAGCTGTTGTATTAGCCCAGAAGAGTGCTGAAGATCATGAGATCCCAATTGCATTCATGATTTATGTCTTGAAAACTCATTAGATGAAGTACACCATGATGGGGAAACATGATTTTGTAGTTGTCAAAATTGTCAAGTAGTTTAGGTTTTACATCCTTAATTCTCATTCTATGGTACTGGTGCCTAATACAACAATCAAATCCATTCTTACTCAGCAAGAATTTGGAACCAAGAGAGGTAAGTGGATACCAAAGGTGCAAGAGTATGATCTTGATATCAGGCCAACAAAGCTAGTTTGAGGTAAGGTCCTGTGTGAACTCATTGTTAAGGGAGCTACCAAGGAATTCTCCAAAGATGAATTTTATGTCCCTGTTGTTTTGTTCCTCAACTCGACAGATGTATGGTATGTTAACATTGCTTAATTTTTGACCTATGGAGGGTGTCCATATCACTTGAGTGCTAAAGATAAAAGAACCATCAAACTGATTTCTACATAATATGTGCTATGGGAGAATGCTTTGTTCAAATGAGGCATAAATGGAAGGTTTTTGAAATGTGTAGACGAGGAGCAACAAAAGATGTTGTTCTCTGATTTTCATGACTAGGCTTGCGGAGGTCATTTATCTTCTACTTTCATAGCTCATAAAATACTTCATGCTAGTTATTATTTTCCCACTCTATTAAGAGATGCATTAAAAAGTGTTGGTAAATGTGAAGCATGTCAAACATTTGTTGGAAGACCTAAGTTGGCTTCTTTACCTCTCAAGCATGTAGTGATTGAAGAGCCATTTCAACAATGGAGTTTAGACTTCATTGGAGAACTCAATCCATCTTCTAGTGCTGGACATACTCATGTGTTGGCTGCCACAGATTAATTTACCAAGTGGGTGGAGGCCATCCTAGTCAAGAACACTACCTCCAAGGTAGTTTGTAACTTCATTAAAGAGAACATATTGATCAGGTTTGGGATCCCAAAAAAATTGTGACTGATAATGCTTCAAAATTTTCTTCCACTGAGATGATGGAATTCTGTTATGGGTATGGGATCTCCCTTGCTCATTCTTTAGACTACTACCTCTAAGGGAATGGACAGGTAGAATCAACAAAAAAGAACTTGGTAAACATTGTTAGAAAGCTTCTAAATGATTCTCAGAGGAATTGACATAAGAAGATATATGATGCACTTTAGGATGATAGAATTACACCCAAGAGAGGAATTGGAATGTCCCATTTCCAAGTGGTGTATGGTGTGGAAGCTCAACTTCCAGCCATGGTGGAATTTCCAGCCTTGATTCTGATGAAAACCATTAAAGATTCAAGTTTCGGTAGCTCTTTGCATAAGAGAAATTTGTACCTTCAGAAGCTTGATGAAGACAAATTACAAGTGGTGGACAGGATAACAACTCATCAGTTGAAAGTGAAGGATTTATTTGACAAGAAATCCAAACCCAAAGTTTTTTAAGTGGGAGACATTGTGCTGCTTTAGGACAAAAGACATGAGCCACGAGGAAGACATGGTAAGTTTCATTCTCTTTGGCTTGGTACTTTTAGAATTAGACACTTTTCTAGAGAGAACTCTTTTTATATGGATTATATGGATGGTTCTCCTCTCCCACTTCCTTATAGTGGGAAGTATCTAAATTTTTTCAAGTCCTAGGTGACTAGGTGGTACTTCTATTTATTATGTACAATGTTTTGGTTTTGGGTCATTCCTGTTTTTTATTTTATGTTCTTCCCTTTTGGTTTGTTTTGTTTCTTTTCCAGTCTTGTGTGTGTTGCCTTTTATTGGTTTTTCTTTCAAATCCTTTGTCTAATGGATAAAGTATTGGTCCTCTTTCCCCTAGATTTATCTGCAGTTCTTAATCTTGCCTTATGTCTTTGTTCCAAGCCAAGTCATCCCCAGAAAGAACCAGCTGTTGTCGGCCCCAGAATTCCCCTCTTTTGAAGTCAAGTTTCAAAAATTTTGAGTCTATACCTTGGATTATTAAATCACATCGAGCCTGGCATTGTTTGCAATTTTCCTGTTCATGGAGAATAATTTGAAAGTTGGGCATATGGTGAAGTTCCTTTCATTATTTTTTATTTTTTCTTATTTTCTTCCTGTAGTCGGGAATGGTAAGCTTATTTTCCCTGTTAAATTTTTCCCTAGCATCCATGGGTAATACATGGATATCTGTGATTGGATGCAGTTTGGCCATATTACAAGGTTCAGTAGAAGCCTCCACATGTCCAAATGATGTAACTCCAGGGGAAAGGTCTAAGGGACATTCCTTAAATAAGCACAGGCTTTCCATGTGTCCCAGGTACAAAATGAAGACAAAACAAGCTAAAATCAGATAAGTATGGAAGGCTCAGTAGACGGTTCCACATGCCTCATCGACACAACTTCAAGGTTTGTTTCCAAAGTAGAAACTCAAATGATCGCCAACCCTCCACATGTCTATGGGTCAACATAAGTCAAGTAGAAAATTGGCTCGAATCGGCTAAGTATAAAAGAATCGGCGGAGCTCTCCACATGTCATACTATCACCACTTCAAAGGAAATTAATGCAAGAGGTGTTCACACGCTTGCTCTAATAAATTTTTCCCATATGGGTGGCCCAAATTTGAAGTTGTGAAAGTAAATTGAATGGCCCATGTTTTAACTGGTAAAATAATGTAACAGCTGTATATTTAAAAAATTGGATTTTCTACCATTAAAATTTCTTTGGATTTTCAATAATTCGAAAGGGCATGGATGACTGGAATAATTTGTAACTATTTATTTCTTTCTTGAATAAGTTATAACCATTTCTTACGAGATATATCATGGGATTTAAAATCCATTGTATGGATTGGAATTTTGATTATTCTGGAACTGTAATTTCGAATTGGAAGAAATCAATACAAATTTTTTTCCCTTTTTATTCTACTTTCTCTTTCCTTCTGGTTATGATCTAAGAATCATCTAATACTTACGTGCTTGGAAACTTTGTGTTCTAGTTTTTACAATCTCCAGAACTTTGATTCTACGAATTATGTATGTTATAAACGTGGATGGTTCTACTATGTATCTCATTTACACAATACATATAATGGTTTTCTCTGCCATCTCTTTTCCCTAAAAGTATTGTCTTCTTCTGCCTCCCTCCTCTCTTCAAATTCTTCTATCCTAATGTATTGATAACTTTCCAGGCTTAAAATGCATTTCAGGATATCGAGAAACCACCATTGAATGAAAGAATGTGCATTTATACATAGGTTTTGCCCCTACTTTCAATAAGGGAACCTCTCCCATTAAAAAGGAGGGACTTGCTTATCCCCTGACTGTGGTTTCATTCCAAGTGAAAATCTGAAACCCAACACACATGAAGTCAAAATGATGAAGCCCATGACTCTAAAAATTACAGGAAAGTCCGTGACATGTGTGTATCTTTGTATTAGGGAAAATTTTGAGAAAGGCACATACTTGGAGAATGATGTCTCCATACTTGAAGATCCCATGGGTAGAATAAATCTCATGCTCAAGAAAAGGGAGAGAGAAGAAGAAAAATCACCAAGTGTGTAGACTTCATATCCAGTAAGTGCACCAGTGGCAAGTGCCAAACCTAACACTTATACACGTAAAAAAAAGTCCCCGGTAAAGGAGAAGACCCTAGAAGAAGAGGTGCTAGAGCAACCCCTCGCCAAAGAGACTTCATCATAGGAAGCAGAAAAAGCTATATCCCCTATGGAAGAGTCACCTCTCAAAAATAAGTAGAGAATAGAAGAGGAAGATGAATCGGAGGAGACAGAGAGCTTGGAGAGATACATAGGTGAAAAGGATGATGACAATGAAGATGATGATCCTGAAAGAGATCAAGAGCCACTTGTCTTTAGCATGCATGATTTAGAAGAAGAAAATGGGTTCCTTTTCATGCAGTACAAGGGTAGCCAAGAGAAGGAGGGTGCCCACGACATGGGAAGAAGTGAGGAGGTTGGCACACAAAATTAGAAAGCTCCAAGCCTTACGCAGGAATAAGTAAATGAGGCGATAGAAAGAGAAGAAAAGAAAAGAATCGATGCCTTGGTAGAACTAGAATTAGAACATAGTGATGACATAGTGATTTAAGAGGATAAGGAGGAAAGCATTGAGAAAGAACAAGTCAGTATGGGAGGAGGTACCAGTTTAACGGTGAGTTTCCCCAAAGCCGCGCGCTCAGGAAGGAAGAGCCTTAAGATAGAATGAGGACATGTAATGGGCTATGTTGATGACCAAAGGAAGGTGTTACACGTGTGTTTCTAGAGCACTATAACCATGAAAGAACTTATAGCTATGGATTTTTTTAACGAGGAGGGCGTGTACCCTAGGACAAGGAAGATGCTCTCATGGGAGTTTTATTCCCTTATTGACAAGCAGGAGTTTGAAGTATACCAAGGGGAAATCATGCTAGTACCGGAGTCTAAGGGAACCAACCCCTTGGTAAAATCTCAACAACTCTCAAATGAGTAGTTGTGTAATGCACTGAACAAGTTCGCGGTCGAGACTGAGCCTAGGCTCTTTGGAAGAAGTGAAAGAGTAATATTTATAGAGGAACAGATAGAAAAGAAGGAAGAGTAGATGGATGAGAATACTAAGGGATTTGATCAGCGTGTAGCTGAAGTGTGAACTAATGGATGAGAAGGCGAAGGTGTTTGAAGTATAAAAAAATATGGATTCTATCAAAAGTGCCATTATGTTGAAGTATCTAGACCTAATGCCACCCAAAAAGAAGTACGGATCCACTCTTGAATTATTAGAAGATCTGATGCACATCCTCACCATGGAGAGACAACCGTTGGCCCTGGAGTCCGTAGAAGAAGTGGCAGCACTCTTGGAGAGGGAGGAAAAATTGAAATTGGTAGCAATAATTGTTGAGTATAGAAAGATACTTGCAGATGTCGATTTTCTACCTAATCTACTGAGGTTGCGTACGATAATTGTGTAAAAAGGGATAGAGTGGTGAGCATCTTGGTCAGCACTCATGAAGTAGAGGTGGTGTTTTAAGAGAAGAATAAGGTAAATAGGGTGGAAAGGGACAAAATCCTTTCCGAGGTCAAAAAGAAATATGAGGCCATTGAAACCTTAAGGGGTTCAATCAAAAACAAGTTGAAGGAACTGTACCCACAGATTACTAGAAGGATGGACACACTTGAAGACATGAGCAAGGAGTTGGAGAAAATTGTTGACACTATGAAAACTCAAGGAGATGGAATAAGTTTTGGGGAGGTAAGCACCCTATTTAGAGACCTCTTTTAGAAAGTGTAGAATGAATTTGATGCCTGGAACAAGTTGGAGGCTGACTTGCAAAAATATTTTCCTATCTTGTTGAAATAATGCCATCACTTCCCCATTCTTTCTTCTTTCCCAAATTCTTCATCCCCTTATTCTTTTTCCAACATGAAACTCTACTATAATTCTTTATTCATTGGAGAAGTGTTCTCACAGATGAATAAAAGGTGTAGTGTGGGGTGATGTTGGGACCCAAAAATATTGGCTAAGTACAAAAGGGTGTGTAGGCATGCAAGGCCTAGTTGAAGAAGGGTGCGCAAAGAGAAGGTGTGCAAGATAGGGTTTAAGGAAGTGTTTAAGAAAACACGTGGCACGTGCGCAAACAGAGCTAAGGTTTTACGATTTAGCCATATTGGGAATTTTGGTTAGGACACAAGAAAAGCATGACCCAACTGTGCATGCGAAGTGGATAAGGTGTCATCCTGGCAATGTGATGCCCACAAAAGGAATATGCCTTACGATAGAAGGTTCTAGAAGACATCATGGATAAAAGTGGAGAGCTCAGGCCTAGAAGAGAATGCTCCCATGGAAGACCATATTTAGACACTTGGCATCGGATATGAGGCCACATAAGGATGAGTTGGTACTTTGGGATGCCTATATATGTGAGCACCCATAGGAGAAAATTATATAGATCAAATAGAAAAGAGAGGAGAATATAGAGAGCGGAGCTCTACAGAAATACTGTGAGAACTCTGTGGGATTAGGTAGAGGATATATAAGGAAGTAATGTACTAAGGGGCTGGTATATACAAATTTTATTTGTATGGATGAAGGACATGATCCCTACTATGATGTATGACTTCAGTCTGATCAAGTTGTGGTAGTCTAATGGATCCATTGAATGTAATGAGGTTACAAATATGAATGAGTATGAATGTAATTGATTTAGTTCATATCTATATCTTTTCATTTCCGTTCATAGATGTTATGGAATAGATGTAAATCCTTATGTATTTTCCTTTCTTCTGTAGTTCTATTTGTTATATGTAAGTACCCTCTGTTTGGAATGAATACATTTATCTAGAGGCTATTCTGAGCCCTATGATGATCATATGTCTCATTTCCACCTTTATTCATTAAGTTCATGACACAGATGATAGTTTCCCACTTAACTCACATAAAAGAGAGACTCGGAACCCATGCATGCCTAGGGTGAGCGCCCGTTGGGTGATAGGCTGGTGCATATGGGATTTATTTCCTTTGTGATGGGTGTAAAAATGACTAAACTTGATAATAAAAAAAAAATCAACTCTTCTTAAGGCCCTTGTTCCTAATCCCCTACATAATGTATGATCCTTCGCTCTCACCACATTAGATGAGGCTCTCAAACAAACCAAGTAGTAGGATTTCCATGTCAATAATTTGAGCAGGCATCTAAGCCCTCAAACACCCCCCTTAAATCAATGGTTAACTCCATTAACTAGTAATACCTTTCTAAAGGAAAATCTATCACAAATTTCTCTTTTAACAATGATAATAAAAAAATTATTTTTCATAACTAGGGTTCATTTTAAGACACCTCTAGGAAATTAGAGGTGGAAAATACCTAGCGAATATCCCTGAAACCAATTTCAGCGAAAGGTGAATTTGACAGTTTTCCATAACCAAATTTTCACCAGGTTTTTTGAGCTAGAGAGACTACAGATTTTTAGACATTGATGCCTCATTGACACACATCAACAAGAGACGTGCATCAACATGCACATTAATAAATGCCATGTTTACATGCATCAACAAGGGCCATTGACAGCGTCAACAAGGGACCCTTGTGACGTGCATCAACAACACTTATTGACACAGTGTCAATGGCCCTTGTTGACACATGTCAATGAATCCCTTGTTGATGCATCAACAAGGGTCATTGACAAGACAAGAACCCTTGTTGACATGTGTCAATGGACCTTTGACACAAAAGTGTTATTGACAAGGGTCAACAAGGGCCATTGCCATGCGCATCAACAAGGACCATTGACGCATGTCAATAGGCCCTTGTTGACGTGCGTTAATGGTCAATGTGCGTCAATGGCCCTTGACGCACGCTGATAAATATCATTAACCCTGGATTTTTCCTATAAATACCCTCATGTCAGCCATTTTCATGTTTACACTTTCCAGCTCTCGATTTTTTTTGTATACAGGAATCCATCATTCTCAAAGACTCAAGCACAACTACAATGGTGACTACAAGTGCATCCCAACTACAAGCTCAAGACAAAAATCAAGAGGAAAATCTAGTCCTATCCATGGGAAAGATCATCTATAGGAATCCTTTATGCCCCCACATCCAGACTATTTTATAGATGACTTCCAAATACAAATATTTGATCGATGCATGTGAGTTTAGTGGGCTCGTTAAGATGCCCCATTTCTAAATAGACCCAGATATTTTGAACTACCTTCTCTCATCTTATAATACAGAGGATGACCTGTTTTATGTTACTATGAATGACGGCCAATTGTTTCAATTCGGTATCGACGCAACTGGCATTGATCAGTTTACAGGCCTTCCATTTAGAAATTTACCCTTTGTTACAACAAAGGAAACACTCGTTGAAGACGATAAGAAATATCTTGAATCGACGTTCGGTTTCCATGTTGATTGTAAGTATAATTCATTTTCATTCATCATTTTTTATTCAATTTTTTATTGTGATACAATTTAATGTTATATTAATTCCCACTATTTTTTGGCATTTACAGCTCATGTCAATAAATCCAGGTGTGGTGTGGATATGCAAGCAATTACACACCACTTTCTTGCTGCAATGATTTCCTTTTTTCAATCCAAAATAGTTTTACAGGGTTAGAAAATAGATATACCAAACTAGGCCATTGCATACATTATTGCAACTATCGCAAAACAAAAAATTTATTGGTGCACCTTTTTACCAAAAAAAATAAAAAATGACATAACAAATTCAAAGCTTTCAGAAAAACCTATCATTTACTCCACAAACTATCTCCTTGGCCTTTATTACGAGGCTCTTTTAAATTTAAAAGACAAAACAATTCCCACTTGCACTAATGAAGCGTTGATGAAGTTGTCAATTCCATTTGAAGAACAACTATGCAATTGTAGTTGGCAAATGGATAGTTTATACGATGTAATCTAGAATCAACTTGCGAAGATGGATTCCTTACTTACCCAAGTAAAAAGTGGGACTGTCAGGTATAATAACTATAAATACGACATTTTGGATAAGACATTAAAAAAAATAGAAAATATTAGTGCTGAGGCCCATACATATTTTAACAAATGGTCTAAGGATAAGGATCTGGTAGTAGTTGTAAATGCCGATAGAAATAGAGAGGTAGTAAGTATTATCAATCTTTAAACCCCTAATTTTTGTTAATTTAAAGTTTTCTTATTTTAGTAATATGTTGAATTGACCTTACTTTATTATTGTACAAATTCCAAATTTGTAAATTTTAAGAGTCAAGAAAGGTTTTCCAAGCTCACTTGGAAACATTGAAGAATAGTTTATCCACAACAAAGAATTTGAAGGAAAATATTGTTTTGGTTAACAAAAAAAACAATACACTGAAACAGATAATTAAAGAGCATGGCTTCGACCCTGAAATATTATTCAAAGCTAAGGCATTAACTGATCCAAATTTGCTATCCCATAGAGATGCGATAAAGCAAGAAGAAAGAATTTTTAAAAATCTGGATAGTGCTGTGGAAGATCTCATAAGTTCTGGGGCTATTTCTACCATTGGGGAAAGGGTTACAACCACAGGTGAAGAAACCATTGGGGAAAGGAGCATAGGAGTTGAAATGGATATAATAAAAGAGGGTTGAAATTTTTTATTATTGAGTGTGGAAACTTGAAATATTGAGTCTATATTTGAAAATTTGAAACCTTGAATGTTATGGTCATGGTATTTGAATTTTATTATCTGGATTTGAAATACTATATAATATTTGATTTTATAACTTCCTATATATTATGTATAGAATTTCTAGATTGTATATGGAGTTTATGTTTTTTGGTTTACTTGTAATGATGATTGCATTAGATAGGGATGATGATGTATGTTTCTTGTTTACTTGGATTATCATCCATTGTATGTGGACGTAGATTTAGCTTCAAGCATGATAATTCTTCTTCTCTAGAAATTTAAACTTGTTTTAAGATAGTTATTCTTCTCTATACTTGTAATGATATGATCATGATGACATTAGAATGGATATAGATGATGATGAATAATGATAATGGATAATTGTTTTAATAATAATTGTAGTGTCGGGATTATGATAATGATATGATGATGATATGACATCAGAATATATGGATGATGATGAATTTTATGTGGACATAGATTTAGCTTCAAGCATGGTAATTCTTCTTCTCTAGACATTTAAACATGTTTTAAGATCATGATGACATTAGAATGGATATAGATGATAAATAAATGGAATGTGTTAAAATGGATATATATGACATTAGAATGGATATACTTGTAATGATATGATCATGAATTGTTTTAAAAAAATGGAATGTGTTAGGAAAAAGAAATTTCTTTAAATTTAAAATAGATAAATAATTGTTTTAATAATAATTGTAGTGTCAGGATTATGATAATGATATGATGATGATGATATGATATATATGGATGATGATGAATTTTATGTAGAAGTAGATTTAGCTTATAGCACGATCGTGGATGTCGAACTGTATAATGGATCATGGATTATGAATTGTATAATATGGAAAAATCTTCCTCTATAAAATTTGATTATGTCATTTTATCCCACAAAGTTTAAAAAATATATCAAAGCATTTTGCAAATATAAAAAATAAATTAAACATAATTGTAAGAAATCAAGAAAGATGATATGATAGGGTTTAACTTACCTCTAGTGTTTTAGATGGTTGTGAAATCATCACTGGTAATGTGCTAGATCTTTGTTTTAAGAAAACTCAACACGAGAAATGGATTAGTAGATAGATGGGTGAGTTGCCTAACATTGTCAGTCCCGAGAAGTACTAACTTCCTCGGATGGATGTCAACCCACGTTTTCAAAAAAAATAAAAAAATTATATATAAATAAATGTAAATATATATACCTGTAACATCTTTAATGATAACAAGAGCTGAAAAAAATTTAAAGTGACAAACAATAAGATTAAGGTGAAGAATATACCTATTTAAAGTTGAAACAATCCATTATCAATAGCTTCTTCAAACTCGATGTTCTCTTATGTAGAGTGTGACGATGCGCCAATTCCACTCTCAATGTTGGAAACAGTTGTACTTATAGCTGTATTATTCACACCTCTTCTTTCGCAAAGGGAATTCCAATGCGCAATTTCTCTGTCAAAAGGAAAGGTTTCCATGGAGTATCGAGATACATAACACCTCATGAAACTTTCCAGATTTTTATCCAACCTGTTTCTCAGTTTTGATTTTATAAATGATAATGCACTGAAAACCCTTTCATCCTCCACAGACCCCAAAATCATTGTTTGGCATAACTCATATAATCTGAAATATTCACTGATATCTTCTTGTAAGATAGAAATTTGATAGATTCCTCACCACAACCTTGTAATAGTACCCATTTCAGAAGGTTTGTCTAAATTTTTATATTTGTTCCTCATTGTTGTTGCAAAATTTGTTGATTGAAATTTTAATAAATCAGCATTCAGTATACCTTTGATTTCCATACCCTTGAACTCTGAAGTCTTTGCGAAATGTTCCATTATTGTACCCATGGATTTATGGAAATGCTTTCTTACAAAGTCAGCACGACCACCTTCAGTATTCCAAAAATTAGGATTCATCACACCCATGGCTTCAAGAATTTTATCTTTGGAGAAACGTTCTCTAATTTCTGATGATAAGGATTGTGAAATTTTTTTAAGCTTTATTCTTGTTTCAACTATAACAAACACAAAGAGATTATGTGTCATAGGAACATCTTCTCGTTTTGATCCTGTAATATCTTGACATTTTTGCAAAATGTGAAGTGGTATGTCCCTCCCATTAACAGTGATGCAGAGGTGATCATGGATATTAAATCTCAAATAGTTACTGGGATTTTTAAGATCTAATAAAGCTTTCCAATTCTCAAAAATAGGTGTATCAAAACTATCTTGGGAACAGTACAAGATATCAAGACTTTGACATACCATTTTTCTCATCCATATAAAATCCACAATATAGATTAATCTCCCCTGTGCATGCTTCATCAGTGTATTGATCTCCTGCAACATTGGAAGAATACCAACTAATGTAAGCAATGTCTCCAAATCAGTTAAATGGAACAAAAATTCCCTCTCCATATCAACCTCATGATGATATTTGTGCATGAAACCAACCAACAAAGGACACTCCTCACAAACTCTATATGCAGGTTCATACAAAGAGATCCATCTAGTCTCAACATCTTTCAGAAGTTTTTTGCTATCTATAATTCCAATTCCAAATTTCTGGAACTCAAGAAATTGCTTTGGGCTACTTGCCATATAGGCATGAAGTTCTCTTATAAGGTCTTCTAATTTAGCAACATTTTCATGGTTTCTTACCATTTTATACGTTAAATTCATTATGTGAGCCATACAGTGAATTAGTAGCATATATGGGGTCATGTTGTTTGTAATCTAACACACACCCCTATTCAGTTACCCTGCATGACAGATGCACCATCTGCTATGACACATACCAACTTCATACCAATTTCATAATCGGTCATTCTAACAATATATTTCAAATGAGAAACAACTATTTTATGTAGGTTTTTGGCATTACAGTTTTCAACCATTTTCATAACACCCAACAGATGAGGTGTCCTTATATGATTTTCTAAAGTATATATGTGGATACATACCCATGCATTGTTGTCAACTGTTGTCACTTCATTATTTGAAAGACAAATAAACTTGAATTTTTTTACATTCTCTTTCAAATCTTCCTTCTCTATCATCGAAAGGCATTTTTCCATTTCCCATCCACTACTTTCAGACCAATGAGACTGAGGTATGTTCATCATTCCATTATATTGATACAAAACTTTGAAATCGAGGAAATCTGAAATTGGTCTTCCTTTCTTTAGTATGTGAAACAAAGTAGAGAATTGTATGAGTTTTGCATGTAGATTTGTGTGATTCATCTTACCAATTTGCGATGTAATCGTTCCTCCCTTTTCCACAAGATGTCTGAATTTTTTCTTCTCTACCTCATAATCCGCTGCGTATCTAACATGCATGCATTCTTTTTCTTTTTTCCACCTGTGTGTTTTGATTTTTTGGCCATCTGCCCCCGTTACAATCAAATATTATTTTCCACATTGTTTTTCTATAGTGTCCATCTTCATTTGCATTTTTTTTGCTTTCCCAATTTCCACATACATATTGTACATGTACATTCAAATGGGATCTCTTCAGAATTAGATGATTGTACATGTTCGATAAATGGAAATTTAGCTACCCAATCAAACTTGTATGACCTGAAAATGGTCCACAATATTCTTGTTCGTTTTCAATGTTTTACATTTTTTAGCAGAATTTTGAGCAATATCACAATCACCTGCTTTCCTCTTTCATGAAATGGAATTTGAATTTGAATTTTGTGTTCCATTTTGCTGAGTATTTATATTTGTGATATCTTGATGTACTTCTGGTTACACCCTAACAGGAAGAATATATTCAATATCTGGCATATTATCATAGGTGTCATTTGTTTGATACTGTGCAGAATGCATGTCCACCTCAATAATACCTTCCACACAGTTAGTATTCTGATTCTTTATGGTGGCATCTATATGGTTGTTGGTATTTTCAATATCTGTATCAATAGATTTTCCAAAATACTTGAACAACTATTTCAGAGATTTCTTAGTTACTTCTAAGGTCTTCCCATTCTTAGGACTAGCACCTTCCATTATTCTGAACAGAGTCTTGTGTCAGCAAAAGAACCAAGTAGCGACTCAGCGAGTCAGAGTCAAAATTATTGTCATGTGTCAACCATGCACGTCAATAATCCTGTCGCGCATCAACAAGGCATCAACTGAATCTCCATTACATGCATCACCAAGGTGTCAACTGGCTCTAGTCACATGTTAACTCTGTCCTTTTCACATGTCAACTCTCTCTGTCATGCATCAACAAGGCGTCACTATCTCTGTCACATGTCAACTCTATCCCTATCACACATCAACTGCTTACCCCCTTATCATGCATCTACAATATCTCCTTGTCATGTTTTTGCAATACCTTCTTGCTATTTTCACCATTTTTACAACAATGATTAATTTTCTCTCACTTTCTTATCTACTCTTTCTCACAATATTTCAGACTTATTTGTTGACTTTGGTATCTAAGATATTTCCTTTTTTACATTTGTGTCACCATTGTGAATTAGGACTAAATATCTTCTTGTTGATATTTCCCCTTCTCCACCCATACCAATTATCTCTTAGTGTTTTTTTCTTTGGGGGGATTATGCATCCACACACACACACACACACACACACACACACACACACACACACACACACACACACACACACACACACACACACACACACACACACACACACACACACACACACACATGTAAGTATTTAGAAACATCTTTAGTCTCTTATTTTACATGTTCTTGTTGTTGTTGGTCATTCATTGCTATAGGATATAGTAAATGTATGTTTTATTTGGTTGATTGCATCATTTTATTATTGCTACATACCTTATATTTATCCACCCCTTGGTTATTTTTTCCTATTTATTATAAAATACTATTAGGATATATATCTTTATCGTAGTTTTAGGTGATCTAAAACATGATTCCCAAAAATTTATTTTTGGAAATTCCTAAAAATCTATTTTAGTAGTTTTCAACAACTTATAGTATTTTACATGTTTGAAGGTCTATAGAGAATTTCTAGATCTTAAAAAATAACATTTATGAAATGGAGTGTAATTTTCATCATAACTTCCCTCTCCAAGCCTATTATGTTCTCTTTCCAATAGTTCTTACAATTCATAAAACAGATCAATGGGCAAGAAGATATGACCCCAACAAGGGGCGCTAAATAAAATAATCTGATAGATTTCATATTTTTCCATTTCTATATATTTTAATCCATCCCTAAGGTGGATACAAATGGTCTCCATGTAGGATAACCTTTTGGTTCCCATCAAAAACCCCTCATATTCTATTTTTATAATTTCTTTCCATATTCTACTTGTATAGCTATAAAGTAACTTGTTTGAATAAAGAGATAGATCTACGGGCATACATCTCTCTTATGGATTTTTTTGATTTGTATTAATTTGGAGTTGTAATTAAATTTGTTTTTGTTTATATCTCTTTCATTGTGAATTTGGTTTTTATATCACATTAAACACAATTTTTAGTGTGTTTTCCATCGGGTTGCACCTCAATCTGGATAAGTAGGATTTGAAAATTGTATGCACCCCATTTTTTATGGTGTTAGATTAAAACTACCAAATAATTATGATGATGATCTCTAAAAACATGAAAATATGTTTTTAAATTCTCAATATCACCGTCCATCCTTTTGTAATCCTCTTAAACTCCTTTTTTCTTCCCTTTTCCCCTTTCAAACCCTTCCTAAGCCTCTTTTTCTTCTCCCTTAATTATTTTATACCCCTTTTGCCTAATTATCATGCAACCTCCATGGTGGTTATGAAACTACCATAGTGGTTACACACCCTCTATGGTGGTTTTTTTCCCAAACATGGATGTTCCGTCTCCATTTGTGATGATAGTGTTTTCACCCTTTGATACAGCTTAGAATTTACCAGATAACACCCTAGTAATGCTGGCACATCACTTAGCCTTGACTAAGCAATCACTTGAAGTGCACAAAGGTACTAGGTCCCTCTTTAGGGTTGTTGTAGAAGGATGTTAGCATGATGAAGGAAGAAACATATAGATTCATAACTAATCCATCATTCTACAATGCATGCTACATTCAGATCTATGAAATAACAAGTTTAAATATTAATCATGATTGAATCAATAACATACACTACTCAATTACACACAGAATGACACTTAGATTCATCCAATATCTTCCATCTATTAATAAATATAGAAGCTTCTTACATTATTGTCAATCTATACCAATACGTGTATGGATCTGATACAATAATTTAGTCATATGTGTATATCTCTATACCTCCATGCATCCACACACATACATACACATACTCTGTATATTCTTTGTTACACTTATCTACTATGTTCCTAACATCATATATATAGGGTGGGGATTTGCCCTTCACCGCTTATCTATTCCAGAAATAGGCCGCATGCTATTGATAACCACACACCGTTTACAGGAATAGCCACACATGCAAGTGTGATATCTATAGACCTCTTGCAGTTAATTGAAGTGTCAATCCTATTATTATCTCGTCTCTATTCAAAAAACTTTGATCCAATCCTCCAAAGATAGATAATGCATGGTGTGCATGTCTCTGCATTGTTGGTGTGTTCCACACGTCATCTTCTAAAATAGATCTTCATGCTCAAAATCAGCTAAGTCCTAAAAGCTAAAATTTTCTTCTACATGTAGATCCTTCCTATCATTTTGTGCCCTTAGTTTTGGGCATTCTATCCCATACTGACTCCTTGTGTGATCTTTCATAAGTATTCTTTGATCAACATTACCCCACACTAATCTCAATGTCATCCCGACAATGGGTATCTCCAAAAATTGAAGTAAGGAATAAAATAATGAAATAATGTAGATAAATAAAGAATTTCTATGAGGTTATGAGGCAACCTCCTTTGTATCAGTTTGAATTATCAACTCTAGATACTCCCCCTTTATTTCGGCCTTAAAAACCTGTCATTCAGTGAGTGTTTGTTCTACTTTTTCTAGGATGTCCACAGTAATGGATTCCAACTCATCCCTTGCAATCTCTCCTTAGTCATTCTGTAGAACTAACACAACACTAGACATTGATGTCACTGTCCCTTCTAAAAGATCTATCTTCTACACAATTATCTTCCCAAGCTCTTCCAGCCAAGTCTTGTGCGGCTCTTATGCTGCTGTCAGGGCCTTGCGCTTCTGTTTAACCATTGATAATATTTTTGCGCTACCTAATGTTTTATCCTTCATTACTTTCTACACCTCATTATATTTTTCTAGGGTTTTTATATTGATAAGTGCCTCTGGAGTTGTGCATATGTTTAAAGACTAGTCTGTTTTCTTCAATACTTTCTGTAATGATTGTAACATCCCTTCATAAGATGCAATATTTCACATCACTAAGGATTTCTCCCATTCCTCATCTTTCTCTAAGCTTCTTGGTGCTAGCATGTGTAGAGGTTCATATTCAAGTATCAATTCCACCAACTGTCCTACACAGTGTATCACTGAAGGAAACGTCTGTGGTACCTTGGCCTCCAAGTGTGGCCTTGTTCTAATGACATTGTCCCCAATCTCCTCTATTATGCTGATAAATACCTAGTTTTTCTTCTACGTGAAGTACCTCTCTTACGTTATGTGTGCTATCTCTACATCCTTTGTCTTCAGATCCTCGTGCAATGCTTTGATTGTTACAATTTTGTCCATGTTTCTTCTAGCCACCTTAGTAAAAACCTTTACCAATGCATTACTGACCTTCTCATCTGACATGAAAGTAGGATTTAATGTCATGTGTCTAGCTTGGGGTACCTTCTTTAGTCATCTTCAAACGCATGACTCTTCACACACATCAAAGTCAGGCTCATACATGTGGGTGTGCATTGACCACGATAGTTTCTTTCGAGTGCGTATAGTTGCCATATCCTCATCCATTAGCTCCTAGCTGAATAAATCCTTTTGTGCTATCGTGCTCTGGAAGCGGGCACGGAAAATTTTTCCTTCATCCTCTGCATACCCCATGGCTGGTGGAATGTTCTCTCCACTTTTTATTCAAGACCATTATTGCTTAGGGACTTTAGATTCCAAATTTAGGACTTATGTCTCCATGTCTTGAACATTATCTGTAGCTATCTCCTCTGATTTTTTCATATCCTCTTCTTTTTCCTTTGATTCCTCACCCTGTTCTTCTATGTTCTCTAGAAGTGTAGGAGAATTAGGTGTGCTTTCCTTTGACTCTTCCACCTCCTCATTTAACTTCAGTTTCCTCCTTTGCACAGTTTCCTCCTTTTATGGAGAGAGTTAAGGTGATATTCACACAATGGTTGGAATATCACCTTAGGTCCTTGTTCTCCTAAACACCCTCTTAAACATGTGCTCCCCTTAAACTGCATTCAAGTCTTCATCATCCCCCTCTTGTGGCTGAGGTGGTGTAATGGCGCGTTTAACTTCACCCTTATTTATAGGATGTCTCCTACCTCTACGCTCTAAACCACCACTATCTTTTTGCTCCTCCTCCTCATCCTCCACTTAATTATCTCTATGGGATTAGGTGCTAGGATATTCTTCATTGTATTATTTCCCTTTGGTGGTTCTGGAAGTGTGAACTCACCTTCCACATACTTGTTATTCTCCATATTTGGCTTTAGCTAGAGATACACTAATGCTTCCTCCACATTTTCTACAGCCAGACATATTAGCTTACTATTCAGCACCTCTAAAATGATCCTCTCTGTATAAGCACTTCTACTAGGATACACATACTTTTTCCTCAACGTATGGTAGTCATGGTCTACCTTATCTTCATTGAATACCAGTATGTGTGTGTTTGTAAATATGTGAATAGATGCTTGGAAATGCCTTGCAGTGAATGCATAAGGAAATTTACAACAAGGGCTCTAGACTCCATCTTTCATTGGGAATCACATGATACATAAATGTTGATATACAACAAACTAGACTTATTTCCCTACCACTACTAGTAGGTCCTTTGGGATGCGCCACTCTTCTCCAAATGCCAGAAAAATCCTGTTATACCATTTCTCTACCCTTTGCTTTATGTCTTCTATCATGGCCCCTTTACATAGATACCTGTTAAACCTCTCAACTGGTGACTTCTTCTGCATGGGGTATTCCCATATTTTTTCCTTCAGTCCATCTGGTACTCCAATCTCCATGAATACCAGTGATAGTAGAATAGCCCCAAATCTGATCTTTCCTCCTGTGTGCACTTCTTTGACTATTTTTTCTACAATATAGCCTGCAATGTTGTAGATTGGCACTTATGACATCTTACGCGCCACGTGTAACCACTTAGTATTTACATGTGACCACCTCTCCTGATCATTCAACTTTGTAACAAGGTGTGTTGTAGCTTGCATAACTGGATAGTTATTCAATTTGTCTCTATCCATTCTGCGCGGACCCTTCAGGTACCCCAACTCCTTCCTAGTCTTTAAAATCATAGCTTTATCTACGAGATCACTTTTTATGTCCTCTCTTGTGGCCTTCAAACCTGTAAATAATGAGATAAGTGTAGATGAGTTTCTAACTCTGTGTCCTACAAAGTAGAAGAAGTCATCGTACACCCTACTCATGATCCACTGATACAAGGGCTCATACTTCCTGAAATATGGAAGCTCATATAATTAGTAGACCCCAATTCTCTTTAGAAGCTTCTCACTTGCATCATCATAAACTAATATGTCATCCACTATGCGCTTGTTCATCCTAGTAGTGAGAAAGGAATCAAGCTCCTTCTTGTTCTCCAAATTCCTATGATTATATTCACTTACTTTACTCTTTCTGATGGGTGAATCCCATTCCTAGCTGATGATGACTCTTTCTAGATATTGCATTTTTGAAAAATGGCTTTCAGGTGCCATCTCTACCTCCTCGATGACCACCTTCTTCTTTCCTTCTACCGCTATTGTAGATGCCTTCTTAGGTACCATTTTTACCTTGCAAATGTCTCCTCTTTAACTCTGCAACTTTACAAATCAAACCCTAGCCCGATTCAATCATGCTCTAGGTGGAAACTTTGTAACCTAACTCTTTTATATCTCCCTACTTTTCTCAAACCCTTCACCACCAGGAACGCAAGATTCTTTTTGCATAGATCTGGTTGTCACACTTGGTTTCACACCCTTTGCGCCTTAACTCAATCACTCGGATCTTCACACTTGGTTGTTCTCTTAAATACTCTTAGTTACAATAGTTAAAATGAATCTGCATTCCATCCTTATATAACATATTCAAATTTTGATGCATTTATTACTCCTTCACCTACCAAATATCACCTCATTCATTGACCAAATTCATTCGTCCCACGTGGTACATCTTCGCACCCCATCTATAACCTTCTAGCACGCCTTTCGACCCTCTAGTCACAGACTTCTCCTCAGCGCGTGCCCTTACACCCAAGTACCTCATCACTATACCTTCTCTTGGTAGCTATCATGGCCTCCGGTTACCTCATGTTATACTTTTATTTCATTCATCTCCATCCTTGGTCACTTTTGAGAAGCAATCTTCTTTTGACTTAAAGCACACCAATAGCAGCTTATCTCTTTCACCTTTCAATTCCCACAGTCTTTTACTTGGATAACTACAATCACCACACACAAAAGACATGTGCAATCCTCTACACATAGACATTTTTCATATGGTAATTAGCTACATGTGCATAAGTGTGCTTATTACACAAAAACAACAACTAAATTGACCAAGCATAGCTACAATGAAGGAAATACATAATTGAAAACCTAATCAAAATGGCAATAATGCCTTATTATAAACACCAAGAAGACTTATTTATAGTAGGGCTTCAGCCTAATCTCGTTAAAGTAACTGAGTATCCATGTTCCATCAAGTGCTTCTAACTGGAAAGCACCTGATTCAAGTATATAAGTGATGACATATGACCCCAACCAATGTACTTTGAGCTTTCCTAGGTGGCGTAAGAACTTTGAGTCATAAAGAAGTACCATTTTTCCAACCTCAAAATTCTTATCCCTTATGTTTCTGTCATGCCATGCCTTCTACCTGGCCTTTTCCTAATTTTGACTCCATTGTGTTATGGCTCGGTGCTCATTCATTTGAATCATCTTTTCAATACGCTCTTCTAAAGCCTGTTCATTAGCTAGACCTCTAGAGTGCGCAATGCAAAAATAAGGTAACATAAATTCTATAGGGAGAACAGCTTCTGTGCCAAACACCAATTGAAATGGTGTGGCTTTGTTTAATCTCTTGTAAGTTTTTTTATATTCCCAAGGAACAACTGACTCTTTTTCATCCCAATCCTTTCTTCTAGTATCACAAATTGTTTTTAGAGTCTAGCTCAAAATCTTGTTCAAGGCCTCAACAGTTCCATTTTCTTGAGGATGGTAGGGTGTAGTTTTATGGTGTGCAACCATAAACTCATCTAATATGATCCTGATTGTCTCATTCAAAAAGTGTGTACCTTTATCACTTGTCAAGCTTAAGGGACATTCATATCTTGTAAGAAAATTCTCCCATAGAAACCTAGCTGTTGTAGGTGTGGTACAATCCTTGGTAGGTTTTGTTACTACCCACTGTGTGAGATAATTTGTGCAAGTAATAATATAGCGTGATCCAGTCCTTTGCGTGGCTGGTGAAATAGGTCCTATAAATTCAATGGCCCATTTCTCAAATGGTTCAGCACTAGTAATTGGTCTCAAAGGAATCTCATCTCTTTCCCATGGTTTTCCTAGGCACTGACAATGATCACATGCCTTAAAATATTCTTTACAGTACTTATACAATGTCTCCCACCATAATCTAGTAAGTAGGATATTCCAGGAATTCGCATCACTTGCATAATGGCCTCCTGCAATACCACCATGAGATTCTTCCATGATATCCTTACACTCATGCTCTAATACACAACGACGTAATACTTCATCTCTGTCTAGCTTATAAAGGTCACCACTGATTAACATAAATGGTGTTGTATGTATAGCAAGCTGCTTCTTTTCTAATGCTTTAATTCCTTCTGGTGCCATACCTATTCATAGAAAGACAAAAATGTCTTCTAATTCCATGGGCATGATTTATAACCTATATAATTGTGCATCTAGCATGGTTTCTTCAATTTTTTGTGCATCCTCTCCTGAAGTGATTCTAGATAAATGGTTTGGTCTAGAATTGCTTTTCCATAGCTTTACCACAGCTCTGAAGTCAAACTCTTGAAATAGGAGCACCCATCTACATATGTGCCCCTATAAGACGGGATTGTTTACCAAGTACTTCAATGCCATGTGATCTATATAAAAAAACAAATGGTGTTGCTAATAAGTACTGTCAAAAATTGTGTGATGCATAGATCATCGACAAAGCTTCAAGCTCTGTAGTTGTATAATTCCATTCATTAGGAGTCATATTCCTACTAGCAAAATAGATTGGATGATCTACAATACCTTCACCAGGTTGAGCTAACACAACACCAATGGCCATGCCAGAAGTGTCCACATGCACATGAGATGGTTTATCCCATGAGGGAAAGCATAGAATGAGTGAGGTAGTAAGTTTCTCTTTTAATATCTCAAATGCATGTTGTTGTTGTTCTCCCCAATAAAATGTACCTTTTCCCTTCAATAACTCTTCCAAGGGTGCATCAATTTTTACATACCCTTTTATGAATTTTCTATAATATCATGTATGACCTAAAAATCCATGCACCTCACTTTGACTAGTAGGTGCTTCTAGGCCTAAAATGACTGCAACCTTGGTTGGATCAACTAACAAACCTTCCTTGCAAAATATATGTCCTAACAGTATCCCGAATGGAATAGAAAATATACATTTATTGATGTTCAAAGAGATACTCAATTTTTTGCATCATTCAAACATTAAGTGCAGGTTGTCACAATGATCTTTCACAAGCCCATATACTATCTAATCATCTAGGTAGACCTGTAAGAAGTTATGAATAAAATATTTGAATTCCTGAACAACTATGTGCGAGAATACATTAGGCATGTTTTTTAATCTGAAAGGCGTCACAGTATAGGTAAAACTACCCCATTCAGTAGTAAATTTTGTCTTTTCTTGATCCTCCTGAGCAATCCTAACTTGATGATACCTAGAAAACCCATCTGTGAAGGAATATATTCTGTGCCCTGTAACTCCTTCTAGTATTTCCTTAGTGAATGGTGTAAGGAATGGATCTGTGACACATGCAACATTTATCTCCTTGTAGTCCACACATATTCTAATTCTTCCATCCTTATTGATACTGATCACCATTGGGCTAACCCATTCTAGCTCATCAAGGGGCTTAATAATTCCATATTTCAACATTTTATCAATTTCTTCTTTTACATTTTCACGCAAATTAGGATTCATTTTGTAAGGTCTCTTTCTAACTGGTCGTGCACCATCCTTAAGTTTTATCTTCATTTCCCCAAGTTATTCATGCATGCCTTTAATTTCATGATACCCTCAAGGGAATAAGTACTAATAATCCCTGAGTAACTCAATGATCTTTGCTACCTCCGAGTCTAACCAGTAGTCTCCAATTATGGCCTCCTTAGGCTCAGCCTCCAAACCTATATTCACCTTCTTTGTCTTTATGGGTTCATGGTAGGTGCGTGTATCCTTTTCTACACTTTCTAATACCTTGTGCATCCAATGTGAATGTCCACTATCTAGGTTCTCAACTTCCTCATCATTCATGATGTAAACCATCTTTCCTTTATCTTTCTCAAGGTAAGCACATTCAAGTAGTATGGAGTCCATTTCTTCTTCCTTTTCAAAATGTGCTCTGAACTCTGCCTCACTGAATAATTCCCAAATATTATCTTCTAATTTTGCACTATCTCCCATAGTTAAGCGCTTGACAAATTTTAATGCCTTTTCTACATGAGGTTTAGTCGAGAAGTAGTCAAAAGTTTGGATCATTCCTACAGTCAAATATTTCCAGTTTCCAGTCTCTCGATGTAGTTCTACATATACATACCAGGTGCATGTGCATCTATGTAACATATAATACAGTTGATGCACCCATAGTGAAGGTGGTAATGCTTCCTGTCTTGTTATCCAGAGTCTCTCACACTACTGAATGTGATCCTGGACAAGTTGATCACCTTGATAAGTGTAAATCTATGTAGGTGCATTGTTCCTTATAAACCTAGTATACAAAGCGACTCCAATCTCTTCCCAGTTTATAAGATTATCTTTGTGGACTACCCACCAGTGCACTTCTATCCTACGTAAGGTATATAATAACATATCTCTTCTCTTAATCTGATCTATCCACTGTGTTTCCATAGCCTTCAAAACTGCAGGAAGATCTTCTGCCCCTATATACCAAGGTATTGTGCTACCTATACGTCGAATCGAACGAAGTCCATTCTTGCACCAACCCTACTTTTCACCTCACGTCCTAGTAATTCATATGTACTATGAGCCAAATTTTTACAAGTGATACTCATAGTATCACTAATAGTATGAGAATCCTCCCACTGTAGGATGCCTTTGTTTGATGGCTCATTGACCTCTGGGTCCTAAATAGCATGTACATAATTTCTGTTTAAGTGCTCCTCACTTAGAGGCTCAACATATGGTGTAGACTTCCCATCTGTCAGAGGTATTACAACCCTTTCCTCCTTATTTTCAAAGATTGCATACCTCTTATTGAATCTCAAGTCATCATTATTCACATAACACCAAGGGTGTCCAAGCAGGGATGGAAAATTATCATCTTCTGCAAGTGTTATTAACTCAAACTCCCTAGTGAACTTGGCCCCTTGTATATTTATAGATGCATCTTACAAAAGTCCTATGGGAGTGGCCTTATTCTGGTTCTCCATAAATAACACATTAGATGATGGCTGCAATGGAGGCCTCCCCATTTCTACTCATGCATCTAATGTAAGAAAATTTAATTCCACACCTATATCAATCAATATGTTGCTCAACAGCCACCCATCTACAACAAAATTTAGAGTAATTTCTTTATCATAGTCAATTATATTAGGGGGAAGATTTGCATGTTGAATCTACTGTCCGGTCTCAAGACTTGTGCGTGGAGTGTTCCCTTTCAACCAACTTCCTAATAGTGGAATAATGTTCTCCTGGCACAACATCTTGCACACCTCTCACAGATCATCGATATTATTTTGGACTGTCTCTGATACTTTCTTCTGCTCCTTTAGGTATTGTATCTCACCCTGAAGATTCCTTAGCACTTCCATGGTATCCTGGTAAACTTCCTTTTGATGATCAGGATCTAGGTACCTTACATGTAAAACCTCCTCCTTGGTGATCGTAGGCTTCAGGTGCAATGCCTCTCTAGTGCATGCCACTTCAACATGTGTATTAATCTTCACTACCAATGCCTCAGGTCCTTCTGTTAGCTTGGGCATCCATAGATCTTCTACCGTACGTTGAATTCTAACCATCCCAATGCCTTTTTTTCTTTCTTATGCTACTTACTCAGATGCTCATATAAGTCCGGGAACTCTTCATAGCTATGGTTCTTTTTGCAGAAAGAACATGCAATATTATAAGGACATTCACGCTTATAGTGGTCAAGAGATCTATGCGTATAACATGTTCCAAAAGGGAACTCACCTCTTCCTCCACCACAACCTCATCCTCCATATCCACCACAATATCCACATACCCTTCCATGACCTCCTTCAAAATGGCCCTCATTCCTATCATAGCACATTTGATTATGATCTCGATCCTTGTGTTCATTCTTACCCTTAGAATTATCTGTTATTCTTATCTGTCGTACCCCAATGTCTATAGCATCTTGGATCTGACCAATCAACTAAAAATCCTCAGTATAATGGGTCGTGGACCTGTAAATCTTGAAAAATCAAGATACATTCTTCCTTATTGTGTCATGTAACAAAGGAAATTGAATAGCATCATGATTCAAATGGAAAATATCACAGTCCAACAATAATGAGCATATAGATCTATGAGGGAAAATATCCTTGGGGTGACCTTCCACTTCACAATCTGTACACCAAATTCCTGAGCACGTTTCATGGGCTGAATTTTCTGATAGCTTCTCTAACTACTTTGTCATAGCTACAATATGTGCCTCTAGGAATGGGCTAATTCCAGTGTCAATGCTCCCAACTGCCTCAGCATGCAAAGCTGCTTCTAGTGCTTCACATGGATCAGTGTATGTCTTATGTGGCAGTACCCTTCTAAAAGGTGTAATCAATCCTCCAACAAACCATTGTGCATGCTAGCTAGCGTGAATATCATAATATAGCTTAGATATAAGTGTCTTAAAATGAGCATAATACTCACGTACACTCTTAGTAGTTCCTTTCTTGATATCCTTGAGTGCACTTATACTCTTCTGCTCAAACTTAAATATATGGAACTCTTTCAAGAAAGCATCCCTTAATGTTGCATAATCCACGCAAGTTTGATCAGGGTCAAACTTCCTATATCAGCTGTGTGCATGCCCCTATAATGTAGTGGTGAATTGACTTTCTTTACACTCAGCATCCATGATCCCTTTAGTGTGCCACAAGATTTAAAACATATGCACATGTTTGGAAGCATCCTCTATACCTCAATATTCTGGAAGACAAAGAGACATATCCATATAGATATTATGTGGTTGTTGCAGACCTTGACCACCTGATCCAGAACCTCCTGTGTTCCCTCTTCCTCCAAAACTACGAAATCCAATAGAACTAGAACCACCTATACCTCTTGATCCTCCACCTGTAGTTGGAATAGGACCTATAGATGTACTCCCCTATGCTTTGATAGTAGTACTATACTGAACCCCTATATTCTGTGAGGTAGTTCTACTTTTAGAGGTGAATCCAACATTCTGTACACTCACATTCTTTGTAGATGATGTACCTAAGAATTTTCCTCCAAATAACATTGAAGTTTTTTGTTCTTCCATTGATGTACTTGATCCCTGACTTACTCTTGCTCTCCTACTTCCTAAGTTAGTTTATTGGTTACTTGTCGTACTAGATGTTGAAAAACCAAGCGCAAGGGCTAGGTAGCCGGGTGGATTAAGATGCACGCCCATGGTCCAGGTAGTGTCTACTGGAACACTTCTATGTGAGACTGAGGGGGGATCTATATCATGCTTTCCAAGATGGGGGAGGTCCTAATTCTCTGTCTCCTCATCTTCTATGTGAGTTGTATATCCTTCACGATCCATCTCTCTCCTCAACACCATAATTTCTGCAACAAAATTTTGCTTCTCTATCTCCCTCTCATGCACCTCATTATTCTTAACCCACCTTTCCTCTCTCTACCTCTCTACCACTAGGTCTTCCATATTAAACCAAACCCATTCCTTCCCTCAAGCATGGTGAAGTTTGGTTAGCCATCGATTTACTCTCTAGGTTCAAAGTTACCATCAAGATCTTGATCGCCAGTGGAAGACCTTGCAAATATGTTCCTCTTGGATACCACAAAAACTAGAATTCAACTACCTCCAGGCAAGAGTATGTCAAAATTGAATATTCCAGAATATAACTATTTAGAACACAAAACCACGTATCCATAACATGAGTCTAGATCATATCAGTATCATAAAAGGCGTGAAATTCTTCTTGTGTCCTGACAAGTGTGTGATACCTCTAGTTCCATTGAGATGCATAAATAGTAAGCCACTCATATAGTTCTATTAGAAAGAAAGCAAAAAATATCTCATATAAGTTGTCCTTCAGATTTTGTTCTACCCAAGTGCGTGTGTTAAACTCATATCCACTACTAAACCACCTTGCATATTCTTCATCAAGATCATGTATCCATTCCTTAATACTTTTTAGAGTTAACATGTACATCTTCATCATGAACCATCCTAAAAACAACTAAAAAAGAGGTCCCGGAAATGAAACCAATGATGTAGCCTAGAATTTACCAGATAATACCCTAGTCACACTAACACATCATTCAATCTTGACTGAGCACTCACCCGAAGCACCCAAAGGTACCAGGTCCCTCTTTAGGGTTGCTGTAGCAGGATGTTAGCATGATGAAGGAAGAAAAATATAGATTCATAACTAATCCATCATTATACAATGCATGCTACATTTAGATCTATGAAATAAGTTTAAACAGTAATCATGATTGAATCAATAACATGTAGTACTGAATTACACACATAATGACACTTAGATTCAGCCAATATCTTCCATCTATTAATAAATACAGAAGCTCCTTTCAATATTTTCAATCTATACCAATGCGCGTATGGATCTAATATAATAATTTAGTCATATGCGTATATCTCTATACCTCCATACTTCCACACACATACATACACATACTTTATATATTCTTTATTACACTTATCTACTATGTACCTGACATCATATATATATATATATATATATATATATATAGGGTGGGAACTTTCCCTTCACTGCTTATCTATTCCAAAAATAGGTTGCATGCTATTGATAGCCACACACCGTTTACATGCATAACCACACATACAAGTGTGCTATCTATATACCTATTGTAGTTAAATGAAGTTTCAATCCTATTCTTATCTTGTCTCCATGCAAAACGCTTCAATCCACTCCGCCAAAGATAGACAATGCATGGCACGCACGTCTCTGTATCATTGGTTTGTTCTGCATGCCATCTTCTAAAAATAGGTATTCATTCTCAAAATCAGCTAAATCCTAAAATCTGAACTTGTCTTCCGTGCGCGGGTCCTTACTATCCTTCCACACCCTTGGTTCTAGGCCTTCTATCTCACACGGACTCCTTGTGTGATCTTTGAAAAGTATTCTTCAATCAACACCCTTTTTAGTTCCATATCAAGGACAAATGGTATTGTCCCCTATTGCGGTATTGTGTAACCACCACCTACATGAACATGTGGTTCTATCTCTATTTAATTTTTATTCCAACTCACACTTTCCATACATTATTTTTTATCCTATTTTAGACCATGTGCATGTTTCACCTATTTTAATGCCTAGTTCACTACTCATCCCTCTAACACTTGATTTCACCATCTAAGCCATAGATTTGATTTTTTTATCTTAATTTAAGATTGAGATCACTTGGAATATTTCTATTAAGAAAAATTGAATTCTCATTTTCTCCCCCTCATATTTTGAATCTTTTTTCTCATATAATATTGTTGCTACCATTTTTTTGATCCAAAGAAATAAATTCAAATTTGAAGGAAGGTTTCTTCTAATAATAAGCACTCCAAGGACCTTAGTTTTCCACTGTCACTCATGAAGATAACATAAGGGATCCCAAACCAATATTTTCCCCAGTTAAACTAGCCATATATCTACTTATTGTTCTTACTCCAAGCTACAGCTAGCTTCCAATATCTCCCTACTGAGTAAATTTCCATAACACCAATCTTCATGAGCATCAATTGGATTATTCCATTAAAGGTATAAGAAATAAAAATATAATATCAACTCCATTATGCTTGCATAAAGAGGTTGAGATTGAATTAAGTTTGTTTATTTTCATAGTTGTTTTAGCTATTAAATTTCTTTTCTTAGAATTGATCAAACAACTTGAAAAGGGTAACAAATATTGTGTTAGATAAAATTTATTTACTTGAATTTGTGATTAGTAGATTATAAGTTGAAAATTACATGCTCTAGGATTCTTCTAACTCTGAGATTAAATGCTAGATTTATATTTGAGTATATTCTTTAACATTTAAGATCTAGGTTAGTTTAGTTTCAAAGTTTATCTTCATTAAACACAAAATTACAAAAAACATAGTTTTAGTTATTAGATTTAGTTTTGAATTTTGTATAGATTAGGTAAAAATAATTTTGAAGATAGATTGAATGCATATTATATATATATTACAAAACAATCATCTTTAAAACTTTGCATTTGTTTTAAAGGTGCATCAAAATAATGTGTAAAAATCATATATAGAAATAATGGTTATGTGAGAGTGATTATTGTTTCCATTTATTATCTTGTTTTGTATTTAGTTTAGTATAAACAAACTTTACCTTTATGTAAGTAAAATTTCTTTTCATGCTTTCATTTCATCTTATAAATTTAGAAAACACCAAAAATATAGTGATTTATATCTCTATCAACTAGAGTATTGAAAGATATGATTAATTGTTAGGTTTCTATTGCATGCATTGTGAAATTAAGATTTTGAAACTTCTATTTCCATTTATCATTCCAATTCATTTCATTATACTTAATTATCTTAAAATAACTCATATAATCGTCATCTTATCCAAATATTGAGTAAATCTCACCCAAAAAAATGGCTTATAGATCCAAAAAGCCCAAAAAACCTTTAACAACAACCTTGCAACAACCACAACACACAATTACACTATTTAAGGTGAAAGAACACAAAAAACAAGACAAGGACACTCATTGATCTACAAGACAATGAACTATAATTATGAAAAAACATTACCACAACACATCTTTATGGGCTCCAATTATAGCTTGAGATAATCACAAAATAGTCTTCAGTATAGGATTTCACTGTGTGTTGCTCCATATCATAGCAACAACCATGAAAATATTATTTCTTATCTATTGTGAATGACTTTAGATATCCAAATATTCTCAAGAATAGTTACACATTCCTTCTCAAATTGAGCACCAAAACATCTAGGATGATATATTGTTTGAACTCGGGAGAGAGGTGTTTTAGTATTCACCATCTTTAAAAAATGACATTACCCAACTTGTTTTTCTTGATGGTGAAGCCCCATAAGATAAAAATTACATTTTCCATCTCATAAGATAGTTGTTCCCATTGGATATTTGAGTGTTGTAATCTTTTCTAGAATTTTCCATCATATCTATCCATGTAATATTTTTGCATCAATGCCAACCATCCCTAAATAATCACATCATCAAGGTTACACAACTCAGTATCCCTCCTTTAAAAAACCATGAAATAGACCATGAACTATGCACTGTAATAATTATTCATCATACAATCCACCAAAAACAAATTTGTAGAATCTTCGCTACCCTCGACGAGTAGGTATTTCTCTCTCAAGAATATAAGAAAGATACTTTCTTGTCGTATATGCGTTCCCATACACTATTTTCACATTATCCATATCATTCTCCTACTTACATCCTACCATCATCTGTGTCAAATACCTTGGCCTAGACTCATGAGGATTCGAGTACACATGAAATACTCCTATGCTTTTTTAGGTATACAAATATGGTTAACCCAGCATGAAATACTGTATTCTTCTCATTTCCATATCTTCCTCTTCTTTCATTTTACCTTCCCACTCTCTCATTATTATTTGGGTGTCTATAAACCACCGAAATATGTCAAGTTAGGAATTTAACAAGCCTATCATAGGCCTCAAAGCTTACTATGCTCACAAGCACCCCTAGCGTTCACCTTCTTTGTCTGGCTCAACTGATAAATATTACTAGAGTGCATAGTTTCCATGTGTCTCTTCCTTTTAAATGTTAACTTTATATTCTAATGTAAGGATGAAGAGTTTGATCAATAATCGATCTATCATGGATCTTCTATGGACCCATCCAATTCTAACAATATGGCATTCATTAGGGAAGGGGGCTTTACCTGTAAGTCTTGACTAGGCTACAAATTAACATGCATTATGATCCTTTACCATCTTAATTGAATCCTAATGATGGAGTTAGAACATGGTTAAATAAAACTACCAATTGACTCAAAACCATAGATGAATCACTGGATAGACTGCATGTGTACACCATTAACCTCTTGCAAGAAACACTACTTCCCCAAAGTTGGCACCCAAAATTGTTCATAAATTTTGGGGCCTTAGAGTTAAAATTTAGAGCTTAAACAATATAAAACTCTCATTTATAGAAATTTTTATGTTTTTAAACTCAAAAAAATGGTTAAATTCACTTTATCTAATTTTATATAGGTGGCTCAAAAAAACTGGTGAAATCTAAAGTTTTTTTGGCCTCCAAATGTAAACATGGCATTAAAACCTTAAATTCCTTTGTTACAGGGACCATAAAATTTTAATGATGCGGATATAACCATGTGGTAGGTGAAAATTTACTGATAAAGGAAAAGTGACTCTCATCAAGTTTTGGGAAACTTTGCAACAAATACATAGACCTAAAATATCATGTAAACACAAAACATCAATGGGAGATAAGTGTCACCCATCAGCTCAACAAGATAAGCCAAACAAAGGGAGGACATACTAATTTTTGACAAGTTTTGGTGATTAGCGTAGTAAAAGTATGGGATTCCAAGGTTCAAAGGGCCACTGAGGGAGGTGGAACCAATGTGTACCACATGGACAAAATCAACGGAAATGGGGTGCGGAGGTCATAAATCCCAAGCCATGAGATTTTGTGTAGAGTGGTGGCATTGTTTGCCACCATGTGGTAAAGATCAACGAAGGTTAATCATTGAGGAAGGTTTAAAGTGGTGTAATGTAGCATAGCATGGTTAGATCCAAGTAGTTTTAATTATGTTAAATTTGATGTCCAAAATACAAAGAGAAAATGAGCTTTTGGATGTCAAACTAGAAAATCCATTAAAACAACTAGGGGCTTGGTTTCTCACTCATAATTTTTGACTATGAGCTCTAAATTACACAAAAATGGTATCATTGGAAATGTTATGAAGAGAGCTACTTAATGAAATTAATTTTTGGAAAAATTGATGAGATAATTTTACTGTATTTTTTTAAATAAGTTCCAATAGCATTTCCCAACTTTTTTCATCATCTGTAAGTCAATTCCTCAATTTTTCTTTCTCTAGCATGTATGGGTCCTCTCTTTTGGTGATTATGTTCTTTTCAAGAAATGAATAAGGGCCCTTTGATATTTTTTAAGCTTCTAATTGATTCCAATTTTTATATGATCAACATTGTATACATTGGATTGATATTTGCATGCTTTCTTCTCTTCTCTCATTAAATCTCACCGGTTACTTAATTCCTCCAGTACCATTTTCTAAGATTTTCTTGAATTTTATAAATATACAAAGCATGTGCTTCATCATATGATAATTTACTTAACCATTCTTGGTTGAATATTTGATCCCTTTTGGTAGTATGGTTTGTATGTGTTCATTTTTATCTTGGATCTATGTGTTAGAGTTAAGATCAATAATAATCAATCCAAATACATTTTGATAAAGGTTTGAAAGTGTAGTTATGTATGTTTTTTTGAGTCATGAATGAGATAGTGGATTTATATGGAAGATATCATTTGAGTCAGAATTGTATTCACTTATATTTTTTTAAATTGTCATTTGTTAATTGGGTATAGAGGTAAGATGTGTAATCACCAAAGCATTTAATTATAAAATCCTTACAAAATTCTAGTTTGATTTTTTCTCAATTTTTGGATTCTAAGTTGTAATTTTCTTATAATAAGGAAAATCCCATAGTATGCGGTTTCTTAATTATATTAACTATGGGAATTGAATTAGTTGTGTATATTAAAGAAATTGTAATGCTATTATCTACTCTGTTGGTGCTCATTTTTAACCTTGCCCTTTTCGTTTAAATTCTGCATTCTACACAGTTTGAAGTATTTTCTATCTCCCTGTGTGGATGCCTAAAATTTTTATCTTTACCAAGGTGTTGTTGTAAATTTGTCTCTATGGTCATGGATCACATTGAGCCAAGTATTGTTTACAATTTCTCTGTCCATGAGAAAAAAAATTGTAATTTGGGCATGAATTTGGTGTTTCCCTTGCATTTTTATTTTTCCACAGTCATTTCTTCTATGTCAATTTTGTCACAACATCTGTAGATACGTGGTCGTCTTTAATTGGATGTGGCATGGCGGGTCTATTTGGTGAACTTATCACTTTGGTTATAATTGTAAAAAATGCCCAATTGGTCTGGTGGCTCTGATGAATTCTAATTGGATACTCAACGATATGAAGAAGCAAAGAAAATTTATTACTTTGACCCCAAAGATGTACACTTGTCATAAATCAAGCGGTTGCGGAAAGGAGGGACCTTTTTTCAGGCATTATGGTGGAAAGAATGAAAATATAAAAGGAATTCCTAAGGCCTACAAAAGGACATATGGTGGTTTGAAAATTCAAAGGTGGCGAGGCAGATTGTCAGAGCATTTTGAAGATTTTGGCCTTTTGTGAAAAGGAGAAAATTTATAAAATGAGCCGCGATTCCATTGGGGAACAAATAATGTCACATATTTGAGTCGGCACTGAAAACTCAAAGCAGGGAGGCAGGTCACCAGAGCATTTTGAATTTTTTTTCTTTTTTATGAAAAGGAGTAAGGTATAAAAGTGAAGCATGACCCCGCAAGTGCCTAGATAAATCCACGTGTTGAGTTTACATCAAATACGGGAAGGTAGGTCATTGGAGGTATTCTGAAATTTTTGGATTTTTTTTGAAAAGGTGGCCACATGTTAAACCTCTATTGAAAGCGGTGAGGTGGGTCGCTAAGGAATTTTGAGATTCTCATCTTTGTTTTGAAAAAGAATGAAATTCATAAAGTAAGCTCCAACCCCATCAAGGCCCAGGAAAGCCATGTGCAAAGCCTATATCAAAAGTGGATGTGTGGGCCAAATTGTCCAAAAATGCACAATTTATTTAAGTGATACAAAATGTGAAAAGCACCCCTAAGCCCTCTTCAACTAAGATCTTTTCCACATGGATGGCTCAATTTTGAAGTTTTGAAAGAAAAAGTTAATGGCTATGTTACAAGGCATTTAGTTCTGCCACCATTAATGCTCCAAGACCTCAAGAGATTCGAATGCATTTCATTTTTTTGTTAATTTCATGGTCTCTTGTCATTTTTATCAGTGAAGTGCAATCAGAATTATTGTGGAGCTCAATTTGTGAACCTGAGAAGTGTGAAAGTTGTTTTTTTGAATCATAATTGCTTGGGCACCTGCAGAAAACCACCAAGATGAAGTAGAGAAAAATTGTAGAGGAAAAGGATGAAGAGAAGGAATCTACATGCACAAAGGATGATCAACAGGTTTATGTGCATTCTCCCTCTTTTTTGTGTGCGTCATGTTTTCAGAAGTAGGAGGGCATGTTCTAAATAATTTTCTAGAAGTGACAACCAGATGCCCCAATTAAAAACAACCGGTGGAAATAATTAAAAATCTTATCTTTTGTACACCTAGCAGCTTTTAGGTGTAAATTTGTTAAACATCACTTTCTGGAACAAATCTATAACAAAAAAAGTATTCCTCCAATATTCTTATTTTGGGGGAAAAATTTGGGATGAGGCCATTTTCACATTTACACTTTTTGGCTCTTGATTTTTTTGTATACAAGAATCCATCATTCTCAAAGACTCAAGCACAACTACAATGGTGACTACAAGTGCATCCCAACTACAAGCTCAAGATAAAAATCAAGAGGAAAATATAGTCTATCCATAGGCAAGATCATATATAGGAATCCCTTGTGCCCCCACATCCAGACTATTTTATAGATGACTTCCGAATACAAAGATTTGATCGATGCATGTGAGTTTAGTGGGCCCTATTTTGAAATAGACCCAAATATTTTGAACTACCTTGTCTCGTCTTACAATATAGAGGATGACATGTTTTATGTTACTATGAATGATGGTTGATTGTTTCAATTTGGTATAGACATAACTGACATCCATTGGTTTACGGGCCTTCCATTAAGAAATGTACCCTTTGTTACAATGAAGGAAACACTTGTTGAAGATGATAAGAAATATCTTGAATCAACGTTCAGTTTCCATGTTGATTGTAAGTATAATTCATTTTCATTCGTCATTTTTATTTACTTTTTGATTGTGATACAATTTAATGTTATATTAATTCCCATTGTTTTTTGGCATTTGCAGCTCATGTCAATAAATCCAGGCATGGTTTGGATACGCAAGCAATTACACACCACTTTCTTGTTGCAATGATTTCCTTTTTTCAATCCAGAATAGTTTTGCAAGGTCGGAAAATAGATATACCAAAATGGGCCATTGCATACATTGTTGCAACTATTGCAAAACAAAAATTTGATTGGTGCACCTTTTTATCAAAAAAAAGAACTGACATAACAAATGCAAAGCTTTCAAAAAAACATGTCATTTACTCCAAAAATAATCTCCTTGGCCTTTATTACGAGGCTCTTTTAAATTTAAAAGACAAACCAATTCCCACTTTTACTGACGAGGCGTTGATGAAGTTGTCAATTCCATTTGAAGAACAATAGGTATAAACTATTAAGTTTGTATTTCAACATTACATTGTGCACAAGTATTAACAATTTACTGTTTGCAGAGAAGATTTATGGAAGCCCTTCCCCAAAAAAAGGCGTTATCAAGAGGAAGAGGCCAACAACACGCTGAGGCTTTGGGAGATTCCCAATCTGAAATTTAAGCTCACTCCTCTCCGAATCCTTAATAGTTTGAATTTGTTAAATGCCAGAGAAGTAATACCTTTTCATGTATTATTTACAAATTCCAAATTTGTATTTTCATTTTCCAATTAAAATTTTACCCAATTGAATTGACATACAATTCAATACTGATGACATTACAGGGACTTTAGACCATACGCGTGTTTCGAAAAATCAACCATCTTCCCCAACTCATTAAGTACAGTCGCATGCATTTGTATCTTCTCAACAACCACCAATTACTACTCCAACATGGCCACCCTTAGCACCACGACAAGTTACCCCTCAACAACAAGGTACAATTTTTGAATACTACTTCATTTAATTTCTTAGTTTTTGCATTGTTTTCTAGTTTATCATATGTTTTTTATTGAACTTTTCAGTACGTTTCAGTCCTTATGTTCAAACAATGGCACCGACCCCCCCTCAACCAATAATATTTAAAATGCCAACCAGAGGAACAGGAAAAAAGAACATTTGTAAATGCATGTCAATTGCTTCGTCCCCTAGTGGGACACTAAACATTTCCTCCTCCTTTTGAATTCCAACCCTCTCACTTGGTGGATTTCCCAGTGCAATGGGCATATCAGTTTTGAATAATATAAATTTAGATGAAGATTACTTGGGAATTGATAGCAATGACACAACTGGTTTTTTCAATACCCATGAGATGATTCAAGGCCAGCAGGTATACTTCAATTTCAACATACTTTACCATATTGAATTACATTTTTCTTTAGTTTTATTTTTCTGAATCTTGATTAATTTTATCACAAACAGGATCAAGCCACCCAAAGGTAGAAACAAGTAGCAGTTGATCTACTTGAAATCCCAAATACCTCTCTAGCGAGATCATCTTCATCAGATATAGATGGTGAATAGTTGCTACCTTTTCCTTTGGAGAACTTAATTGGTTATTATTGTCAATCCCATGTTGGTGATTTTATTCTACCTCATATTAGTCAGCTCATAGAATGGGAGAGAAGGGATGAAGTACTTATCAATGATATTATTAGTCATTATGAAAATTATTGGAAAAGGGATAGTTTATATGCAGCAATCCAGAATCAACCTACGAAAATGGATTCCTTACTTACCTAAGTAAGAAGTGGGACTATCACATATAACAAAAACTATAAAGATGACATTTTGGATAAGACATTAAACAAATTTGAAAATATTAGTGCTAAGGTCCAGGTATATTTTAATAAATGGTCTAAGGACAAGGATTTGGTAGTAGTTGCAAATGCCAAGAGAGATAGAGCGGTCGTAAGTATTATCACTTTCAAACAATAATTTTTGTTAATTTAAAGTTTTCTTATTTTAGTATTATGTTGAATTGACATTACTTTATTTGTGCAGTTTAAATAAGAAAATTTGAAGAGTCAAGAAAAGGTTTTTCAAGTTCACTTGGAAACAGCAAAGAATAATTTATCCGCAGCGAAGAATTTGAAGGAAAATATTGTTTTGGTTAACAAACAAAACAATACACTGAAGCAGATAATTAAAGAGCATGGCTTCGACCCTAAAATATTATTCAAATCTAAGGCAGTAGCTGATCCAAATTTTTTGTCCCATGGAGATGCGACAAAGCAAGAACAAAGAATTTTTAAAAATATAGACAGTGCTGTGGAAGATATCATAAGTTTTGGGGTTATTTCTGCCATTGGGGAAAGGGTTACATCCACAGGTGAAGAAACCATTGGGGAAAGGAGCACAAGAGTTGAAATGGATACAAAAAAATAGGGTTGAAAATTTTTATTATTGAGTGTGGAAACTTGAAATATTGAGTCTATATTTGAAAATTTGAAACATTGAATGTTGTGGTCATGGAATTTGAATTTTATTATCTGGATTTGAAATACTATGTAATATTTAATTTTATAACTTCCTATATATTATGTATATAATTTCTAGATTTTATATGGATTTTATGTTTTTTGGTTTACTTGTAATGATGATTGCATTAGATAGGGATGATGACATATGTTTTTTGTTTACTTGGTTTATCATGAATTGTATGTGGACGTAGATTTAGCTTCAAGCATGATAATTCTTCTTCTCTAGACATTTAAACTTGTTTTAAGATAATTCTTCTTCTCTATACTTGTAATGATATGATCATGATGACATTAGAATGGATATAGATGGTTTTTTTATTAGATTATGAAAAAAAAAGGGATCAGCTCCAAGGGGCCATACAAGAGTGAGGAGTAAAAAGAGATAACCAACAGGAGTAACCAAACCAAAAGAGTCCCAGAAAATGAGTTAAAACATCTTATCTCTTACAATGCAACCTGGACCCAAGAGAGAAAACCCCTAAAAATGGATAGAAAAAAAAACTAAGAACCTAAAGTTCACCAAACTTCCACCTATAGTTCAGAGAGGGCACCAGCAGCCAACAACACATGACCAAGGAGCACCAACCAAACACAACAAACCAGGTGATCAAGACCTGCCATGGTCTCCATTATCCATCTCCTCCTTAGAGCTACTGATCTAGAGGTTGAATTTCCTTCCTTTGTTTCCTATTTCCATCATTTTCACCCTGTCCAGCAAAACCTTCACTTTATTTTCCAGCTCGTTTACTCAATGTTTAGTTTGAACTTGATCGTTGACAATTTTCTTAGAAATATTGATAATTTCCACCATAGATAGAATCTCTTTGGCCAACACTGGCAGCCTCCATGACCTTCAGGACACCCTCCAGGTACAACATTTTCCTACTCCATTCATCAAAGACATTGGGATCACCCACACAATCTATTTTCCTGGAAGCACTAGCCTCCCCAAGGTCACCATATCTATTATATTTTTCTCATTCCTTTTCCACATCAATACCCTTGTCCACCTTCATTTTAGTAAGGCAAAGAGGGAGAGTGACATTGTCCTCCTCAACATGCTTGTCCATCACCGTCCTCAAAGGAGGGACCGGGGTTGGAGTACCATTCTCAACCAATAGGAGAATCAAACCTTCGTGCAGGGCAAGCTCAGCCTTGTCTTGCTGAAAGGAAATCAAGGAATTCGTGAGAGAGATAGCAAGGAAGAAAGGAATAATGATCATCACCTTGTGTCAGAACATGTTGAGTAGGGTCATATGGTGGGTATACATCTTTCTATACTTTCCCTCCAACGTGATGTATTTCATGAGTTGGAGGCAGATTTCCTTCCAAACACCAGGGATGCAAGAGTGGGCAATACCATCCGTGAAGAAACGACACCTCTCTTTGCCAACAAAAAACCTATTGAAATCTCAAAATCTCTACATTTTCTATCCTTATAAAGCTTCAACCCTACCATTTTCATTTCAGTAATCTATAGATGATGATGAATAATGATAATGGATAATTATTTTTTTAAAATGGAATGTTTTAGGACAAATACATTTCTTTAAATTTAAAATAGGTAAATAATTGTTTTAATAATAATTGTAGTGTCAAGATTATGATAATGATATTATGATGATATGATATCAGATATATATGGATGATGATGAATTTTATGTGGACGTAGATTTAGCTTCTAGCACGATCGTGGATGATGAATTGTATAATGGATCATGGATTATGAATTTTATAATATGGAAAAATCTTCCTCTATAAAATTTGATTGTGTCATTTTATCCCACAAAGTTTATAAAATATATCAAAGCATTTTACAAATATAAAAAATAAATTAAACATAATTGTAAGAAATCAAGAAATATGATATGATAGGGCTTAACTTACCTCTAATTTTTTAGATGGCTGTGATATCATCATTGGTAATGTGTTAGATCTTTGTTTTAAGAAAACTCAACACGAGAAATAGATTAGTAGATAGATGGGTGAGTTTCCTGACATTGTTAGTCCCGAGAAGTACCAACTTCCTCAGATGGATGTCAACCCACGTTTTCAAAAAAAAAATTAAAAATTGTATATAAATAAATGTAAATATATATACCTGTAACATCTTTAATGATAACAAGAGCTGAAAAAAAATTAAAGTGACAAACAATAAGATTAAGGTGAAGAAGATACCTATTTAAAGTTGAAACAATCCATTCTCAATAGCTTCTTCAAACTAGATGTTCTCTTCTATAGAGTGTGACGATGCACCAATTCCACTATCAACATTGGGAACATTTGTACTTGTAGTTGTATTATTCACACCTTTTCTTTTGCAACGGGAAGTCCAATGCATAATTACTCTGTTGAAAGAAAATGTTTCCATGGAGTATCGAGATACATAACACCTCATGTAATTTTCAAGATTTTTATCCAACCTATTTCTCATTTTTTATTTTATAAATGAAAATGCACTGAAAACCCTTTCTTCCTCCATAGACCCCAAAATCATTGTTTGGCATAACTCATATAATCTGAAATATTCACTGATATCTTTTTGTAAGATAGACCTTTGATAGATTCCTTGCCACAGCCTTGTAATAGCACCAATTTCAAAAGGTTCGTCTAAATTTTTATATTGGTTCCTCATTGTTCTTGCAAAATTTTTTGATTGAAATTTTAATAAATCAGCATTCAGTATACCTTTGATTTCTGTACCCTTGAACTCTGAAGTCTTTGCGAAATGTTCCATTATTGTACCCATGGATTTATGGAAATGATTTCTTCCAAATTCAGCATGACCACCTTCAGTATTCCAAAAATTATGATTCATCACACCCATGGCTTCAAGAATTTTATCTTTGGAGAAACATTCTCTAATTTCTGATGATAAGGATTCTGAAACTTTTTTAAGCTTTATTCTTGTTTCAACTATAATAGACTCAAAGATATTACATGTCACAGGAACATCTTCTCGTTTTGATCCTGTAATATCTTGACATTTTTGACAAATGTGTAGTGGTATATCCCTCCCATTAACAGTGATGCAAAGGTGATCGTGGATATTAAATCTCAAATAATTACTGGGATTTTTAAGAATAAAGATTTCCAATTCTCAAAAATAGTTGTATCAAAACTATATTGGGAATAGTACAAGATATCAATACTTTGACATACCATTTTTCTTATCCTTATAAAATCCACAATATAGATTAATCTCCCCTGTGCATGCTTCATCAGTGTATTGATCTCCTGCAACATTAGAAGAATACCAACCAATATAAGCAATGTATCCAAATCAGTTAAACAGAACAACAAGTCCCTCACCCTATGAACCTCATGACGATATTTTTGCATGAAACCAACCAAAGAATGATACTCCTCATGAACTCTACATGTAGGTTCATACAAAGAGATCCATCTAGTCTCAACATCTTTCAAAAGTTTTTTGCCATCTGTAATTCCAATTGCAAATTTTTGGAACGTAAGAAATTGCTTTGGGCTACTTGCCATATAGGCATGAAGTTATCTTAAAAGGTCTTCTAATTTAGCAACATTTTCGTGGTTTCTTACCATTTTATACGATAAATTCATTCTCTGAGCCATACATTGAATTGGTAGCATATATGGGGGCACTGTTGTTTGTAATCTAACACATAGCCCTATTCAGTGACCCTGCATGATAGATGCACCATCTACTCTAATGCATACCAACTTCGTAGAAATTTCATAATCAGTCATTCCAGTAATATCTTTCAAATGAGAAACAACTATGTTATGTAGGTTTTTGGCATTACAGGTTTCAACCATATTCATAACACCAACAAATGAGGTGTCCTTATATGATTTTCTAAAGTATAGTCATGGATACATACCCATGCAGTGTTGTCGACTACTATCACTTCATCAATTGAAAGAGAGATAAACTTTGATTTTTTACATTCTCTTTCAAATCTTCCTTCTCTATCATCGAAAGGCATTTTACCATTTCCCATCCACTACTTTCAGACTAATGAGACTGAGGTATGTTCAACATTTCATTATATTGATACAAATATTTGAAATTGAGGAAATCTAAAATCATTCTTCCTTTCTTTAGTATGTGAAATCAAGTAGAGAATTGTATGAGTTTTGCATGTAGATTTGTTTGATTCATCTTACCAATTTGCGATGTGATCGTTCCTCCCTTTTCCACAAGATGTCTGTATTTTTTCTTCTCTGCCTCATAATCTACTGCGTATCTAACATACATGCATTATTTTTAGTTTTCCACCTGTGTGTTTTGATTTTCTCGCCATCCGCCCCCATTATAGTCAAATATTGTTTTTCACAATGTTTTTCTATAGTGTCCAGCTTCATTTGCATTTTTTGTTTCTTTCCTAATTTCCACATACATATTGTACATGTACATTCAGATGAGATATCTTTAGAATTAGATGATTGTACAAGTTTGATAAATGGAAATTTATCTACCCAATCAAACTTGTATGCCATGCCAATGGTTTGCATATTCTTGTTTGTTTTCAATGTTTTACTTTTTTGAGTAGAATTTTGAGCAATATCGCAATCACTTGGTTTCCTCTTTCGTGAACCAGAATTTGAATTTGATTTATGTGTTCCATTTTGTTGGGTATTTGTATGTGTGATATCTTGATGCACTTCTAGTTACAACCCAATAGGAAGAATATCTTCAAGATATAGCATATTATCGTAGGTGTTATTTGTTTGTTACTGTGTAGAATGCATGTCCACCTCAATAATACCTTCCACACAGTTAGTATTCTGATTCTTTCTAGTGGAATCTATAAATTTTTTGGTATTTTCAATATCTGTATTAGTAGAGTTTCTAAAATACTTGAACAATGATTTCTGAGATTTCTTAGTTACTTTTAGGGTCTTCACATTCTTAGGACTAGCACCTTCCATTATTATGAATAGAGTCCTATGTCAACAAAAGAACCAAGTAGTGACTTAGCGAGTCAAAGTCAAAATTACTGTCACGTGTCAACAGTGTGTCAACTATCCCTATCACGTGTCAAAAAGGCATCAACTATCTCTGTCGCGCGTCACCAAGGCATCAACTGGCTCTGTCACTTATCAACTCTGTCCCTGTCGCACATCAACTACTTATGCCCTTGTTGCACATCAACTCTCTCTGTCGCATGTCAACAAGGTGTCACTATCTCTATCACATGTCAACTCTATCCTTTTCACATGTCAACTGCTTACCCCCTTTCTGTGCTTCAAAAATATCTCCTTGTCGCACATCTGTAATACCTCTTTGTCGCGCATCAACAACTAACTCTAACAGACTAATAGCAATCTATGGTGCTTAAGAGTGTGCGAGTTCAAACTGCAAGTTATTAGTAATTTGGTAAGCTACTTGTGGTAGTACCGTAGTATACTACCCAGCGAATCACCTAGGTTTTTTTAGGAGATGTTTTCAAATGGAGGCGAAGCCAACCCCCAAAAAAATTTACAGTAAATTTTAGGCGAGCATGACACCGACCCTCTCCGAAAAAATTTCCTTTTCAAATTTTCATAAAATGAAATTTTCACCATATTACAAATATTCACCACTAAAATTATCCCTGCCAACACCTGAGTGACAAAGAGTTAGGTGAATCCCCTCCCCAGATACAAAACGACTTATATCATGATTTTTCTGTCTCTAAGCATCTTGTAAGTTTCGTGATGCTGCTCAGCCCTCATAGGAGAATCAATTTGGATACCAACACCAAAATGGTGTCATTTTTAGGGAATTATTTACACAAATTCATACACAAACTAGCCCTGGTAATGCTTCTTACATGATTTAAGTACAAATAAGTTGTTTAAACATCATCCTTAATTGATATTTGTAAGATTTGTGAAAGATTACATGTTCATTGTGTAGTATTTCCAATTTCTAGTGGTTATTGAACTAAATTCACATCAATAGTGATAAATGTGGGTGAAGAAAGGTCAGATCTATTAAGATTTTCAGAAATTAAGCATTAATAGACACTTGGCAAGTTACTTAGAGTGCATTTGCACAACTAAGGTGAAAATCCTTAGTGGCGACTTCGTGTTGAATTGAAATTTTGATTATTACCAGTGTCTTAACCTATGTCAAGTGAAATTTTTCATTTATATTTGTAAATTTGGAGGGAAGAAGGTATTTCTTTACTAAGGATCCTACTAAAAGGTTATTTCTAGAACTAGGAAAAGAAAATTCAAAAGGAAAACAAATCTAGAAATTTGTTGGAAATCGAAAATAAAAAAGGAGATATCAGTTTTGAAAGCATATCAATCTGTGGTTGAATATTACCATATGACTTCAAGTGATTCTGAACCAAGTAATATTTATATAAATTTGAGTTCTCCAACTAGAGAGGGGCCATCATTTATGTTTGAAAAATGTGCCTCTTAGTTTTCCCATTTTTATTCCAAGGTTGATAGGGTTTTCCATGAAGCTGAGTCAATAGAGAATATCTATTTTGAAAGCTATACTCTTGTGCTCCAAAGACCCCTCATTCCCTATATTTTTGTTTCTCCTGTAAATTCACCACCTCAAGGCAATATGGCCCAACGTCTAGCTAGACATCCTTTTTTTGTCAACACTTTTGGACCTATAGATTTCAGAGGTATGGATGGATATCCTAATATGGTGCCACAAGATGTCAGAAATAGGTTGCCAAAATTTCAAGGTAATAATTCCATCACTGGTGACCACCATTTAAGACTCTTTGTTAATATGATGGAAGATTTTGAAATCAAGTTTGAATATGTGTATATAAAATTGTTTAAGCATACTCTTGAGGAGGATGCACATGACTGGTACAAGGATTTAGCAAATAATTCCATAGATTCATGGAATGAGATGAAAAATGCCTTTAGATTGTAATATGGGGATAAGATAGATCCCACGTTCCTTCTATCTAAATTTGAAAATATAAAGAAAAATCCAAATGAATCTATCCATGATTTCAATACTCGGTTCAATAAGACCTTGAATAGGCTACCTATAATCCTAAGGCCAAGTGATGAGTCCTGTTTGATAAAATATTCTGATGCTTTTGATAAAAAGGCTGCTTATTACTTAAGAGATAAAAACCTGGGAACATTGAGGTAGGCTTTCACCATGGCCTTACAAATATAAAATAACATCAAAGTAGTTGGAAAGCCTCCTAAGAGGTAAGGTGTTAATTTTATCAATCCTAAAACTCCTCAATCAAACAAATTTAAGGACCTGGAAGAGGTTGTACAAAATTTAGCTAGAGAAGTTAAAGAGATATCCTATAAACTAGCCAGAGCAAAAAAAGGGATATGAAAAAGTTCCCAAGGTCAGCACAAGCCACATGGTCAAGAGACATTTGGAAATCATCCCAGAGGTGATCACAGACCAGATGATAGAGGGAAAGGGCTCATGGGATCAAGAAATAAAAAACCTCAACCCATGGAGAATAGATTGGTGCCTAATCCTTTGACTTCCAAGGTTGCTACTATGGAGGAGGCCAATGTTATCAAGTGGTGTGATAGGTTTCTCTTACCACACTCCCCATGTGATGTAGATCAAGAATTTGAGGAACCAGATGATGATGATACGTATGATGATGTGTGCATGATGGAGTGACTTACAAACTCACAACAGGGGGCAACATCAACTGACCTGATAAGTGCCAGAACTATTGAAAGTTTTTAGGATTGTGTTCACTGGGTATTACTTCTTCCTACTATTAATACTTTTGAAATTGATATGGTACAAGCATTTGATCTTCCTAATCATGATTTTGAATACTTAAAGTCTTTGATGATTAAAAAGTATGATGGAGGAATCCCTTTTGAAGAAGACAAGCAATTTTTGATGAATGCAGTAGTGGCTCAAGAGAAAGAATATAACACCAGAAGTAAGGTTATTCAAAGGGGGGTAGGGCATAATTGTAAACCAAGCCAAAAGTTCCATTTCTTACCAATATCCATAAGGAAACCCCTAAGAAAGGATACATCTTTTAAAGGTGTAATTGTCCCAAATAGAAATCTATACTCCTGCCTCATTGTGCTAGAATCTGTGAAAACTCCAATACTATCAAATGAAATGGTAAATCTCCCTCCTAATATGACATTACCTAAATATATTGCTTGTGACATAGCTTTCAAATCTTAAGTTTCATTATCAAGGTGCTACTGTTCCCATTTAAAGACATTGAATTACTTAGGATCCTTGATCATAGGAAAAGGGCATTTGAATATTTGGGATTTAAGGAAGAAACATGATTACTCAAGGAAAAAGTGTTAATAATGTAGAGATTCCTCCCTATTATTGGAGAATGTTTGAGAAATACTACAAGCATTGTTAGGTACTTGTTAAGGTGAATCATATGAGGATATATTTTAGGAACTTCTCTAGTTGAATCTCCTAGTTGGATATTGATCCATTTTTTACCACTTTGATTATTAAAGATAGGCTAGTACATAATTGTATATTTGATTCAAGAGTCTTATGTAATGTAATGCCTTTATAGGTAATGAATGAGTTAAATATCAACGTAACAACAAGATTTTGGGAAATGTACTACACATGGATTCAAGAGAAGTGCCAGTAATTAGATATGTAAACCAAAGGATATAGTAGTGCAACTAGGCAGCTTATCCAAGAAACCCATACTTAACCATGAGTGTGGTTATTGTGGATTGTCCTCCCAACATGGGGGATATTATTAATCTAGAAAATGGGCAAACTAGTGTGGGTGGAATTGCATGCAAATGGACATGCCATATCTAACCATACCAGTTGAGGGGAATCCTTGTAAAGTTGTATGGTGAGAAGAAAATGTTGCATATCATTGATCGACCTCTAAAAATCTCTTCTTATGAGGTATTGTACATATATGTTGATGTTATAACTTTATAGTGGACACATGCTGATTTCCTAAGGAGTATAGAATTGAGGAGTGCAAGTATCCTAAGAAGGTTGGTTCTCCTTGGACTCTAATGTTTGATGGAGCATGTTCTAGATTTGGTAATGGAACGTGCACACATGTTGTTTTGATATCACACCAAGCCAAGAGGAGTTTTAACTTTTCTTTTAAACTCAATTTTGAGTGTACAAAAAATATTGTAGAATATGAAGCATTGTTATTGGGTTTAAGGATTTCTTGGAAATATGGTTTCAAGGATATTATTATTAAAGGGGATTCGGAGCTGATAGTCAAGCAAGTTAGGAAACTGTATGCAACAAAGAATCAAAGAATGAAACAATATAAGCATGTAGTTTGGGACTTCATTGAAATGTTTGATTCTTTCAATATAATACATCATGATAGGAGCTATAATACTATAGCAGAAAAATTGGAAGTATTGGGATCTAGGTTTGAAAATTGTACAATGTCTCCCTATTGTGAATATGATATTGAAATATTGACCAGGCCGTCTGTCCCTGACAATATCAAGCACTGGAAGGTGTTTGAAGATGATGCTTAGGTCTAAAGGTTTCTATAAAATAAAGGAGAATTTTCCAATCAAAGTATGGACTGGGAACCAATGGTTTGTGTAGGTGAAGGAAAAGAGACCTTATTTGGTAAGGACATTATCCAATTGAAAACTAATACTATTCCTAGAGGTTTGGTTGCACTGGAATAAAATTTTGATAATGTTGACTGCATTATTAATAGACACATGTTAGCCTTCAAGGGATGTTGAGGAACATAACCTGGGCACAAAAGATAAACCTTAGAAAATATGGTTAAGCAACAATTTGAATAAAGAAGAAAATAAATCATATATCCAATTATTAAAAAAGTATCATGGTTGCTTGGCATGGTCGTATTCAGAATTGAAGTCATATAGGAAAGACCTTTTTCAGCATGAAATACCCATGAAAGCCAATGTCAAGCCATTTAGGATAGAAACAAAGGACCAATTAATCCGCTCCTTTCCTCAAAAATGCAAGAAGAGTTGAAAAAGTTAAGGGATGGAGGAATTATATAGCCTATAAGATACTCCTCATGGGTAGCAAACCTGGTACCTGTTTGAAAGAAAAATGGGGATATAAGATTGTGTGTTGACTTCAGAAATTTAAATAAGGCATCAATCAAGGACAACTATCCCTTGCCAAATATGGATAACATGTTGCAATTAGTTACTAGTTCTGAGTTGTTATCCACTTTGGATGGTTTCTCTAGGTATAACCAAGTGGTTGTGAAGTAGTCAGAGAGAATCAAAACCACTTTCACCACTCCATGGGGAACCTATGTGTATGTCAGAATGTCATTTGGATTTGATGAATGTCAGAGCCACGTTTCAAAGAGAAATGGATCTAGCATTCTCAAGATATATAAATGACTTCATTTCTGTGTATAAGGATGATGTGATAGTTTTTTTCAAGAAAAAGAAGTGATCACCTGCAACATTTAGAAAATATGTTGATAAGATGCAGGGACTATGGTATTTCACTGAATCCTAAGAAATTCATTTTGGGGTCAAAAGGAAAAGTATTCTTGGACATATTGTGTCAAAATAAGGGGTCATGATTGATCCTGAGAGAGTGGAAGCCATTAGCAAAGTTCCTATTCCAAGAACCAAAAAGGGAATTCAAACCTTTTTCGGGAAGATAAATTTTATTAGGAGATTTATTTCCAACTTTGTTGAATTAACTATCCCAATCACCAGTATGTTGAAGAAAGATCAGAGTATTAAATGGGAAGAAGTAGCTATTCAAGCCTTTACTGGGATTAAGGAAGCATTGAAGAATGCCCCTGTTTTAATAGCTCCTGATTATAAAAATGCTTTCCAAATGTTTTCCTTTGCTTCATAGAATACTATTGCATCTGTGTTGTTACAAAAGGATGATGAAGGAGCTGAAAGACCAATTTACCTTTCTTTAGTAAAGCATTACAAGGAGTAGAATTGAAGTATACTATCATGGATAAATGAGCCTTTTCTTTGGCCATAGGGCCACAAAAATCTTTAGGCCATATATTTTGAGCTCTAAAGTCATAGCTTATGTTCCCCATACCATGGTTAAGGATATCCTATCAAAGATGGAAATTTCAAGTAAAAGATGTCGATGGGAAAATAAATTGCAAGAATATGATATGGACATCCAAAATACAAAATTGGTCAGAGGATTGGGCCTAGTCAAGGCTAATGGAGAAAAGCAACCTACAGAAAATTGAGATAAATGAGGTTGAAGAAGAAAGATTGAATATTCTTGAGAAAGTGATAAATTTTGAATGGTACAAGGATATTATTTTTTATCTCAAACATCTATAGTTCCCTGAGTATTTAAGAAAGAATCAAAAGAGAGCACTTAAGTTAGCCTCCCAGAAATACATCATCACTGATTATGGGTTAGCTTGGAAGAACCCTGAGGGAGTTATTTTGAGATGTATCATTGAAGATGAAGCCCCAAAAATAATTGATGATTTCCATGGAGGAGTTTGTGGAGGGAATTTTGCTGGAAGAGTAACACAGACTCATAAAATATTAAGGGCTAGTTACTAGTGGCTAACTCTTTTTAAAGATACAACTCTGCTGGTAAGAAAGTTTGAGAGTTTTTAATGTTTTTTAGGAAGATTGAAATCTTCAGGCTCCCTCCCTTTGCATCATGTATCAATTGAAGCCCCATTTAAGCAGTGGGGAATGGAATTCATTGGTGAGATTTCAGATTCTTCAAGTGCAGGCCACAAGTGGATATTAGTGGCCACTGATTACTTCACCAAGTGGGTGGAGGCAATCCCTACCAAGAAATCTACCCACCAAATTGTTATGGACTTCATTTTGAATCATATAATTTGTAGGTTTAGAGTGCCTACTAAGATAGTTGCTGAAAATGCTATGATTTTTCGAGCCAAACCTTTAGTAGCCGTGTGTCATGAGTATGGGATCAATTTCGCATATGCTTCAAATTATAATCCCCAAGGTAATGGACAAACAGAATCAAGTAACAAGAATTTTGTGAATATAATCAGGAGAGCCTTGGAGTTAAACAAACGAAAGTGGGGTGAGCAATTGAAGTTTGCTGTTTGGGCTGATATAATTACTATCAAAAGAGATACTAGAAAAAGTCCATTTGAGTTGGTGTATGGAACTCAAGTTCTACTTCCCCTGCATATGTAATTATCTTATTACCAATTTATCCAACAATTAGAGGACCAAGAGGTTAGTCCTTATGATGCTCGTATTAATCAAATTGTTGAATTAGATGAAGAGAGAAGAGAATCCCACCAAAGACATGTGAAGTTCAGGGAGAAATTGAAGAAATTATTTGATAAAAAGGTAACTCTAAGAGTTTTCAGTGTGGGAGATCTTGTGCTATTGTGGGATAGTAGACATGAGGATAAGGGAAAACATGGAAAGTTTGACGCATTATGGATGGGCCCTTATTCTATTGACATTCGGATTGGTGAGCACACCTTTTTCTTAAAAGACCTAGATGGGGAATTGCTTGAGTTTCCTGTTAATGGCAGGAACTTGAAACATTTCCTTGACTGATTTCTTAGAATCAAGGTACGCATCATTGTACAGTGTATAGTCTTTTGTTTTTGTTCTGTTTTCATGTTTTTCTATTTTGGTTTCTCTTGGTCCCTGGTGACTGGTTATTGTTGGTTTCTTAGATTCATTCTTGGGATGTTGGTTATTATTTCTTTGTTTTGGAGGTCGATCTTTGACTCCGTTGCCCAATGGATTTTTGGCACATGGTCTACTATGTTATTCTTATGGCACTTGCTGGCAGTGCCAATCCCTGAGTCAGAGCTGATGTTGGTGCTCATTCAATCTCACCCTATTTGTTCAAAAAAAAAAATCAGTTCTACGCTGTGGTTTTTAAAGTATTTTTTGTCTCCCTGTGTGGATGATTGAAAAATTTATCTTTATCAGGTTGTTGTCATCAAATAATTTCTCTATGGTCATGAATCACGTTGAGCCATGTGTTGTTTATAGTTTCTCTTTCCATGAGGAACAGTTTGTTATTTGGGTGTGAATGCTGGGGTTTTCCCTTCTTTTTTATTTTTCCACGGTCGTGTTTTCCCTGTCAAATTTTATCCCAATGCTCGCGGATATGTGGTCTTCTTTGATTGGACACAGGCATGGCGGGTCTATTTGGTGAACTTGTCACTTTTTTATCACTTTTACAAAAATTCCCAATTGGTCTCGTGGCTCTGATGATTTCTAATTGGCTACTCAACAATATGAAGTGGCAATGAGAAATTTCTTACTTTGACCCTGAAGATGTACACTTGTCATAAATCAAGTGGTTGTGGAAAGGAGAGACCTTTTGTGTTTTGAGGCATTATGGTGAAAGGAATGAAAATATAAAAGGAATGTCTAAGGCCCACAAAAGGACATGTGGTGGTTTGAAAATTCAAAGGCAGAGAGGCGGATCATCAGAGCATTTTGAAGATTTTTTGGCCTTTTTGTGAAAAGGAGTAAAGTTTTAAAATGAGTCGCGATTCTTGTGGGGACCAAATAATGTCACATGTTTGAGTCAACATTGAAAAGTCAAAGTGGGGAGGTGGATCACCGGAGCATTTTGAAAATTTTGGATTTTTGGTGAAAAGAAGGTATAAAAGTGAAGTGTGACCCCGCAAGTGCCTAGATAAAGCCACATGTTGAGTTTACATCAAATATGAGAAGGTGGGTTACTGGAGGTATTCTGGAATTTTTGGATTTGTTTTGAAAAGGTTAAAAGGTGTAAAAATAAGTGGCAACTCCACCATTTCCCTAGGAAAGCCATGTGTTAAACCTATATTGAAAGTGGGGAGGCGGGTCGCTAGGGCATTTTGAGATTCTCATCTTTGTTTTGAAAAAGAATGAAAGTCATAAAGTAATCCGCAGCTTCGTCGAGGCCCAGGAAATCCATGTGTAAAGCCTATATCAAAATCAGATGGGTGGGCCAAATTGTCCAAAAATGTATAATTTCTTTAAGTGATACAAAATGTGAAAATCACCCCTAGGCCCTCTTCAGCTAAGATATTTTCCACGTGGATGACTCAATTTTGAAGTTGTGAAAGATAGCGTTAATGACTATGTTACAAGGCATTTAGTTCTGCCACCATTAACGCTCCAGGACCTCAAGAGATTCGAATGCATCTCATTTTTTATTGTTAATTTAATGGTCTCTTGTTATTTTTATTAGTGAAGTGCAATCAGAATTATTGTGGAGCTTAATTTCTGAACCCAAGAAGTGTGAAAGCTACTGTTTTGAATCAAAAATGCTCGGGCACCTATAGAAAACTACCAAGATGAAGTAGAGAAGAATTGTAGAGGAAAAGGATGAAGAGACAAAAGTTGCATGCACAAAGGATGATCAATAGGATTACATGCATTCTCCCTTTTTTCTTTGTGTCATGTTTTCAGAATCAGGAGGGAATGCTCCAAATAATTTTCCAAAAGTGAAAAATGGACACCCCAGTTAAAAATAGCTGATGGAAATAATTGAAAAATCTTATCTTTTGTACACCTGGCAGCTTTTGGGTGTAAATTTGTTAAACATCACTTTCTGGAACAAATTTGTAACAAACAAAGTATTCCTCGAATATTCTTCTTTTGGGGGGAAAACTTGGGATGTAAAGTGAGCGAGTATAATTGTATGAAATGTAATGAGAATACTCTTGCATAAGGGGGGGTTAATTTTTCTGAGAAAGTTTAAGAAAAATCATTTTTTTCCCAAGAGACCGTCTAAGAAACTAGTTTATTTTCCTATTTTTTTGGTTGCAAGTGTACAGCCATTGACAAGCTCTGATATTGTTGAAGAAACTCTCCCTTTCTAATGAATCTAGTGAACCTTGAATGAATTTGTGTTGATCATGGGCATTATTGTGTTTGCTTTTATTTCAAAATGTTTTCAAATAGTTTTTCTTGTTCCTATTACAATATTATGTTAGAATCTCTATAAGTCACACAATATCCCATCCATGTGTTAGTATTATGGCATTTGTAATTTCATTATAATAAGAGATTTCATCTTGTGATGCAAATAAACAATTTACAATCACTTTACTTTCATTGTGTTGATAAAGATTGTTTATTAGCCTATGAGTGTATCTTAGGTGTGACTAATCAGGTATTTCCAACATTTAATTGAGTCTTTAACATGAGCCTTAGTATTGAATTCTTGAAGAGTGTATGAAATCATGCATCTCTGGGCCTCCTTTGATACACACCTTCTGGTTGAAGGAATATTTTGGCTATTTTGAAGCATTTTGTCTGTGAGTTTTCCAATATTTGTAAATTCTCTCAAATATCTAGTATAATCATCTTTATCTTGATTAACTTCCCACCAAAAACTTCTCAAATGATAAATCCTACATGAACTACCCCTATTTGTACTATGTATCCACAAAGATTTAACAAATTTCACTGCCAAAATATGCAGAGACAATCAAGTTTCAATTATTGTCTTTAGTAACTTGAACCTTGTCCAAGAAACATCTCCACTCTCTAGTATGAAAACTTGTGAGAGTTAGATTGTGTTTTATTGATCATATTTCTTCAAGGTTTTCATGAAAATTGTGCAAAGAAGGATCTCTTGATATCCTTCACCAAAATGGGTTACAGAATGGGTCCTCTCACCCTGGTTGAAGGCACAACCTAAAGTAGTGAGGGTAGATCAAACCCTTGATAATGTGCTATCCATTTCTCCAACACTTGAGTGACAAAGAGTCAGCTGAATCCCCCTCGACTACAAAATGATTTATATCATGATTTATCTGTCTCTAAGCAACTTGCTAGTTTTGGGATGTTTCTCATCCCTCGCAGGAGAATCAATTTGGATACCAATAGACTCCATCTTAGTTTTGTGGGATTGGCCCAATGGATAAGGTGCATTTTAATTTAAAATGATCAAAATCCCACTCTTTTCTAAAATTTGTTGTACTGCCCCATTCTAAGACACTTGTTTAATCCTACATACCTTTAGATTCCTCTCTTATATAACTTTAGATATATCTTTGTTGTAATGATATGTTTTTCTACAACCTTTTCCTAGTTTAAGTTATTTTATGATTCTCTTGCTAGTGACAATCAATTGGGTGGGAAATCACAGTGTTTTGGTTGCTTTTCTAGGTGTGATGTACATATACATGCATATTTTATGTTTTTAGAACATATTGGGTTGTTATAGGGTTTCCCTTGGGTTTCAAAAATATCAAATAATAATAGGTTAACCACCCTCTAATTTTTTCCGTAAATCTACCCATAAATGGAGAAGAACCAAAATTCTACGACATAATTTTTCTATTCATTCATCTAAAAGGAGGAAAAAAATTGGGAGCCAACAAATGGGCTCAATTATAAGGGATTGATTATGCCCATTTGGTTTTAGTTGGCATGTCCTTTGTTCCATTTTCAAATTTTTAATTTCTTTCAATTTTAGTTATTATATATATTACATAAAGGAGTCATATCTTGGTCTTCCTTTGGAATTGGTAAGTCCTTATTTCATTGACTAGTATGCCTCAATATTTGTTTTTATTCTTTGAAAACTAATAGCTGATTGGTTTATTTTCTAAATTTTAGAAAAAGAGTTCAAAGTTGGTGCACTTTCATTTTTCCTAGCAACTTATTCTTTTGGTTTGTTCTTAGAGCTTCGTGTTGGATCCGATCATTAGTATTCAGGCTTGGCTAGTTATATTAAATGGGTATTTGAAGAAAGAAGATTTATAGTTTGGATTCTTGTGCCCAGTTTGATGGTGTTTCAAGTAATACATGTACTTGTTCAATTGGTGTATTTTGATTTATGATTTTAGATTATTCAAGGCATTATTTTTATATCTATGGGTATGCAGTTTACTTCAGATAGACCTATGCATAAACTTTCATTCATTGATAAGAGATATGAACCTATTAATAAAGATTTTTTTGATGATTTCTTAGCATCTTCCCCAAAATCTATTAGATATTTTTTTCCCAAGTTTAATGGAAGTCATACACTTAAGTGAGAGATACATTTAAAATAATTTATTAACTTGGTTAAGTATTTTAAGATTCTTAATGAAGGTCTTATGGTTAGAATCTTTATTGAAAGTTTGATTGATGATGCTCAAGATTGATTTTATGAGTTTCCAGATAGAATTTTTGACTCTCAATAAATATTTCAGTATCTCTTTATTGAGTAGTATGGTGGTAAGAATGATTACTCTTCTCCTAGTAACTATTTCTATAATTTGGTAAAAGAGAAGGATGAATGTATTCAGAGGTTTAACCTTAGGCTTTCAGAAACATGGAATAAATTTAATATGTATTTTAAAAAAATTAAATATTATTACTTAATTTTATATTTTGATGCATTCAATGGTGATTTGAATTAATTCTTGAGAGATAAAGATCCATTGACAATCACTCATGCTTTCAATTTGGCTTTTAGGTTTTGGGATCTTTCATACGTTTTTGATATTGGTGTTGAAAACCATTCTAATACATATAAGGAAATGGAATATGATGATAAGTATGATTAAAGAACCCTAGATTTGATATTAATTTGGAGTCATATGATTACGCTTCCAATTTACAATATGTTTTTTTATAAAGTTTCCATATCTCATTATGATGAAGGGGTAACTTGTGATGTTAAATTTGATCTATCCTCTCATGAAAAATCTCTTATAATTGATTTTAGTGTTAAATATACATAATAACAACTTTTTGTGAAAGTAATTTTTTAGTTTCTTATAATATTTGCACTAAATTTGTGGACTATGTTGTGTTTGTAGAAGGATGAAAAATCATTTCAGCCCAATAATCATTTTGTAGAATAATACTTTGATTATTTATGTGCCCTTTAAATTTTTAAGGAAGTTAACATGGAAGAGAATGATAATTTTTATTATTTACAATAGATAACTAATGACATCATGAATCCAGTAATCAAACTTCATTTGGTAAAATAATTTCAGTCAAAGGAAGTATGAGACATTTTCCTCTATGAAATTGAGCTGCAAAGAAAAAAACACATCATAGAGAATGATTTGAGATCAATGAGGTTGTGTTTGAACAAGTTCTTCCTGAGGAGATAAATAATGACCATCCCCTTGCACATACAATTATCATCAAAGAATATGATGATACAATAATTTCATATTTGAATGATGGGAGCATGTTTTTGTTTGGACAAGAGGTATCCATTGAAGAGGATGATTAGACATAACATCAAATAAAAGACGAGGTGTTTTAAGACACTTTTGAAACTCAACTTCAAGCATTGGAAGATGAAGATAAAGGTACACAATGTGATTCAATTCAATGTAGTAATCCAGAATTCTCTTCTTGTTTAGAAATTTCTACAATATTTGAAACTTCAAGAATGTCTTTAGACACTAAGGTAAATCGAATAGACTCTCATAAGGCTAAGATATTTGTTAAATTTTTTGGTTAACGTATAATCAAATCAAATTGCATAAATGAGTGCAATACATTTCCTGTTGATTTGAAAAGGTATGAATATACTGATAATATTTATTCTGAGGTTATAATTCAAAAAAATTATCCTATGTTAAGTGAAAATGAAATAAATAAATTTATCTCAATTAACTCGGAAGAATTAGAAAAAATAATTGATGCAATTAATGAAACCACAAATTGTAAAGGTTGGAATTTTGAATTTGTTGAAAGAAATAAAGAAGTGAAATTATTGACAATATTTGAGGAAACACTCTTTAAATAATTTAATTTGTTTCATAACTCATTATTTGATTCTAAGAGTGCACGTGAATTTTATTCACTTCACTCAAATTCCCTTCAAGATCTACTTGTTGATCCCATGTTAAAGTATCCTAAGTGTAATGAATTGTAGTTGGGTTATGATGATGAGCTATATCATATTGTGTTTTAAATTTAAAATATGATTCATTTTATCATGATGCTAATGAATAAGTGAGGCTTTATGGAAATGCAAGTGTTATTTTGATCTAGGGATTTATCTTAAGGATCATGAGTTGTTTCCTTATTATGATGTTGAAAATTTTCATATTGATGTTTTTTTTCTAACCTTACTGCTAAGTGCTTGTCATTTGACATGGATGAAGATTTGGACCAATAAGATGACTACCCAAATGAAAAGTTAGAGACTTGTTTCTTGTTGGAGAATTATGCACATACTAATTTGGGTATTAATGAAAGTTGTGGGTACGATCAGAAATCCAAACCCGCCATTATTTTCCCAAAATTCCATTTAAACTAGATTTCATGGGCTCTGAAACTTTTGATGATAAACTAGATATTTATTTTTCTTCTTTACATAATTATGTTGGTTCACTTAGTTTTCATCTTGGTTAAAAAAATTAGGAATGCATAGATCGGTATTGTCTCCAACGAGAACCTTGGTTTAATTCATCTTCATCATTTGGATCTAACTTTACATTTGAGGATGTATGGGATTTACGTCGGATTTATTTTTATTTTTTTCACATGTTTCTTGGAGGATACTCTTATTTTCTAAAAAAGAGATCATAATTTTCCATTCCCATGATCCGGTTTATAAAACAAAGATTGGAGTGTTATTTTCCTTGTACATTTTGTAAATATTTTTATCGTATTTTGTTGTTGAAATAAGTTCTTTGCAAAACTAGGTTGTTAGGGGTTTTCAAAGGTTTCTAATGACATTGGTTTTGTAATTGGTTTTTAGAATTAGATTGGAATTTAAAAATTTAATTTTGTGCCTTTGCAGTTTAAGATTGAATTGATTATCAAATAGAGGCATTGGTCTACATTTTTTATATTTCTATGGAATCTTTAGTTACCCATAAGGAGTACATGTCCCGTAGATAGAGTCAATATTGGCACCCAAAATTATTTACCACATTTTGGGGCCTTAGAGTTGAAATTTGGAGCTTAAACAATGGAAAACTCCCTTTTTTGGAAATTATATGTTTTTAACTCACAAAAAATGTTATATTCCCTTTCTTTGTGTGTATACAAGTGGCTATAATAAAATTAATTAAATATGAATTTTTTTTTTCCTCTAAATGTCAACTTGACATCTAGAACCTAAAAGTCCTTTATTACTAGGACCATCAAATTTGAATGAGATGGGTAGAACCATGTGGCAGGTGAAAAATAACCAATGAAGGACGCGTGAATATTATTGGTGTTCAAAAAAATTTGGATAAAATACATAAACCTCAAGGATCATGTAAACGCAGTACATCGATGGGTGACAAGTGTCACCCATCTACTCAACAAGCTAAGCCAAGCAAGGGGAGGACACACTAATTAGTGAAAAGTTTTGTTGGTTGGCGTAATTGAGGTATGAGCTCCCAATATTTTAAAGGTTACCTAAGGAATGTGGCAACGATGTGTACCACATGGATGATATCTATGGAAATAGGGTATGAAGGTCCTAAAGCCAAATCCATGATATTTTCACGTAGAGTGGTAGCGCTATTTTCCACCATGTGAAAAATATTTATGAAGTCTAGGTGATTATGCAAGGTTAAAGGGAGGCTATGTCGCATAATTTTGTTGGATGCATGTAGTTTTCATTATGTTAAATTTGATGGCTAAAATGCAAAGATAAAATGAGCTCAAGAATGTTAAACTGGAAACTCCATTAAAGCGACCAATGGCTTTGTTTTATACTCAAAATTTTTGAATGGGAGCTCCAAATTATACAAAACTAGTACCATTGGAAAGTTTATGAAGAGATATAATAAAAGAAAAAAATAGACAAATTGATAAGATATTTACACTATATTTTGTTAAATAATTTCTAATACAATTTCCTATCTTTTACCACCATCTTTCAGTTGATTCCTCCATTTTTTTCTCTAGCATGTATCAAGCCTCTCTTTTAATGATTGTGTGCTTCCCAAGAAATGAATTGGGGAACTTGGATATTTTGTAATATTATAATTGGTGCCAATTTTTATCTGATATATGGTGGAGCCATTGGAATGTTCTATGCATTATCTCTTCTCTTCTCTCATTGGTTCTCACCAGTTTTGTAGTTATTCCAATTCCATTATTGAAAGGTTCTCAAATTGTGTAAATAGATAAAGCATGTTCTTCATCAAAATATATTTTAGCTTACCATTATTGGCTAGATATTTTATCCATTTTGGTAGCCTATTTTTAGGTGTTCATTTTCAATTTTGTTCACGGTGTTAGAGTTAATATCGACAGTAACCAATTAAAAGACATTGTAATAAAGGTTTGAGAAAGTAGTTATGTATGTTTTGTCAATCCATTAATGAGATAGAGGTTTAATATGGAACCTATCATTTGATTCAGAAGTGTACTCACTCAGATTTTTTGGAATTTTTATTTGGTAATTAGGTGTGGAGGTAAGACATGTAATCACCAAAGAATTTAATTATAAAATCCTTTTGAAGTTCTAGTTTCATTTACTCTCAACAAAATTATCCAATGATATATTTTGGATTCTAAGTTTCAATAGTATAATAATTAGAGAAATCCAAGTGTATGTGGTTTCTTAATTATCTAAATTGTGGGGAATTGAAGTAGTTGTGTAAAATGAAGAAAATTTTATGTTATTTTTGACTCCATCTCAGCTTTACATGATTGGCCCAATGCAAAAAGGAACATTTGAAGTTAAAATGATGAAAAACCCCTATTTTATCAAATCTTGTTGTATTACCCCCTTTTTAGACCTCTTTTTAATCTTTTATACTTTTAGAGGCCTTTATGGTATAATTTTTTTATATATTTGTTGTAATGATATGTTTGTCTACAACCTTTTCCTATTTAAGTGGTTTTGTTATTCTCCTACTAATGATGACCAATTGGGTGATAAATCATATTGTTTAGGTTGTTTATTTGGGTCTAATACACACACACACACACACACACACACACACACACACACACACACACACACACACACACACACACACACACACACACACACACACACACACACACACACACACATATATATATATATATATGCATATTTTTTGTTTTTGGCACATATTGGGTTGCTTTAGGGTCTCCCCCTGGGTTTCAGAGAGACCAAAGGGTTAGAGGTTAACCACTCTCTATTTTGTTTCCTCAAATATTCTGTAATTAGAGAATGACACTTCTATAGTGAAATATTTTTCTGTCTTCATCATCTAATATATCGAATATATTTGGGAGTCAAAACCCACCACATAGATTTGGAAGTACACCTGTAAGTGGGGAAGAAACTATAGAACCATTTATCGAAGGATATCATCATTCCCATTTACATACAAATGTGATGTTGAGTGTTAAACAAGATCAACAGGTTCCATTCTCTACCCTGGTCAAATAAATTCAAGAACTAGAATATGATTTACCTTCTCGAAACACATAAAAAACTAGCCAAGATACAATATACACTCTAAACAACCAAAAAAATTTCCAACCAATATACAAAAATCACAAAATACCCCTTCTACTAACTATTTGATTCATCTAAACCCACGAGACATTCTCATGAGTATCGGAAAGTTAGGAAAGAGTAGGTCTTCATCAAACACTTTCCCAACATACAAAAACCTATAGTTATCCTAGGGATAAAACTACTATCCTCTAGATTTATGGCTTTAGCACTCTATTATATTGTTGGTGAAATATTCTTTTATAGTGCATATTATTATTTTTAATGAACGTTTATGGGCCTAAGCCCCTCCTTCTTGGGTATGGGGATGCTCCAGTATTAAATGTAAACTAACTAACATTGTGGGGTGGCCATTAGTCCAAGGATAAAAAAAAGGCATATTGCATTAAATCTAAGGAAAATTTGTTGAAAATTATATAAGGGAGGAATTTTCTTGGGAAAGAGGTAAAGGGGAGTAGGAGAGAGGGTTAATGTTTTGAGTAGACTTATATACTTCACATACGTTATCCATAGTAAGTTAACATTTAATTAGAATATTTCAACCATGTAATCAACAATAAGACTAATTATTTTGAGATATAAAGTTCTACGAATTCATTAATCAAATACACAAAGTTGCTTCTTGGTTATATAAGATCGCAGTTGTTTGCAAACTTAGAAAGTAAAAAGTGTGGAAGAACATAAGGAAGAAAAGGATATGGATGAATGTAGCTAATTTCTTGAAGAAGTAGGTAATTCCAACAAATTACAACAATAAATAATTTATAAACATTTAGAAATGAGAATCCATTCCAATTTATAAAATTACAAATGTATCTTCCTCTCCCCCCATGAGACCTTTTATCTCACCACCACTTGTGACTTTTCACATTCCCTAAGAATGAAGTTAATTCCTTTTCTTATTTTTGAAAAGGGACTTTTACAATGCAAAATTAAGTCACTTCATTGAATAATATGAAAGAGTGAAAAATTACATTCCCAACGAATAAATAGATTGTTAGAGAGAGAGGGAGAGGGAGAGAGAAGAAGAGACAAAAGTGAAAATATGGAGATGGGGAAGATTATATTGATGAAGAACCTACTTCTGGTGGATCTTGATTGAATGCTCCATGAATGAAGTCTACTACCTTTATTCTCCTTTCAAGTTGGAAATTTATAATTGAAAATTCCTCCTCCTATGAGATGTGGACATGCTCCAAGGAATTGAATGATTGTTTAGAAAAATTATTACGATACTTGCACTGAGTGGACATGTGATGACTTCTCATAATCATGTGACCTTTGAGGCACATTGGGAGTAGTTGATATTGTAGACACCCTAAAAATGCATAACATATTTCCATCCCATAAGAATTAATTAAATAATTCTAATTTCATACTTCTGCCCTTTATAATTAATTAATTTAATTCTATCATGCTCATGGACTTAATTAAATTAATTCCCAACACCCATTAGCTAATATGATTAAACATTTATTTAATTAAATGACTAATTATCCTCTCAAAATTTATAAATAAATAAATTATTTATTTAAATAATCCTATTTATCTACTCACAATCCACTCCACTTATACAACCTTGTAATGGTGGACACAACAGAGCTGCATGTATAACCATCTTCCCACAAAAAAACCAAATATTCATTGCCCCTACAAATCTGTAACTACACAGAGCAAATCCTCTTGTTATTTCAAGAAATAATAATTATGAACTTATAACCATTTCAAACCTTGATCCAATATTCACAACCTCACCCTCAACTATAAAAAGTGTGGAAAACCTCTGTAAATCATCCTTGGAAGTTTTTTGTAATTTGTAGAAAACTATTCCAAAATTACCATCCACATCCTTGTGTTTATGAGATCATAGCATTTCCCATTTTATATTTGGAGAACATTTCAAGAGCATCCACAATCCTTTAAATACAATATTTTACAAGTTGAAGAATTTCATAATCTACTTGAGGTTTGCAAGGAAAATCTTGGAAAAATGTATACTATTTTTTATTTATTATCTTTCAAATTATACTAATATTTTCATTGCTCACATTTCTAGCACACCCGATGGGACTAATGAAGAATGAAAAAATGTGAAGTACAAGGATCATGCTAGATAACATGAACATCGACTGAGCTACACTCCTACAGTGTGATGAGGTTACATGAGGAGTGAGCATCAACGATGAATGTGCATGCAAGGATTCGAAAGGGTAAAATATCATATGCCTCTCTCATATATATGAAACGGGGAAGGTTTACAAATAAATGGTGTTTCATAACCCCTAGTGCATGTAATCATGACTCCTCAAGTGGATAAGGGGAGTTATGTTACCAAAAAAGAAGGTAACTCCCATATGATGCACTGATGCACTAATGTGTAAGGAATCTAATGGTGACCCATATCACACACACACACACACACACACACACACACACACACACACACACACACACACACACACACACACACACACACACACACACACACACACACATATTTATATGACCTCACCTAAGTGAGATGACTCGCCATGTTATGTGAAAAATGAATCACATCAACACCCCCTTCATCATAAAATAGGATGATGTGGAAAGTTATAAATGAGAAATGGGTCCCATCACTAAATCTTGATGAAGAACCCATGAACAACAAGGATCTCAAGCAATAGAGGAAAACCTAGTGGAAAAAACATTCATCACAAGAGATGAAGACACTCTCTAATATAAGAAAGATTCCACAAATGGGTCCTAAAAACTGAGGAGCATGGTAAGGTACCCATGTACGAAAGGTACATATCCTTGAAAGAAGAAGAAGAGAGGACAAGAAGGATGTGAGAGTAACATAGAAGATGCTATAGATAGATCTGAACTCTATAACTCTAGGAAGTATCCAAGAAGAGTTTCGATGATGTGATCCTCTACCACTAGACTGAAGAAAATCCACCTGCAACAAACTATGTGCCTATCATTAGGAAGGAAAAAAATGGAGTAGTGAAATTTTTCCCACTCCATGAAGGAAGCCGAAGGCAGAAGTAGGAAGAACTAAAAAATGAGTGCCAAGGAACTGAAGGTAACGCCACGTGCGTAGAAATTTCATAGTGTGAAGGAGGAAAATCCATTGAAAGGATGCCTAAGTGAATTGAATGTAATATAACAACCCCCACAATAGAAATAGGATAAACAAGCAAGGGTGAATCAATGAAGATCGCCTGAAAAGTGGAATTTATAAGAGTCTTAGAAGGGGAGCTCATAAAATAGGATATAATGGACTCTTGTAAAGCCCCTATATAAGGATGATGAACTTGTACTGCATCAAAAGTAGGAAACTATGAAAATATGATGAAGGTATCGTAGATACTCTTCCCAAGAAGAGGGATCAACAAACAAAATAACGATGTCTAACAATTATGAATCATCACATGAAGGTAGAGGAATGGAAATATCCTCGCACACTAGAATTTGAAATGATGTGGATGTAATGAATGTATGAGGATGAGAAGGAGACTTCCTAATGTCTGATGATAAGGGAGCAGTGTTGACATACTCTGGAGAGGTGAGAGGAGGAGACGAGTCCTCAGTAGCACTATCATTATCAGAATTACAAGCACAATCCTTGTCATAAGAGATGGAAACAATCGATTCTATGTTAGCGATGCCTTCATCATATTAATCAAAAGACGAGATAAATGTATAAACAACAATAAAAATAAGAGTATGTAGAGGGTCTCTAAGTAGGGAATGAAAGATGCTCTAGATGGTGTGGGGAGGATCTAAGTTTTCCACATGAAGGTAGAGACGTCTAATGCATGCAACATCAAGTGACCAAAAAAATTGTCGCATGTGTTGAGATAGTCCTCAGGATGATTGGAATCAGTGGGTGCATGAAGTAGCCCATGTATAAATTGTGAAATACCCTCGTAGGAAAAGAATCATTCCATGATGTATAGTTCACTCTCCCATGAAGTGGTGGAGGATATAAAGTGATCTTGTGATGCTCAAGTATGGAAAGAATATCCTTCATGATGTGGAAGAAAGAAGTGCAAGGTTCACAAGAAGAGGGTGTGTGGATACAAATAAGGTGGCAAGACATCAAACTCATCTAAAATGCATCTGCATGTAAAACTACACCTGAGAATATTAATAATCCCCCTATTTTTGATACTTTATATATAGTGTGTGATTATAATAGGGTGTGTTTTTATGACATTGGATAGTTGACCACTCACATTGCAGTAGGTAAAGAATCATGTAATATTGGAGGCTACAATAAGTCTTAGTTGCAAGTAAAGGAACTATACATAATCAAGCACAAAAGGGTGTAATCACAGCAAGGGTATAAACACCACTCAATGTGAGATAAGGTGTCTCACATTGTAAAAAATAACGCTCGCTTGCCTATCCATAGGTGAAAAGGATCACTACAAAGTAACAATCCAAAAAAGTGGCCCGAAAATCCCAATAAGCCTATACATGGAGGCCAAAAAATTTACTCCCCTTGTAATATGATGCATTTTAATATTTTCCCCTTGATTAGATTTAACTAGCATAGAAAAAATTGAAAAAGACAAAAAAAATCCAAGAAGAGGGGGAAAAGGAGTCTTGGCCCTGAGGGTGCTGAACGACATCTCTTTAGGGGAGCTCAGTGAGTTGGATGAGTAGGCTTGGTAAGATGGCAGTGGAGGATCTCGCCAGAGGGTGAAGTAGCTTGGTGGATGAGCTAAGGAGTGACTCGAGAAAGCTTTATGGGTGGCTTAGGTGGGTGAGATGAGAACAACTCAGATGGGTGAGTTGTGGCAAGTAGACCAAGTTGGCTGTTGTGGGACACCAAGTTGGGTGTGGTGTGCTAAGCATCGAGCTATGTGGAAAGTTGCAAGGGAATCTGGTCAACAAATTCTATGAGGGAGAAATTCCAGTTGTGATACCATGACGAAGAATAAAAAAACATTAAGTAAGAGGATCATATAACATAACATGAGCATCGACCAAGTTGCACTCTGGTAGCATGACACTATTGTATGAGGAGCGAGCATCAACCTTGAATGTGCATGAAAGGATTTGAAAGGGTAAAATCTCATATGCCTTTCTCATAGATCTTAAAAGTGGAAGGTGTATAAATAAGGGGTGTTGTGTAACCCCCAATGCATGCAATCATGACTCCTCAAGTGGATAAGGGGAGTTACATTCTTGGAATGGAAGGTAACTCCCATATGACACATTGATGCACTGAAACATAAGGAATATAATGATGACCCCTATAATACCTAGATCTACGACCTCACCTAAGTGATATGACTCGCCACGTGATGTGTAAAATGACTCACTCCAACACCCGCTTCATTGTAACTTAGGATGAGGTAGTAAGTCAGAAATGAGAAATATGTCCCAACATAAAATCCTGATGAGGCACCCATTAACCATAAGGATCTCAAGTAATGGAGGAAAACTCAGTGGAAAAAAAATCCAATGTAAGAGATGAAAACACTCTATAATCTAAGAAAGATGCCACAAATTGGTCATGACAACTAAGGATCTTGATAAGGTACCCATGTACAAAAGATAAATCTCTTTGAAAGAAGAAGAAGATAGGAGAAGAAGGAGATGAGAGTAACATAAAAGAATCCATGGATAGATTTGAACTATCTGACTCTAGGATGCCTCCAAGAAGAGTGTTGATGAAGTGGTCTTCTACCTCTAGACTGAAGAAGAGCCACCCATGTGGAACTATATGCCTACCCTTAGTAAGGAAATAAATTGATTTCTAGAAGTCTTCCCACTCCATGAAGGAAGCGATATGAAGAACATTGAATATAGTCCACATAAGTGTGACATAAGTAAAGAAAATGAGTTCCAAGGAACCAAACATAATTCCACGTGTGTAGAACTATCAGAGTGTGAAGGAGGAACATCTACTGAAAGGATTCCCAAGTGAAGTGAATGCAATGCAACAACACCCACAATAGAAAGAGGATCCAAAAGCAAGGTTGAATCAATGAAGATCTCCTAAAAAGTGGAATTGATAATATTCCAAGAAGGGTAACTCATAAAAAATTATATAATGTACTCCTTCGAAGCACCTCTTGAAGGATGAGGAACTTGTACTACATCACAAGTAAAATTTTTGAAAAGACAATGAAGGTCTTGTACATACTCATCCCAATAAGGGATCTTGAAAATCAAAAGAGTGGTGTCTGACAGGTATGAATCATCACATAAAGGTAAAGGAGTGGAAATAGCCTCACACACTACACATTGAAAGGAGGCGGATGCAATGACTATATGAGGATGAGAAGGAGACTTCATGATGTCTAATTAGAAGGGAGAAGTGTTGAGATACGCTAGAAAGGTGAGAGAAGGAGGAGAGGAGTCCCCAGTGGCACTATCATCATCATAACTAGAAGAAACATCCTCATCATAATAGATGGAAACAAGTGAGTCTGTGTCAATGGAGCTATCATCACATTAATCAAAAGAGGAGAAAAATGTATCAGTAGCAATAACAATAATAGTATGTGAATGGTATCCAAAAAGGGACTGAAAGATGTTGTAAATGGTGTGGGAAGGATCTAAGTTTTCCACACGAAGGAAGAGAGGTTTAGTGCATGCAACATCAAGTGAACACCAACATGGTCACATGTGTCAAGATAGTCCTCAAGACAACAAGAACTATTGGGTGTAGGAACTCACCCATGTAGAAAGTGTGAAAGACCCTCATAGGAAAAGTAGCATTCCTTAGAAGCATGCCATGATGTATAGTTCACTCTCTCAAAAATAATTGGTGGAGGCTATAAAAGAGATCCTCCAATGCTTAAGTCTTGAAAGTACATCCTCCATGATGCAAAAGCAAGAAGTACAAGGTGCAAAATAAGAGGGTGTGTGGATACAAGTAAGGTGGCAAGACATCAGAATCCACCTAGAATGTTTCCGCATTCAATAAAACACCTAAGAATAGTAATAACCCCCCTATTGACAACACTTTATAAGTAGTGCATGATTACAATAGGGTGTTTTTGTACGATGTTGGATAGTTGACCACTCACCTTGCAGTAGGTGATGAATCGTGTAAGAGTGGAGACCACAATAAGTCCTAGTTAGAAATAGAAGAACGATACACAATCAAACACAAAATAGTGTAAGCACAACAAGGGTAAAGATAGTGCTTAGTGTGAGAGAAGGTGTCTCACATTATAAAAAATAAGGATCTCTTTCTACAAGGTTGTGGAAAATGCACTCACTAGCCATAGGAAAAGAGGAGCACTACAAACCTATAAGACATAAAAGTGGCATGAGAATCCTAATAACCATATACATGGAGCCCAAAAAATATACTCCCCCTTATACAATGATGAATTTTAATTTTTTCCCCTTAAATAGATTTAACTACCATAGAAAAAAGGGAAAAGGATGGAAAAAATCAAGAAGAGGGGAAGGATTCCTGGCTTAGAGGGTGCTGAAGGGAAGCTCTATAGGGGAGCTTGGAAAGATATCAGTGGAAGAACTTGGCAGAGGGTGAAGCTTCTTAGTGTGTTATCTAAGGAGTGAATCAGGAAATCTAGATGGTTGACTCAGGTGTGTGAGATGAGGATGACTCAGATGGGTGAGTTGTGACAGGAAGACCAAGGTGGACGGTATGGGATGTTGAGTTGGGCACGGTGAGTTAAGTGTTGAGCCATGTGGTATGTTACATGGGGAGTCAGTTGGTGAAGTCTCTGAGGGATAAATGCTAGCTCTGATACCATGACAAATAATTCAAAAATATGAAGCACGAGGATCGTGTAGGATAACATGAGCATTGACTAAGTTGTACTCTAGTAATGTGACGAGGTTGTTGTTAGTGCAAAATCACAGCACCCCTGGATGTTGATCAGATTTCTAATTTGATCGTGCTAGCATCCAGTGTGATTGCACAACATGGAAACCTCTCTCCAAGTGTGGGAATTGTAAAACTGAGAGAGGAATCTCCAGATTAGAGGTTGGTTCCTCAAATTCCTCTGATTAGATCTAATGCTTACACAACTACAGAGGATCCTACTCTAAATTGCAAGGAGACAGGGGTAGAAATGCAAAAATGAAACTAAACTAAAGATGGTGATGCACCAAAAGGAGTGGTGAACAATTTTTTTTAATACAAATAGGCACAAATCCATGAAATGTAACACGAAAAGCATACACAAGCTGATAAGATGCAATAGAGATCTGAAAATGAAGTAAAAAACAATACAAAGAGAGGACTGAAAACATTCATAGAGTTTGCAATGTCATTTCCATGTAAAATCCCTTGCATTACACCATCAAAGAGGTATAAACCTGTTACAATCCTTGAAAAAGGCTTGATACTTACAAAATTCACTTGTTTTCATGTGAAAGAAGAAGTCTGATGTTCAAAAATGGTGTTCCCCCCTTTGAAATGAGCCAAATTTGGCTTTTACATTGCATGGATCGAGCCCAGGAGAGAGAAAACGTACAAAACATGGGAGCCCATTCCTCATTAATTGCAAATGCATTAAATCAGCATGGAGGACCTTACAAACCCATACCCTATCATTTTTGACCAAATTGGAGGAGAGTGCGACCCATTCTACATTAAATTTAGTCGCTGAAATGTCATTTCTAGCCATGGACACGTACTAGAGCCGTTTCTGAATTTTCTCTCTTGAAACTGAACCAAAATTCAAAATTTACCATGAAATCCTGTAGAGAATTTCATAAGCTTTCCAATATTATAAAGAACTGCAAATCTGAGCTCTAGATCAAAACATATGGGGGTTTGAAGTTTTAGGGCAAAAATGGCCCAAAAAAAGGATCAGCGGGCAAAAATTTGAATTTTTCCGCACTCCATTGGTCGGATGCCACGTGGCAAGCACTTATTAGATGAGCAATTCTCTCTCCTCTACCTCCCGTAGGTTTCCCTTTGAAAATTTGACTTTTATAACACTTGGGAAAAAAATTCATTTTCCCCCCGCGCCCCGCCACTTGGGACACGTGGCATCATTTGGTTGGAGGACAGGGGCGCGGAGTCATCCTTGTCTTTTAGTTTTTTGGCCAAAACTTTTGCCAAATTTTCCAAGTCCTCCCCAAGCTCCGCACTTCCCCCACCTTAGGACACGCATCCTCTTTTTATTGGCTCGGGCCAACGCTCCAATTCGTTCCCTTTAAAACTCAGCCAAAACACTTAGTCAAAAAAAAATTATTGCGCCTCCCCCTATGACACGTGTCACATTATGATTCGTTGGTGGCTTTTCTGGGTCTTCGTGTCCCTCGTGTATTTTTGGCCTGGATGTCCCAAACCATCTGGGACAAATTCCTCCGATCTTCCTGATTCGGGCTTCCCTGTCCCTCTTTGAGGTGAAGACACGTGGCACATTTCCATTCGTTCTCAGCTCTTTCGACTCTCTGCGTCCCACGCGTACTTCTGGCCTAGATGTCCCAAACGAAAGTTCTCTATTTCGGCCGAACCGGCCAGTTCGCGTACTCCATGTACTCTTGTCCCAACTATCCCAGACTGTCTGGAACAAATCTTTCCAATCCGCCTGAAATGGACCAACTTGCGCCAAACCGGCTGATCCACGTATTTTTGTCACAACTGTCCCTAACTGCCCAAAGCGAGACTTAGAAAATTTTTCTTCCTTCATCCGAATCAGATTTTCATGCCCCGCGTGTCCTGATGTTCCAACTATCCCAAGTGCTACGCAAACCACCTGGAGGCTTTTCAGCCGATTCGCGCCCCGACATCCCAACTGTCCCGGACTAGGACTTAGTCAATTTTCTTCATTTTTTCTGCCCCAAGCTTGTTTTTGGCAATTTTTTCCATTTTCTCTAACCTGTTGGGATTTCTTCTTAGACAGGAGAGTTAGAAAGAAGCCGAGGGGACCCCAAAAACATGATTTTTTGCCTTGAGTCAATCTACTTGCCTGGGACTTGAATATTCTGATGCATGTTATCAAAATTACCCTAGGGGGGTGAATTTTGGATAACAGTTGCATGAGGAGTGAGCATCAACCATGAATGTACATGAAAATATTTGAAGGGTAAAATATCATTTTTCTCTCTCATAGATATGAAAAGGAGAAGGTTTACAAACAATGGGTGTTGTGTAACCCCCAGTGCATGAAATAATGACTCCTCAAGTGGATAAGGGGAGTTACATTCCCATAATGGAAGGTAACTCCCATATGACACACTGATGCACTGACACGTAATGAATCTAATGATGACCCCTATGATACCTATACCTATGACCTCATCTAAGTGATATGACTCTCCACATGATGTGGAAAATAACTCACACGAATAGGGACACCCCACTTCATTAATCATTTTAGCTTACATTTTAGTAATCTAATTATTTTAGTGTTTTTCTTATTTGTTTCTAATCTTGTTGTTCAATTTTCAGGTTATCAGGTGCATCAAAGAAGAAGAAAAAACAAGAAAAAGGGTTTTGGACATGTTTTCTAAAAATTTGATCATTTCAAGATTCCTTGCACTAGCGTTTCACAAGATTTCAACTAGCGTGAATTTGCATGCACTAGAATATCTATGTACATGTTTTTGTCTTTTTGCATGTACTAGGATTCTTATACATCCAATAATGTTATAAATAATTTTGTATTGCATGCGCTTCTATTTTATTACATGTGTTTACATTCTATTGTATGTATTTATGTCTCTTTGTACGTGCTAGTGTTACCTATTAATGCTAGTACACTCAAGTGCATGTGCTACCATGCCCTCATTGCTTTTTTACTTTTCTAATTTTTTTCAGCAAGTTCTTTTAATTCAAACCATTTTTTAGGGTTATTTTTGACTCATTTCTTGTAAATTTTTTGTAAATAATTAATTTAAGTTCTTTTTTTATTATTAGCTTCCATTTTGTCTAATCATGTAACAAATTCACGTGTATGCTCTTCTCTCACACTTTTATAAGAGATCTTAAGAATCATAAAAATGATTTTTTATTTTTCATTCTTTATCTATTATATACCTCAAGGAAAACTTCTAACAAATTATTTGTGAGACCATTCTTTCAAGGAATATTCTTAAAACTACTAACTATAGGTTTCCTTGTTCGTCAATTCAAGAAAACCCCTTTATCACCCTTTTTATTATATTTTTTATAAAACTCTTTTAATTAAATTTTCGGAGACAAGATTATTCCCCAATACTGCTATAAATGTGGGAATTGCATGGCCAGGGGACATAAACTCTTGATTGAGGATTACCATAAGAACCTCAAAGTAGCCAGTTCCTTGAGTGAACTAGTTGATGAAATAGGAACCCCCACCCAAATGACTAGTAATCTTTTTATTAGAGATTATAGTCAAATATATCCATAGTAGTGACCTTGGTTTGATCCTTTGAGTGGAGTAAAATATGTCTTATTGTATGAATGGGGGTAAAGTAAAGCTGACAACTAGAAATAGTATCGTGTTTGATCAAGTAGTATATTAACATTTAGAGAGATATTTATTCTAGGAAGCCACACCTTGACTAAGCCAATCTAATTTAGAGGCCCACCTTCCATAAATGTCATTTTCATCTATTTTTGTTTTTACGTGTTAGTGATTTTGTGTTCCATACTCATATCATACACTCTCCATCTTCATCTTTTTTCAAATCTTCCAAATCTCCTTCATTTATATTTTTCATCATCTCATTTTGAATCTTCCAAATCTCCTTCATTTGGATTTTTCAATTTCTATTTTTGAATCTTCCAAATCTCCTTCATTTGGATTTTTCAATTTCTATTTTTGAATCATCCAAATCTCCATAATTTGGATCTTTCACCATCTCTTTTCAAATCCTCATAATACCATTTATTTGGACTTGTTGACGATTATCTTTTTGGATGAACCATTAGAGTTTTAGAAAACCTTAGGTTAGTGGGACGTGTGCCCTAAGGTGACCTCCATATTTTAAAGAAGTTGGCTCTTCTCTTGAGTGTGAGATGAGGGTTAGGAGAAAACTTTGAAAATAAGGTAAAACTAACTAAGGCGATGCACCAAAATAGATTCTATAAGGGACAGAGAGATATATAAATGAGATTCTTTAAACAACTAGAAGAGCATTGTAGCATGATCTACCTATTTTTTAGAAACACTTTAGATTTAATCAAGGTCTACGAAGGCGGAATGTATAGCAAGCATAAGTAATAGATAATTTAAACCCAAGGGTGTATGGCACAATAGATTTTATAAATTATCTAGAAATACTAAGCAAAATAGAAGGACTCAGAATATGAAAACCAATAATGCACAAAACAAGAACTCAATTTATAGAGGAAATAATACATAAGGCTAGAATAACATAGATTACTACTTCCTTACAAATGAGTCTTACTAAGACTTGGCTAATACAAAACTGAACCTTCAAATTCTTTTTACAACTTCTTGTTCCTCTTTTTCACCCAAAATCTCCTTTTTTTAAATTCTAAATCATACAACCTTTTGTAGCTGTTTGTGGCTCTTGTTTTGATGTATGGAACTAGGGTTTCTACTGGTAGTATTCAATGATCTTTCCCTTCTGGTTCAATATCTCAACAACTTGTTGAGATATTTGTAATTTTCTTTTAATTCTCCCAATTGTCACCTCCTGAGTCGATGATAATCCTTTCCTGACATATGGAGAAACACTTTCTTGAGAGTCCTTTCTGAAATTGGATTCCCTAATATGCACCTAAGAAACATGTGGCGGGTGCATGCTATTTTTGGGAGGATTCCTCTTTTTAATTACTAAGAGGAGTGCTTGGGAGACACATGTGGAGGGTGTGTTGTATGTTTACTATGTTTTTGAATTTTCAACTCATCGAGGAATATATATCGGGCCTGAGATAGATGGATGATGCGGTGTAAGGTTGAGAGCCTCCCTTTATTTATTTATGCCTAGCTTGCACCAACAAGACACATGGACACCTTTTGACATTCAATTCCATACTTAGCCAATTTTTAGAGTGAACAGAAGAAATAAGGTCTAGGGTGACAACAAAATGGTGATCAAAAGAGGTCTTTGTAAAAAGGAATCTACAATTATGGCGACTCACCTAGGGACTCCATGCTAGTCATGGAAGAAACCGATGAGCTCTCTGCTTCAAAAATAAAAATGTGGCCCAATAAATTCCACTTAGAGCTGATGCAAGACAGCCTGATATCCAAGCCATTCTTCCTCCATTGGATATGTCCTTCTTTGCAAGGCCTGGAAGATGTGATCCAGCTCGATTATCTCCTTGTGTGAGGAATTTTGGAGATTCCACACCACTACATGCAAGTGGAACTCTAGCTAGATGATAGGGTTTAAAATGGCTTCCACCTCGGCCACACTAGAACTCTGATTTAAAGACTGAAAGACAATCTTATCTTGGCATTTGGAAACTAGGAGATGTTGAATTTGGTCCTTTGCGAGGACTGTAGAGTCATTGAGAAATGGAGAAGGGAAGTAAGACTCAACTAGTTCGTAAATGCTCTACTTCCTATCCTTGATTCTCTGGTGGAGTTGTATCAAAAGATTCTGGCATTTGATGGAATCCTTGTTGCAGCTCAGAATTTGGTTATTTTAGTGGTAATCAACTACCTGTCTGTAATCCCCACCCCCTCAAGGGAAGATTCTGAAAGTATTATAAAGATTCTGAATCAAGAAGTCTGATTTAGGGACCTTGGTGGACACCATGCTGGTGATGGTGGAGGCTACGGTTTCTACACTGGAGCACAATTCCTGTGCATCAGATATGAATTTGAGTGTGGGACTAAATCCATTGCCTTAGTGGAAATTCTGTCACAATAGGAAGCATATAGTTCCTGTACCAATGTTACAATCCCCCCCTTCTGGGATTGTTGTCCCAATTTTCTGGTTAAATCCTTGACTGTGTCCTCCGATGATTTAAGCTTTTTTTGGAGGCTGCCCTTCTCAACTTCAATGGCACACAACTTGGATTAAGTTGCAGCCACTTTTGATTTCTTTAAATCGAGCCCCTGTTGGAGGATCCCTTTCTCCTGCGAGAGTGAATTGGCCAATGACTCAGATATGGAGAGCTTGACTACTAGGGTTTTAACCTTAGTTTGAGAATCCATAAGGGATTCTTGTGAAGGAACTCCCCTTAACTCCTTGTGAAGCTGCTCTATTTCCTTGATTTTTCCCTTTAGCTCAGCTTGATGGCTGACCATAGTGGCCTTTTCTCTGTGAAGGCTTGATTGTGCCTTCTTCAGCTGATTGTTGAGTTTCAAATAGTCTATCATGACTACCACTGTGGTCTCATTCATTAATTTGACCTTGTCTTGGGGTCAGAACTCTGAGAGGTCTACCGCGATGGTGCTGACAGAGTAGTCATCAGGTTGCATTTGTTCTGTAGGTTTGGATACCTAGGGAACAATAGTTAAAGAGGTTTGCTGATGGTCATATAATTACTGCATCTGCTTCATCACCCTTGAAGATAATTCCTTCTTCTTCTTCTTCACTCTTCTATTGTCTCGGGTAGTTTTAGAAGCTTCATCTTGACTTAGAAATTATGAAGAAGAAGAGACAACCCCACCCACAAATGGGAACCTGGGTGGTAGGCCATAAGGAATGGTTACTTACACTTGAGGCACTGAAGTCACTATGGTGGAGGAAGGGCCTACCACCACATGGGGGGAAAATGTTGGGATGGAGAAGGAAGGTTGAGAGGGAACAGGGACTCTAGGTGGAGGAAGGTATTGAGTTGGGGTGACTGAAAAGGGGAAACCACTGAAAAGGAAAGAGGATGGTGGAGGTGAAGATTGAAATGGGGCTCTCGGAGGAGGAAGAGGTGAAGGAGAAAGAAGAACCACCATGGATTTCAATTTTTTGTGTGGGGGGATTGGTGTTGGATCTTTCATAATGACCTCGCCTGAAGGGATAGTCACAGTTACAGAACTAGAGTCTGGGATAGAGGATTTTGTTGGGGAATGGAGGGTGGAGGTGGAAAAGGAAACTGTTGTTGCTGGGGACCAGAGGACTTCCATGGTCGATCTTGCAAACCACTCTAGAATGAAAGTGACTCATATCCTCACTTTCTGTATCAGATGCATGATCTGCACGTCCCAAAAACTCTTCCCATTGTTCATCACTGGGGATGGCCTCAAAATTATGGGTGGTCTTTCCAATCTCTTGCCTATATTTCCAATAGGCCTCAATCTTCTCCGTGCTCCAGTCCCTCTTTTTCAAGGCCACTCAGAGTTCCTTGGTCATGGTGAGAGTGGGGTCATACTTATATTTTCCTTGGTGGAATGTCTCCTAGACTAGGGTCAGAATGTCCTTGAGCTCGAAAAATATGTTAGGTGACTCTACCTGGGGACTCCACCTTACTTCAAAAAATTCCCTCGGCTCATGGATGCATGATTCAGGGACTTTGTTAAGGACCAGAGTCTCAACCATTTTTCAGTCTGGGTCGTACCTCCAAGAGTCTTGAATCAAAGAAAACCCGTAAGAAGCCAAATTCTTCATAAGGCTATGCTCCACCCTCCTTTTTAGTATAGTGATTCCTCCTTTGCTCAAGGGGAGATCAAAAAGTGCCTTCTTCTTCCAGCCTGAGCTGAATTCAATGTCCAGGAGTACTAACTTCTTGGCTATCTCTAGGCTAACCAATCACTCCGTGAGGACCCTAGGAAGCATGAAATATTCTTCCTTGAAACCATGCAGGTGAATCATAGAATGCCCTCTGGTGAAAAAGTAATCACAGGGGTGTAAGGGGTCGATAAGGATAGATTGCACTGAGTCGTTCATCCTGTTGTTGATCCCTTCTGGATCAATTTCGAGTAAGAGGGGCTCCACGAAAGAATTGAAGAATTCATATACGTCTGACGAACGGGACAGTATATGGGTCCATGCAGATATTGGAATGACCTTTTACAGGTCCACTTCAGTATCCCATATATCCAGAGTCCTAAATTGACTAAAATATTCAGTGTTCTGATAAAGAATGAGATGGAACAAATAGGATGAATACTTGAATGTTGAGGTAAGTGAGAATTGGGAAAGCTGCTCACACATAGATCTTGTGATGGATTCAGTGTAATCAAAATGGTATGTCTGTTCCTTTTTGACAGACCTCATTCAAAACAAGGCTGCCATCTACCAATCCTCCATGCCTCTGTCAGAATCCTATCCAAAAATGAATGCCAACATGGAACAAACATCTTGAGAATCCACTTGAATTAATTTCAATGGAATAGGAAACCCCGTGGTCCTAGAGCCACTTGCGTCTGTTTGTTTCAGCTCCCTATTAAGGAACGGGGCTTTATTTTGGAATTACGCCCAGACAGTTTGGAGCTTGGCCATATCATAGAAGTTGGCTATTGGGTCATGAGTTAGGGCCAACATGTCCCTGATGGCTTGCGGTGTGATCACCACTGTTAGATTTCTACCTTGGATATTGCGGGCTCTAGGGTTGAAATAGTTTGTGCACATCTGTATGAGTTTCGGGAAGGGGTGAACTAAGAGCACCATGTATTAAGTGAGCATCATGCTCCAGATTCTAGAGATGATAGATTCAGAGTCTCCCAGTTTGAGAAACCTGGCAAAAGGCTACCTCCCTTAAATATTTAGGCTTCTTGTTGAGGGATGGATTGAAGAAATTGTCAGCGGGTTTGGAGATCATAGTAGGGTCACTGAACTGGGATCCTCCATCCAAAAAATTTAATCTTGGCTGTAGAGACCGAGGGGTAATTGGTTGTTCTACATAAGATTTTACCAATGGTGAAGAACTAGAGGCTACCATGGTGTTTATTTGAGTGATGGGAAATGGTAGAATTTCCTTAACTCTGATGCTCGGTAACTGATTCGGAGGCTCTAAAATTTGGAATGAATCTCGTTACATGTCCCCAATAACTTAAATATTCATTCCTTCTTTAAGAGTAATGGCTCACGCATAAATCCAGTCACCTCACATAATGGCCCCTCTCTAATTAATGAACTTGAGTGCCACACTCTGAGTCTTTTGAGGGATCTTGTGTCACTTCAAAATATTTTTCTCTTGAGTGCTAAGGAAGTCACTGGATCATTAATTTTGGGGATAAAATAGGGAAGTACACTCCCTCCAAAACTTCAAAAAGGGGCAAGGTGCCTCCATGAAGGACACGTGTCCGAGAAACTTATTAAATGGAAAAAATAGACAAAGAAAATAAAAAAAATAAAAATGTACATATAATACAACTTTTGCAAAGGGACTTACACAAAAGGCTTTAAGTGAATTCTGTTCACCGGAATTGTTAAAGAGTCACCTTCCATTGTTTCAAGCTCAAATGCATTATGTTGCTTGCATGTGCTGATTCTGAAGGGTCTCATCCATAGTGGGTCTAAATTTCCATGATTCCCACGTTTGGAAGCTCACACGTCCCATTTAAGGACTGTAGTTCTGACCTGGAAGTTTTATTCTGACGTCTTTCGATCAAACCAAGTCTTGATCACCTGCTGATGACTAATCATGGCCTCATGAGCAGACTCTCACTTCTCTTAGAGATCTATTATCTTGGTGAGCCTCACTTGCATTTCCCCATTCTCATCTACCTCAACTTGTTTTAATATTTGTAATATGGGGATCTCTAGGGAAATTGGCATCACGACATTTTTCCCATAAACTATCTCATAAGGTGAAGCCTTCAGGATCTTCTTCAGGGTGATCTGGCCAGCCCATAAGGCTGTCTTGATATGCTCATGCCATAACTTCTTATGCTCATGCCCCATTCACTTTATGAGTTTGATTAAGTTCTTATTGGTAGATTCTACCAAACCATTTCCCTGTGGATAATAATTGAAAGATGTCTTTAGGTAGATCCTTTGTTTTATTGCAAAATAAAATACTTTGGCTCCCACAAAGGCCTTATAATTATCCAATATGATAGTGTGGGGGGGAAGCATGTAGTTATATCTTGTAGGAGGCCTAGGATCACATTTTCCATGGCCTCTTTAAGGGGGACCACTTCTACCCATCGGGTGAAGTAGTCGGTTGCTGTGAGGATCCATTTGTGGCCAGCACTAGAAGTTGGATTAACCATTCCAATGAAGTTCCATACCCCATTGGGTGAAAGGGTTATTTTACTAATATGGGGTTGAGGGGAAATGCCACCTTCCTTCGGGGGCCAGTGTAAACCTGGCATACCTTGCACCTCTTTACCTCTACCTGACTGTCAGTGAACAGACTTGGCCAAAAATATCCTACTTGCAGGATTTTTATGGCTGTAGTCTGGGCCAAAAAGTGACCTCCAGAACTTCCATGATGCAATTCATGTAAGACTCTTGTAGCTTCCCCATTTTCTAGGCATCTGAGTAGGATCCCATTAAAATTCCTCTTAAAAAGGAAGTCATCAATTATGATAAAATTGCTCCCTTGTTGCCTATAATATCTCCTCTTTTTCAAGGGGAGATGACTAGGATACTTCCTTATTTGCATAAAGTGAATCCTGTTCAAGACCCAACCTTCTGAATTGCTTTCCTGAAGGTACATTATCTCTTCACATTTGTCATCAATTAGGGGGCTAGATTCTTGCATTAGATATTGACACATGCCCCTGCCTCTCACAAGCTTTGTGGGTTTTACTTCTATATCATACTCAAGGATCTTGGTGATCTAATTGGATCTTTTCTTGGTTATCTCACCTTCCATTATATATTCTTTGATGACTGGAGTGAGCCACCATGACCCAGATTTTGTTGTGAGTGACAAGGTGCCTGAATTTTTTCAGACCCTTGACTATAGCATAAGCCTGTCTTTCTACAAAATTGTACCTTGTTTCATAGTCATGGAGGGTTTTTGAAAATAAGGTGACCGAATGTTCCTCTCCTTGTAATTCTCCTTTCTGGGTTAGTACAGACGCTATGCTATGCTCACCCCCATATATGTACATAATGAAATATTTTGAAAGGTCAAGGTTGCGCAGCACCAAGGTGGATGCAATAGACTCTTTTACCAATCTGAATGACTGACGCCTTCATCAGTCCATTTGAAGCCAAGGTCCTTTCTTAGCATGAGAGTGATCAGGAAGATCCTCCCTGCAAAGTCTGAGATAAATTTTTTGACAAAGTTAATCTTTCCTAAGAAGGATTGAATGAAATTCCTATTAACTGGCAAGGGAAGCTCTAGGATGGCCTTGATTCTTTCGGGGTCAATAGAGATTCCTTCCTTTGACACAATATGTCCTAGGAGTTTTCCTTGGGGCACTTTGAAGACACATTTCTTTAGGTTTAGAGAGATTTCTAATTCTTGGAATTTTTAGAATACAACCTCTAAAGCATCGAAATGCCCCTCCACTATTTTTGGTGAACACCATGAGATCATCGAGGTATATGAGGATCACTTTGTTTATCAATGCCCCAAACATGCAGAATCCATGGCCCTTTGAAAGGTAGCCCCAACATTGGTGAGCCCAAAAGGAATTTTTTTTAGGAAAAAGTTCCCCATTTAGTCTTGAAGGTAGTCTTATGTTGATCCCTTTCTGCGAGCCATATTTGATTATAGCCCGAAAAACCATCCAATAGAGAAAACATCTCGGAGCCTGTGACTGTTTGTAATATTTGTTCTATAGAGGGTAAAGGGTAGTGATCCTTCAGGGAGGCCCTATTTAGATCTCTAAAATCCATGCAGAGCCAATTTTTTCCATTCCTCTTTCTTACTAGGACCAGATTGGAGACCCACATCATGTGTTTGATAGGAAATATTATACGAGCCTCTAGTAGCTTCCTCAACTCTTCAGCCATGAGGGATTCTATCTTTGGGTTTACGAACCTCTATTTTTGATGCACCAGCTTAGTCCCTTCTTCAAGGTCGATGGTGTGCTGAATAATGTCTTTGTCGTAGCCATGCAGATCATCATACATCCAAGCCATCACCTTATCATACTTATGACATAAGGCTATGAGTCTCTCTCTTTCCTTTTGAGCCATCGATTTTCCAAATTTTAGTAGTCTTTCTTTAGTTATTTCTAGTTCGACATAGTCCTCTTTTATTTCCGCAAACTTTCTTTGGTCAAACTAGCATCATTTGAGTCAAAAAGACTCTCTAGGGTAATTAACCCTTTCGGAAGCTTATTTGTTTTTAGCTGGATAATTTTATCTCCATATGCTTCCTTGATCTTGGGCTGGAGTTAATTCACAAATTGATCAGACTGTTGAAGGAAGTATATGATCTGTCGGTTGCTATCAAATACCTACCAATGGTCGAAGTTGTCAAGGATAGAGGGGTGAATGATCAACTTTATGGTATTTTAATTTGTCACCAAATCCCAAACTGGGTCAAACTGAGACCCTATCAGGGCCATTCTATTAGCCTTTGTATTTTGATTGTGGGGAATTACCTTGATATCAAAAGCTTCAAAATCATCTATGAGATCCCATACCCGGTGTCGGTAGGATCTCATCCTAGGATTCTTTGTGGCGGTAGTATTTCTCACTTGTGTTACCACCAATTCTGAGTCACCAAACACTCTCAGCTATATGATGCCTTTCTTTCAGGCTGTGGACAAGTGATGCACCAAGGCCCTATATTCTACCTCATTATTGGGACAAGAGAATTGGAAATGGAATGATTGGAGTATCTTTCTTCCATTAGGGGATATCAGGCACACTCCGGCTCTTAAGTCGTTCTTACTTTTGGCCCCATCGAAATGTAGGGTCCATATTTGTGAATTCCTGGGTGGATTCCCTTTCTTTTTATCATGTCCTTTTTCTACTTCGGGGATCGTGGAATCCTCATCAAAAATGACATAAGTTCCCAAAATGGTGGAATCAAAGTTCCCAAAAGGATCTTTAGGGGGAAGGTTAGATAGATGATCACCGCTTTGGGGTTCCCCATCTTCCATGTATAATTCTTCTTCCCTGGTGATCATAGCATGAGAAGCTTCGAAACCAGAAGCCACTTGGTCCGTTATATGTTCCTTGGAGAGGGGTTCTGACAAGACCTTCATCTTGGACCCATATTTGGTTTGCAGAATCAGATGGGACCAATCCAGAGACATATAGCCTCCAATTTTAGCTATGAAATCATGAGAGAGGAAAAGACCAAAGACTGGTAGAACATCTATTACCATGATATCTTGCCAGATGGTTATATTTGGGTAGGAATAGAGCTATAATGGGAGTCCCTTGATAACTCCAATGGTTTGGACCAACTTCCCATCTAGTTGCATAACTCCTTTCTTCAAGGGTTCATATTTAATTCCCAAGGTGTCTGTAATCACCTTGGGCATGATGGTAGTGCTTGCACCAGAGTCTATCATGGAATTATGTAACAATTTTTTACCTATGATAAGAGTAAAAAAGAAGGGGTTGGGCCTTGGTTTACTGACCTCTCCTTTTTGATTCAATAGTACTACCTCTGTAGAGACTCAGGTGACTTTTACCCATCCCTTCTCCTTGGCTAAGGTGGTTGGATCATCATTTGGTTTGAGTGCTTCTTGGAGCAACTCCTTTTTCTCTAGGATGCTTAGAAGATCCCACAAGGAGGCATTAGTTGGAGCTTTCTTAAGTTGTTGGACTACATTGATTGGTCTATGCGATAACAATTTAGAAGATGACTGGTATTTCATCCCTTCTCTAGCAGGGTGGTGGGCATCTTGACTCTTGATAGTTCCTCTTGAAACATCCTTCATGGCAATTGGTGGCGACATGTTTACAATGGTTGATGATTCTCTGTGTGCCTTGCCAGTCGAATTTGGAATCAGAGTGTCTACCTCTATGATTCTTTTCTTAAAATGAGTGTTATAGTTAAACTGAATAGGATTTGAAATATATGCTTCATTTGTAAATATGGATTCCTCTCCTTCTATCCAAGAGAATAGAGTGTGCTCTAGTGCAATCTCTGCTTCTTGTTCTAGGGACATCCCCTGAATCTGTGTTGTGAAAGCAACATTTTGGGCTCCCACGGGCTGGTGAGGTCTAGATGCATCCGTATCATAGCCTTCTCTTGACTGTTGTTCAGCCACCTTTTGTTACAAGTTCCCTTGGGGGTAGTCTCTCAATATATAATGATTATTTCAAGGGAAGTACCATGCATTGGGGTCTTCAGCCAAATGGTTTTGTCCGGGTACCATTTCTCTTCTGCTATTGGGTGGAATAGTCTGGAGTGGATTTGGTACATGAACTAATTGGTTTGATGGCTGTGCAAATGGAGGTATCTAGGTATTCTGGTATTGAGAGGAATAGGTGGGTCTACTACCTTGATAATTTTGATAATTTTTTCTTGATAGGTAGCCTGGTTCCTTTTGAGATTCACTATCTCGTTAGAAAATTTTTTCAGAATATTTTTCATTTCCTCCATTTCGAGAGACAAAGATGAGGATGCAGTAGTAGGAGTGGGAGCCAAATGAGCAGATGGGTAACTATATAAGGATTCGGGGGCTTGGGCTTGTGCTTGTGAAAGGGGGGCTATTTTGGGGTATACTGACAAGGGGGTCCTAGGAGGAAGTTTCTCAGTGTCTATTAGATTTTTCTCATCTTAGACAACAATTTTATAGGCTTGCGGTAAGGAATCCCCTCCTAATGATTGAATCATTACTGAAATATCTGAATTTAGAGATTTCAAATAAAAAACAATAGCCATACCTGCAGGTGGCCTTTCTAGGGCTAGAATCCTTTGCCAAGTTTTATGGAACCTGGTGTTAAAATCCTTCATTAACTCTTGTGGGCCCTTCTTGATGTTAATCAGTTGTTACAGGAGTGATGACCTATCTCCCTTTTCATTGAACCTTGCCACCAACACTCCTCCTAATTGGTCCCAGGTGGTGATAGTATTAGGAGTTAAGGATTGGTACCAATCCAAGGCTTTTCCTTTGAAGGAAGTGGCTAACAATCACAAGGTGACGTCTTGTTCTCTTATATAATGTACCACACATATTTTTGTTACATCTTGGAGCTGTTCCTAAGGATTTTTAAAGTCTTCCCCACTAAATTTGGGTAGTGCCTTTAGCACATTAGCTAGAATAGGATTCCACACCACCAGGGTGTGGGAAGAATGAGCAGGCTTCCTTGATCCCATGAGAAAAATTTCCTCAGAGGTTGGGGTTGAAGATGAGCCATTGAAATGGGTCTGAGAGTTCTAGTCAACTGTGTGAAGGGCCTACCTGGCGGAGGTGTTGAGAGAGTTCGATTCAGAGGAGATAGGGATCTCTAGATCTTTCAACCTCTTCTGTTGCATGGTGGAGATAGTTGTAAATAGTCAAACACACCTTCCTCCCTTGATCTTTCCCTCATTCACATTCATCTTGTAAGCTTTAAGTAGTCCACTTGAGTACTGCTAGAATCAGTAGATCTCTGACTTCTAATTAGGTGATTGTGGGTTCATGTCCCACCGGGCATGCTAGGAAAACTGTTGATGATTATCCTTTTGGATGAACCATCAAAGTCATAGGAAACCTTAGGTTAGTGGGACATGCACCCTAAGGTGACCTCCATATTTTAAAGAAGTTGGCTCTTCTCTGCATGTGAGATGATGGTTAGGAAAAAAAATTTAAAGAATGTAAAAAATATCTAAAGTGGTGCTCCAAAATAGATCCTATAAGGGACGAAGAGATATTTAAATGAGATTCTTTAAGCAACTAGAAGAGAATTGTAGCATGATCTACCCATTTTTTAGAAACACTGTAGATTTAATCAAGTTATGAGAAGGTGGATTGTATGACAAGCATAAGTAATAGATAAGTTAAACCCAAGGGTGTATAGCACAATAGATTTTATAAATTATCTAGAACTACTAAGCAGAACAGAATGACTCAGAATATGAAAACCAATAATGCACAGAACAAGAAATCGATTTATAGAGGAAATAATACATAAGGCTAGAATAACATAAATTACCACTTCCTTAAAAATGGGTCTTACTAAGACTTGGCTAATACAAAACTAAACCTTTGAATTCTTTTTACAACTTATTGTTCCTCTTTTTCTTCCAAAATCTCCTTTTTTCCCTTTCTCCTGAATCAGACACCCTTTTATAGCTGTTTGTGGCTCTTGTTTTGATGTCTGGAACCAGGGTTTCTACTGGAAGTATTTAATGATCTTTCCCTTCTGGGTCAGTATCTCAACTACTTGTTGAGATATTTGTAATTTTCTTTTAATTCACCCAACTGTCACCTCTAGAGTCGATGATAATCCTTTCCTGATGTTTGGAGAATGGGTGCTTGCTTGAGATTCCTTTTTGAAATTAGATTCCCCAATTTGCGCCTGAGAGACAAGTGGTGGGTGCATGCTATTTTGGGGAGGATTCCTCTTTTTCATTACTGAGAGGAGCACTCGGGTGACGTGTGGAGGGTGTGTCGTATCTTTACTATGTTTTTGAATTTTCAACTCGTCGGGGAATAGATATTGGGCCTGAGACATATGGATGATGTGGTACGAGGTTGAGAGCCTCCATTTCTTTCTTTATGCCTAACTTGTGCCAGAAAGACACGTGGACACCTTCCACATTCAATTCCATACTTATCCAATTTTGAGTTGAGTGAACAGAAGAAACAAGGGCTGAGGTGACAACAAAATGGTGATCAAAAGAGGTCTCTGTAAAAAGGACTCTAGAGGACCCATATTTGTATCTTTTCGAATCTTCCACATATCCTTCATTTGGATTTTTCACCATCTCCTTTTGAATTTTCCAAATATCCTTTATTTTTATTTTTCACCATCTCTTTTCAAAAACCTCCAAATATCAATCATTTATATTTTTCATCACGTCCTTTTGAAATTACAAGATTCCTTCATTTGGATCGTTAATCTCAAATTCATTTTATCTTACCTTAGTCTTCAATATTTGGATCCTTTTCCCAAAGTTTAAGAAACTTCTTTCCCATCAAATTTAAGCCTTGAGTTGTGGATACCCACGTCCTCACTTGATCACTTTCATTCACAATCTTAGTCTTGACATCTTGATATCCACTTTATCATGGTCAAATGCCATCAAGATCTTATGGTTCTACAATTCTCCTACATATTTTAGTTTGGCATAAAAATTGTTCAACTCTAAGCACTCACCCACCCTACGTCTACAAATTTAACATTCACTTTGTTAAATTTTAGGCATCATCATTTCTACACCTCTTATTCCAAATATCACATTGTTTCTATTTGAGAAATCTTATTCCATCTTAAGCATTGACATTGCTAAGGGTAAAGAAATGAAATTTTACTTTCAACCTCCTCCATTCTAACATTCATTTTTAAGAGGTCAAGTAAGTTCAATCTTCCCATCCCCTCTTCCATTCTATCATTAACTTTGCTAGAGGTAGAGTAAATTCAATCAATCAAACCCCTCTTTCATGTTAGCATTCACTTTTCCAAGGGTCGAGTTATTTTAATCTTCATTGTAATCTTGTTCCATCTTAACATTCAATTTATTAAGGGTTGAGAAAACAATCTCCAGTCTCTTCCATCTTAGCATTTACTTTGATAAGGATCGAACAATAAACCTTTTCTCCCTCTATTCTCTTAACATTCATTTTTCTAAGATTAAATCATATCAACCTTCATCACTAAATATCTTCCATCTTAGCATTCACTTTTCTAAGGGTTGAGTGATCAATCACACGTTTCTTCATTCCTCCCCTCTTTCAAAAATGGTGGGAACAAAACATCGAGATTATAGTCTCTATGGAAGATAATATGGAAATAATTTCCATATTAGCTCCAAAGATGAAGATGAAGACCAAATTGAGAGCCAACAGAAAAACATCTCTTTTGAAGAACAAACAAAAATAAAAAATCTTTCACAAACAAATAAAGACTAATCTTTACTCCGACTCCTTGAAATGGGAGAAAAAATACCTCTACATTTTAACGATGACATTTTAAACAAGCTACGAGGTCAATATGAGCCAAAAAATTATCCACATCCTAAATCAAATAACCATGATTATGTCGTACCAAGTAAAACGAGTGTCAATGATAAAAGAAAATCTAGTGCTTTGGCCCCTAAGCCAAAACAAGCCTTAATTGATCAAATGTATGCAATGAAAGAATAATTGGCTCTACTATCTTATAAAGTCACTAACAACACCAATGCTAAATAATTAAAGAATAAAATTTGCGATGCATCCAAAACTCATACCAAAATAGATAAAGAGTAAACCAATTTAAACAATTAAAAATTGGACAACATCCCAAAAACTAATTCACCATTGTTCAAGAATGAAAAATGATGAAGGATGCAATTTCGGGCATGTAACAACAACGTAAACAATTCAATTTTGATGAATTGTGTCCTTACCATTTTGATAAGGAAATATTACGTATACCCTTCTTAATATCTTTCAAGAGGCCCAAATTTGAAAAGTACAAGGGAAAAAATGATCCATGAGATCATATTAAGGAATTATTCATGGAATGTCAAGAAGTGGAATACAATGGTATCTTTATATTACTCCTCTTTCCTATAAGTATAGGAGGACAAGCCTTAGATTGGTTCTTACACCTTCCAAAGTGATCAATAACAAATTTTTTGGACCTCTCGGAGAAGTTAGTCAAACATTTTCCCTTTAACCTAGACTCAAAAATCACAATGATGGATTTTTGTAACACAAAATAATGATCAAATCAAAACTTGATACAATCTTTACAACGGTGGAGAGGAATTGTAAGTTGTTTACCATGTTCTATTCCAAAGAAGCAGTTAGTTAGTATATTTATGTCGAATCTTAATAATGAGTTGTCCTTTCACATGTAGATGCACTGGATCAACATCTTTGAGGAATTTATAGAGAAAGGGACTCAAATAGAAAATTACCTCATTATAAAAGGATTAATCAAGCCTCATTATAGGGATACAATCATGATAATACCAAAAAAAATAACATCATCCATTAGGATAAACCTAAACACATCAATAGGAACCATAATGTTGTTAATGATGGTGTCACTGATAATCAAAATATGCACAACATATAAAATAGTCAACCAAAACAAAATAAATAGAAACAACTCATCATTATACCATGTAGAGAGGCTCCCCCTACTCATGATAAAAAATGATGACACTTTACAATATTGTGATAGAATCTTTTGAGTGTCTTATGCCAACTGAAAAGTGCCAATATGGTCATGTACCCTATAAAGAAACTCTTTTTTGAAGGGGAATCTAAGCCTTCTTGGTATAAACCAAATACATATTACGATTTTAATTGTATTGATGGTCATCAAATAGATAGATGTGTGCAACTTTGTCATTACATCCAGGACCTTATTGATAAAAGATACACATCGGTTAAAAAATCAAAACCAAATAAAAAACCTAATGATAATCTAAAGGTGTTTTCCAATCTATTCCCTAGGCATGGTACAAATAAAAAAGATACCAAACAATGTCAATCTTAAAAAAACATCGATTTTAACTCAATAATTTCATTTGTTGAGGAAATGCCTCCTACCTTTAACACTATGAAATTCCAAACTCATAATTATGCGGTGGCCACATGATAGAAGAAAATTTGGGTGCCCATAGAAAACCAACCATCCACTTCTTCCACTAAGCCTCAAGTGGTAAATATTATGGTTCCAAGTAACCCAAAGCCAAAATCCAATACCAAATATTCCACTTCTAGTCCATATTACCTAGTAAAAAAGTTGGCGGTAACACCTACCCATATCTCCCTCATGGAGTTATTGAAAACATCACATAAATTTCAAGATATTCTCACTCATGCTCTCCAAGATGCACGTGTTCCTAAAAGTCTTAACATTCAACAATTCCAAGCCTTAATTTGTAATCTTTCACCAACTAGTCCCGTATTGTTATTTGGTCCTTAGGACCTGCTAAATCGAAATCGATAGAACAATAACTCTTTATATATTGAAGCATATATTACTAACCACAAGGTGAAAAGAGTTATAATTGACAATGGAATAGTGTTAAACATTTTTTCAATGAAATTTTTTTGATGTCTTGGTCATATAGAGGCTAGTCTAGGAGCTAACATTATATCCATTTGTGGTTATGACAATAGTGAATGAAAATAATTTGGGACAATCACCTTGCCTATATAAGTGGTCCCGTAGATGCTTGAAACCATCTACCGCATTGTTCAAGTCGAGACCTCATACAATGTCCTCTTAGGTAGACCATGGATACATGTGATGCAAGTCGTACCCTCTACTTTTCTCCAGTTCTTTAAATTTCCAAATGATGGTAAAGAGTCTACCTTGCTTGCTGATTCTAAACGTTTTGAGTACTGCAAAAGTTTAGAGGCCAAACATAACCATGCTAAATATTGTCCTTTTGTAGACATATCTAATGAGCCTCATGTTATCCCCATAACTTATAAATGCATTGATCCTGAAACTTTGTTTTGATCCCAAACATCTAAATATAGCTCACAACCATTGACACCCTATTCACCTACTGAGATAATTTATTTTTTTATCAAGGATCGATGAATACATCCTTGAAAACACTTTCAACATTGAAAAACTTCTGTTGTCCCCATGCAACTATGAATGAACCAATGCCCCCCACTTGAAAGAATATCTGTTTTATCACCTTGGTAAAACTCTTTAGAGGTGATATAGACAATTGGTGAATGAACATGTTCAAGGTTCCAATGGCTCTTGGCTATACGAAGATTGAATGGATGAGTTCTATTAATCAAAAAAATATGTCAAAGACCATAAGATGATGAAGAACAATAATTATAAAGGTAAAGGACTCAACTCGCAAGTACAAGGTCATCTTGAACCAGTAATGTATGAATAAAATATATACTATCATGGTTTAGGTTATGAAACTTTTGAGAAAAGGCTTATAATATTAAATGTAACAACTAGTGAAGAGGACACTAACTTCAAATTTGAGACCGATTCCACACATAGACTATTCGAAGACCTAGTTGAAACCATCCTCTTCCTTACAAACTTTTCCATTCACACCCTTAATATTATTTACACATCTCTTATAAATCAGGACCAATAATGTCACATCTCCATGGACTTCTTTTAGAATGATGAGTCCATTTAAGAATTCCTCAGGACTCGGGACCCTATTCCCTTATTAGACTTCTTAGTGGTTTGATAGAATGGCTAGAGCTCAAGATTTTAAACCTCAACACTAATTATTACTTCAATGAGAAATTTAAGTTCTCCACTCCACTAAAATTCAAAAAAGAAAATAAAAATGAAAAAAAGAATAATACAATATCGCATAGTGAAAAAATCACTAAGGCGATGTGTGAGAAGCAAAAAATGAAAAGTAAAAATAAAAAAGAAAAAGATGCATCTCCTGGTGAAAACCTTTATGAGGTTCTAGAGAGAGGAAAATCAATATTAGATAAATCAGATGACCTACACAAGACTACAATTTCGTTCCAAGACACTGATACATCCAAAATGTTGGTAGAAGAAACTATCACCATCAATATTGAAATAGATGATAATCCCAAAATGTTAAAACTCAGAGAAATCTTATTAGAATCATAAATCAAGGCCTTCACAAAACTCCTCATAAAATTTTAGGATGTATTCACATGGTGTTATAATGTTATGTCAAGTTTGGATCCTTCTCTAGTTGTGCACAATATGGTGGTTTGCCTAGATGCAAATCTGTTAAGCAGAAAAAATGAAAAATGTATCCAAAGATGACATTATTAGTCAAAGAGGAACTTAAATATTTATTAGAATATGAATTTATAAGGTATATAGATTACTATGAATGGATATCAAACATAATACCTATTGTAAAAAGACACTTCACATCTATATTTTCACTTGATTTTCAGGATATCAACAAATCCTGTCCGAAGGATGAATTCTCCCTTTCAAACATTGACATGATTATTGATTCTACAAAAGGTAATGAGATGTTATCCTTAATAGATGGATTTCTAGGCTATAACCAGATCCAGATTGTTGAGGAAGATCAACATAAGACCATTCATGACCCTATGGGGAACTTTTTGTTACAAGGTCATGCCTTTCGGTCTCAAAATGCAAACACAACTTACTAGAGAGTAGTGACAATTATTTTCCATGATCTCCTTCATGAAATCATGGAAGAATATGTCGATGATATTATCACTATGTCTAAAATCAGAATAGATCATCCAACCATCTTACGACATATATTTGAAAGGTTTAGAGAATATAAGGTTCGTATTAATTCAAAGAATGTTTCTTTGGTGTCACTTCAAGGAGATTCTTGGGATTGATAGTCTCATAGAGGGGAATTGATGTTGACCCTGACAATGTCAAGGAAATAATAGAAATTATTCCACAATAGAACCTTTTTCAGCTATAAGGATTACAAGGGAGGATTCAATATATTAGGTGCTTCATATCTCAGTTGGTAGATAAATTCCATCATTTCAACCAACTACTCAAAAAGGATGTCCAGTTCAAATGGACATAAAAATGCCAATATTCTTTCACTAAGATGAAAGAGTAGCTATCAACTCCGTTAAGATTGTTATCGCTAATCAAATATAAGCCAATGCTATTATATATATCTATAATAAAACATGCCATAAAGGTATTGCTTGCACAAAACAATGATAAAAGAAAAGAGAAAATAGTCTACTACTTGAGTAGAACCCTTATATCCCAGGAGCTCAAATACTCCCAGGTTAAAAAAGTGTGCTTAGCAGTATCATTCCATTTTCAAAAGTTACGACACTATCTACTCAATTATACAACAAAACTTATGGCCAAAGTATATCCACTAAAATATCTTCTATCAAGACTTATCATAATAGGGTAGATGCCTAGTTGGGTCATGCTTATAAGTGAGTTCAAAATCGAATTTTCTAGTCAAAATACCATCAAAGGGAAAGGTGTGGAAAAACACTAGCCCTAGTGCCACTACCGGGTTCTCAAGCCCTTCATTTTGAATACCCTTATGAAGATTTGATGTATATTGATGTAGTTCCCTCATGGACCTTATTATTAAATGGATCTTTTAACATGCATGGATCAAAATTTGACATAGTACTACACACACCAAATGGCAATGTTATACCCAAATCTTATTGTATTGGTTCTCCATACGGCATTAACACCACAAAATATGAAGCTCTAATAGTAGGTCTAGGATTTGTTATATCTTGATAGCTCAAAGAACTCATAACTTTTGTAGACTCCATCCTAATCATTAAACTAGAAAACAAACAACATCAAGTCAATGATGATAATATTGTTCCATAAAAATGCATGGTTTACAACCTTAAAGGATATTTTTATCTTGTAACATTTGGACAAGTCCCTCACACGTGAAATAGAGTAACACATGTCATAACAACAATCGTTTCTCTTATTGAGTTTGATACAAAGCAAACACACAAAAAATTTCTCATGGAACAATGTTTGGTTCCCACATATGATTTTATGAATTCCACCATTGTGTGTGAAATTGTTGGTCCTGAAAACCCTTAGTATTATGACACTTACAAATTTATCCAAGATAAAACTTATCCAACCAGTATGAATTTAGCTAATAAAAGAGCCTTAGCATAACATGTTTAATGCTACACCATCCTTTCCTATACCTTTTATCGAAGAGGCTTTAATGGGAATATCTTAAGATTTCTTAATAAGGAAGAAGAGAATAAAATACTAGTCGAAATACATTCAAGTATCTGTGGCACACATATAAGTGGAATGGTCCTAGCTAACAAGATCTTGCATGTGGGTTATTATTGGCCCACTATAGAATTTGATGCATGAAAATTTGTCAAAAATTACCAAGAATGTCAATGGCATGATAATATAATTCATTCACCCTTATAAGCCCTTCATCCTATCACTTTACCCTGGCCTTTTTCCAGATGGGGGCTTGACTTGTTCAGTAAAATTAAACCTACATCATCTGCCAACCACACCTTCATAATCACCACCAATGAATATTTTACCAATTAGATAGATGCCATTCATATGGCCAACATAATTAGGTCAAATATTACTTAGTTCATATTTAAACACATCAGTTGTCACTTTGGGATCCCTACTTCTCCTGTTACAAACAATATGACATCCTTTAAAAATAAGAATGTCAAAGCACTTGCTAAAAGTTCCATATCCACCTATAATGAGAAACCCCATATTACCCACATTGCAATGGCCAATATGAAGAATCCAATAAAATGATTAAATCAATATTGAAGAAGATGAGTGACAAACATGGTCGTAATTAGCACACGTAACTATATCCCATCCTATGGGCCTATCACACCTTGTTCTGTAATCTAGCTAGAGCCAATCCCTTCTCCCTAGTATATAGCTCCGAATATGTATTACCCATTAAATATGAGCTCCCTTATCTCTTTGTATCATTACAACACCTGGTGCATGAAGAGGATTACCACTAAACACACCTTACAGAATTAAATCTATTGGATGAGAAAATAATCCGTGCCTTGGACCATCTAAAGGTATATTAGAATCGACTTCGTTGCAATTACAAAAAACATATCAAACCTAGATAGTTTGAGATTGGAAACCTTTTTCTTAAGGAAAATAAGAAAAATACTACAAAAGAACGTGAAAATCAGGGAAATTTCTAACCTAATTGGTTAGGACCATATATTGTGATTACTAAATTTAGATATGGAGCATATAAGTTATCTGAACAAGATGATAAAGAGATTAATGATCCCATGAATGTGGTTATTATAAAAAAGTTATATTATTAATCCTCTAAGAGTATCTTTGGTGTTGGGGGCATATCAATGTGATCACTTGCTTCACCTTTTCACCTTGTCCCATTCTTGTGTTGTTTCATCCCACATTGTATCACATGTTTTCCTAGTTAGGTTTTCATTTCCATACTTCACTACTCTTATTTTCCCTCGTACTTTTTGTCTCATCCTTTGATTTAGTTGGAAATGTTCACTTGTACAATGATTGCTATGGTTTGGGAAAACCTTTTCCTTCCTTGTTGGCCAAAACTCCAAAAACATTGAAATATATTCAAAAACACAAAAAACATTCAAATATGTTTAATTGTACAAAACATTGAAATATGTTCAAAACACCAAAATCATTGAAATATGTTCAAAAACACAAAAAAAATTAAAAAAACCTCAAAAAAATTCAAATATGTTCAGAAATCCCAAAAATAGTATAAAACTGGAAAAAAACAAAAAAAAAGCAAAACATTCAAAAAATAAAAACATTTAGAAAATGTTTGATAAAATCTCAACAACTGCATAACACAGCTCACTAATATTTCCATATTATAGAAATCCTACTGATTATTTTAGATTATCTTATGATAACATCTTTTCTTACCCGTGGTGTGTATCTATGCTCATGAAAAAACAATCAATCAACCCTTCGCAATATACTTTTACTTAAGGAACACTTGAATTAAATCCAATACATATCAATTCAATCCCTCTGCATTTCTAATATATCACTTGGGGCATTCATATCTATCTATTATTCACTATGGAACACATTAGGGGTATCATTAGGCGTTGTTATTATAAATTGTGTTGTACTGTTGCAGTTTATTAGCCTTGCGTAGTTTTTATTAAGATGTTAGTTTGTTCCTAATGTTGTATGTTACAAGTGTGTGTAAGTTTTTGTCTTACATGTTTTCAACTGAAATCACATGTAAGAAAATAACTAGGCTCATCGCCATCTTTAGTGTAATTCCTTCTCTGGTTATTTTACCACGTCTTTAGGGTTTGTGTCTTAGTCCTTGTCACAATTTTCATTTAATTGTCTAGTGGCTTGTTGATATCTTGGTCCATTTTATTTTTATATTGAGGGCTTGTTTTTAATTTTTTTGTGATCTATTAAAATTCTTTTGTAAGCATCTCAAATCCTTCGTAATCAGGGTGTTTATCAAATTTTCATGTATATAGAATTTTTATTGTAATTTTTTATTATAAACCAATTATAGATGAATTATTATCACTTTAGTTTATATATAACTGTGGAGTAGTTAATTCCTGTTCATATTGGGTTTATTTGACATATTAGTTTTTTAGAATTTTGTTGTCATCCTAGTTTATTAAATAAGCCATGGTATGTTTTACTTATTTAGTACGTGGGTAAGTTAGATTTTATAACATTTCTTTGTATTTGTGTCAATTACATGTATTCTATTATTATCACATGTCTACCAATCATTACATATGTATCACATCATCAAATATCCATACATCATCATACATCATGAATAAAAGCTAAGCTACATATAACATCATCATCTACACATACTAAATCAAAGTAACAATCATCATCTATTCTAAAATCATGACATCATATCATATCATAACTACATCATATGATGATAAAAATTCTCATCATCATATGTTGTTTCAAATGTCCATACTATATACATCAAGGCATGCCTATCTAATAACATCATATATATTAAAAACAAAGTGTACGTGTACACTATATATTTAAAAAAATCATATACATCTTTGTATACTACCATGGGCATCAATCTACAAAAATGTGCCTTTATCATGAGGCCTATATAAATATATACACACACAATGTGTCTCATCAAGTATGAGTCATCCATGAATCTCTCCTATTCCAGGAGTTTTTGGTCTATCTCTAGGTGGGGGAATCTGCACTAATCTCAATGAACTTGATAACTGCTATAACGTTGTGGACCAACTACTTGATCTCTAACTATAAATTGGAGCTCTCTAACCCTTTGGGACTGTAGCCTCATATAAAGCCCTATAATAGTCTTCCTCTTTAGATCCAACAATAAGCTATGGTAACACATCACCAATACTACCTGCCACTACCACACAATGTATGGCTCTTACTCCATTGTCACTTGACATAACTACACACTCATATGATGTCTCTCAGTATTCCTTTACTACACCTATTATCTTAGGCCATCCTGCTCAATTTCCCTCTAGTATAGCTTCCTATAGAGGGTTTTGAAGGTGATGAATTAAAAATCACCCCATAATATGTCTCTATCCCTCTCTTCCTGTAACATGGCCACTAACAGCCCACTTGCTAATCCTAGAGCTATTACATGTCTCTGTGATGGTACATGTACTCGTACTCCTCCATATCCTCCCTCTACTACCCCAATACCCAAAATAAGTGGTGTATGTGGTGAAGTTACATCATTAAAGGTACATATGCTAGTACCTACATTTGTACAACCAATACATACATTGGCATCTATTCTAGAACCTGCTGTGGCATCTAAACTAATACTTGGGCTATATAACTTGGTACTTCATGCACCCATATTTTTACTGCTAATCCATATGAAAATGTGTTACATACACCTATACTACATGTGCTACTTGTATCTATGGAACCTGTACCTATGGCCCCTTTTCCACATAAACATGTGGAGCATATGTAGTCTTGCCTTGTGACTGTTCATATATCTACACATTTTTCTTGGCCTCTGCATGCACCACTCACCTCCATCTCTCCTCTATTATGTCCCACCCACCACCGCTGATGTTATACATGAATCTGTGGCTAGTTGCAAAATTGTAATCTTCCTAGACATGATCACTTCATACCATGAAATGTACTTAGGAGTGGTTCCGAGATCCACAATCTGAGCATGAACATCCCACACTCATGGAATGACACCAAATAAGATCATCATGACATATTGTACTCTAACCCACCACTCAAAATCCACTATCTCTCGTTCCACTCACACATACCACTGATTAAAACCTGTGATATCCTTTCTAATCCCACACTCTCTATACCCAATTGACCCTATACATCTTCATGATGTTACTATGGCTGCCAATAATTAAATTCTCTACCTCATTTATGCATAAATCTATACCATATGTCTCCCACTTATATAATCTGTATGGTCTCGAAGTCACCATATGGAGTTGTAGGTCATCAAATGCAAACTGATAGAATGTAATGTTCCCCATATGAGACCTTTTCCCTGCACTTATTTTCTCCCACCCAAAGGATGAGGGATTATCATGTTTTCATACCTTGTAAAATACTAACTGGTCATCCAATCACAATATGGTCACATAGCCATATCTATAGTAGAGTGGTTGGACTCATACGTTATACCTCTATACAAAATCAAGTGTAAGTCTTTGTATAAATACACGAGGATGTACTGACCCCATGTGAAGACCTCTCCCTCAATCAATCATGTCACTACACCTATCAATACTAACTGAAAAATGAGTCTTGATCTTATCAGGAAAAAATAACCACTTATAAGATCCATCAAATACATTGAAAATCAAGCTACCGCACTATTATCCATACACTCGTATAAGTGCACCACCATCCCCTCTCAAGGTATGTCCTATAATCTAAATAAGTCCCATATATGCCCAAGAATATGTGTGGAATATCCATCAAACTCTACAAGGCTGCCCTATATCAACACCCAAAGGATTCGGTGCACATCCTATAACATAATTTTCATCTCTCTAATTTTAAATCTAAATGTTTGACTCTCACTATACCACCTCTCAGGTAATGTAGTCAGTAGACAATGATATAATGTGATATGTGGAAACCATTTAATGTAGGTCAACCCCATCACCTTTAATAATGCAACTAACTATATCCGCTGATTACGTGTAAATATCCTCTCAAAATTTTACAGCTGTTTGTGATGCTCCCACACGTCCAACACTAGGGGTATCTCCTCCAAATCATTCAAAAGACAGTTTAATTTAATTTTATTCTATCCTAACCTTCCAAAATTCTTCTAAAAATCACTTGATAATGCTATTGCACCCTTTTCTAAGCTATCACACCCTTTTTTATGTTAGCATAGGCACTTTCATGCTAGCGCATTCATGCTATTATATCCAGTTGAATTCTAGTGCACTCAAACTAGCACTTATGCTCTCATTATGATTCTAGCACATTAAAAAAATAGCGCATTCACCCCTTAATGCTCATGCTCTCAGTTGCATGCTAGTGCATACACTTGAACGCTAGCACATTACTTGGAATATGCTAGAAAACTTATGTATATGTATGATAGCATTAAAAATTAGTTTTATTCTACTCAAAACTACTAATAAATGCTTCAAAAAATAGTTTTCTTATCTACTTAGCAAGGTACCCTCGTCTAGCATCCACCTGAACTCTTGAATGTGGACTACACAATGTTTCCTTTATGATCTATGAGCCATCTCTCTAAATTTTAAGAGCTCAAATATCAAATGAGTTACGATGATTGTTAACCCTCCCACCCATTCATTTATACCCTCTAAAACCCTAATTCTTTTATTTTTTGGTCACCATGATTCAAGTCACTAATTTTTTTCACTATTACCAAGGATTTTTTATCCATAATTTCTTCTCTCTTCTCTCACACACTTTCTTGGTGCTCTGTCATGATGCTCACACGCTGGTAGGGGCATTTTTCCTCCACTATTTTTTGTCTCACTAGGGAAAACCAATGCTTCACTAGGGAAAATTAGGTGTACTAAACACACCGCTCCCCTCCTTTGCATAAAAATTTCTAAAGAATTCATATATTAATTTTTTTGCAAACATATAAAAAATCCATAAAAATTTAACTATTCACAAAATAATAAAATTTTTAAAACATATAAAAATATTTCAGCAATACAACACAATCTTGATAAAATCGCAATTTTAACTACACGTTAGTGATCATTCCAATATTACGATTATCATGATACATTACCTTCCCTTTACACGTTCATCTCTCTGCCTGGGGTTAGTAAAATCAAGTGCTTTTTCTTCGCAATGTAACTTCTCTTAGGGAAAATTTGGCTCTCATTCTCCCTAAATTTCATAGGTTTAATGCTCATGGGAAATGATCCTTTTCAACTCTCAAATCCATTTTCAATTTGGATCTAACAAGAGTGTCACTAGGAGAATCTAAGATTACTTTTCTCTTCAGTCTAATCTTATTCCCTTGCATTTCTGAAATTAGTGTTTGGGGTCATTCAGATTTGCTTAATCATCATTGTGGCATGTATTAGGGGCATATCTAATTGTCTTCTCTTTGAAGTTGTGTTTTATTATTGATTTTACTTTTTAGAGCAATTAAATTTATTTATTTATCATCTTGGCTTATTTATAGCCATGGTTCATAACTTTATGGTGTATATTGGGTTTGTCTTTATTTTTATCTTTTCTTCGTTGTTTGTTTATGCACATAATGGGTTACACATCATGATTCTTTTATAATCATGGTAAAAAATCTATTGTGCAAATAAAAAATAAGCTTGCTCTAAATTTCACTCTCTAAATGATGCTCATGCTATGAGCACAATCCCTCTCATCCTCCTTTAAATTCATTGTCTTATTCCTATCAATCAGTTGACCACCGCTATGTCACATCACCCACCCACTTGATGGGTCATTCCATTTCCATTATAATCATCGGGGAATCCAAATGATTCACCTCATTCCGCTCATTAGTCTACATGTGTTTACTATCTTTAAAATATTATTACTTCGTAATAACACTTTAAATAGGGGAAAATGTAGACACCATAAAATTGTATACTATATTTCCATCTCATTACAATTAATTAAACTAATTTTATCCTACTAGAATACATCCCTTTGGAATTAATTAAATTAATTTTATCATTTAAATCATAACCCTTTATAATTAATTAAATTAATTCTAATTACATACTCATACCCTTAAGAATTATTAGTTTAGTTATATCACGCTCTTGGAATTAATTAAATTACTTCATATCACCCTTTATCTAATATAATTTAACATTTATTTATTTAAATTATTAATTATCCTATCATAATTTATAACCAATTAAATTGTGCCAATGGGGGCTCCATCATGAAAAAGTGGTCTATTTTTTCATTGTGCTCATCTACCCACTCAAGTCAAAAATATTAAGCAATGAAGACATAAAATCCATAGGGGGAGCACACTTTTGTGTCCCCCTTGTCCCATTTTCACCTCAAGGACAATCCAATTTATATTGAAGGTTTAGAAAGAAAAATATTTTTCCATCATGTGGATGATTCCAAAACCTTTCCATTTATTATTTAATGAGCTTCCAAATCCTTGTAGAGATCCCAAAATATTTTGATTAATTTGAATTTCCTCGTTGGATCCTTCACTCCATGTGCCCAAAATGACATGGTTTTTCTTAACTTGGTCATGACGTTAATTATATCCATATATTTTCCCAAAAGTACCTTAGATATATCCATTTATATCTAACACAAATTCTATATCTTTTACCTATTCCTTTCCAGCTTCCAAAGGGTGTTCACCAGCTGTAAAATGGCCAAAAATGGTCTTTGCTAGTCCTCCGAAGATAGTTGTTTCTCATTGAAATTCAGTGATTTATTTAATCACATTAGGAATACATATATACACATTAAACACACTTGAAAATATTGTTAACATATTATTTTGATCCAGAATGAGGGTAAAATTGAGGATATGATGGCTTGAGGAAGGGCTCACAAGGACTGGGAGGAGAAATTTTCAAGTGAGGGCTTAGTTGTCATGGCTAAAATTTCAATTTTGCATGCTAGATATTTAGCATGAAAATAAATAGATCTATCTTACGGAAATTAGATCATAATAGGTAATGAAGAACCTCCAGTATCTCTTAGATTATCAAACCAGTTCCTTATCCATTGGGCCATGTAGTCACCACACTAAAAAAATAGCAAAGCTTCAAACACAACCATGAAACAAATGAAACAAACACATGACATATAAATGAAAAAAAAACAAAAGTAAAACATGATACAACATTCATAAATCACCTATGGTACCTACGAGAGACAACCCACTTTCACTATACCATCGATTCTTCACTAAATGTTTACCTGTGCATGGGCATCACCAAAATCCTTTGTTCCACAACCCCTTTGACTGGTTCCATATAATTTTAGATTAATTACTATAGAAAATGATATTCAGGTAATCAACTACAGTAATGCATGATAAATAAGATTTTAACAATGTATAACCCTAAGAAATTTAGAGAGGTATGATGACTTAACTAATTTTGTGTAACCTGGGAGTATTCTAGACTATGTTTCTACTAGAACACATCGGGAATAGTTTCGTAAATGCTCAATAAGGGTTCAGAATCCTAGGAATGCATAGGATAGAAGGGTCTATAAGAAGACACGAGCACCCCAAGTGTAAGTGACTTATTTGGTTGTCAATGTCTACTCAAATACATGGAACCTGGTTTTTTTGGGTCAAAGGATGTTCACTTCAACTCGTTATTTATCACTCTAGTTTAACCGTTGGATCATCAAACATACTTGTAACCTACATAACATATTACTACCTACACATTTCCACAAACCACATCAAATCTAATAAAAAATGTAGAATATGGATTTAAACTGACCCTGATAGTCACCTGAAGAGTGAACGTATGACCCAAAACTGCACTACATCTCAAAATCCATGTAGTTCGTTGTGTGTGTGTGTGTGTGTGTGTGTGTGTGTGTGTATTTATTCCCTAGCTTTCCCTTGTGCAAGTTGCACAATGATATCAGGCTAGATATAGAATTTATGGAGTAAGCATAATATATTTGATGGAATAGAATGAACTACCCTCTTATGATATGTATGCAGATCAACACAACCCTTGTCCTTTATATGAATTTGTTATATGTATGCTTTGTAGCACTCTTATGCCTTCTTGTAAGCTTAGGTGGTGATATATAATTCATATAGTTCTTGTCAACTTATTTGAGAGAAGTAACTAAGTATATATATGATTGTTGTGTTTGAATTTCGTAATTGACAACCAAAAGGTCAACCCAAAGTGTTAAAAGGTGACCAATAAGAAAAAATGACACAAAAGAGTAAGAATAAGGAAAAGAGGGATAGGGGCACCCAAAACGAATAGAAGTGCCTGGGTGCTTTTATCCTAATTGGGCACTAGTTTCTAAGGCCATCAAAATATAAATCAATCAAGTGTTGGTAGATTTTTAAGATGTGTAAGGCCACTAAAGTGTACATTAGTATGCTTTAGGACCTAGAAATGTACCCAAGCACATAGATTTTTAACCTATAAGAAGGGAAATTTTTAAGTGGGGGCTTAAATTTCATGGAAATAATTTTAATTTTGCATACTAGAAATTTAGCATGAAAAAAAAATATCTGTCTTCAGGAATGGGTACCGAATAACCTCATGTATCTTGTGGAGTAGAAGACCATTTCATTTCCCATTGGGCCATGGAGTCACCATACTGAAAAACTGTCAAATCTACAAACACATCCAAGAAACAAATGAAGCGAACACATAACAGAGATAGGAAATAGACAATAGAAAGAAAACATGATACAACATTCTTAAAACACCTATGGTATCTATGGGGGATGCATCGATTATGTACTGAATGTTTACTCGTGCATGGGTATCACCACAAGCCTTTATTTCACGACCCCATTGACTTGTTCCATGAAATATGACCCCTTTCTCAACATATTGATAAATTTTACATGATTTTTCTTACAATATGGTACACTTAGATATATCATTGCATTCATTTATTTGATATTATGTTTCCATTTTCTTATCCATTTGCAAATTCATCCCAATTTATGATCTTCTATTTCTACTAGAAGAATGTATTTTTATCATACCAAGCTTACCATTTTCAAATTGAGGATTAAGGTCTTTAGAGGTAATTTGATTTTTACTTATTACCTACTTCATAACAATGGTCTCTATGAGTTAGTTCTCATTAGGTACTCTGATATTCAAAACACTATCACAAGCCTCTTGATGGTCCATGTTTCTCAATTACTCCAAGAAACTACCATTTGTAAAAACATTCTCACCCTTGAGCCACTTCTCACTATGATGTGATGTGTATAGTGCTTCATCCTCTTGGAAATTAAATGAGCACAAGGTTCAACATGAAATATGGTAATTATCATCTTCCCTCTATTAAATATATTAAACTTTTAAATTCATCTCCATGACGGATACATTTTCTTCTTGATTTGAGCAAAATTTGAAAGATTCAGGAATATTTTAATTCTTATATTCTTCATTAATAAAGTTTTTATCTTGAATGAAATCATCTTGGGGAGAATCAAGAAAAATTTCATCTACTATTATTCATTGAGAAGGTCTTCATTTTATCCTAGTGGGAAAAATAAGGTTTCAAATTGACAATAATTTTCATACTCACCAAACAATCCTTCATGTTGGACCTCCGTGAGATGATTAAAATATTGGGTTCTATTTCCAAGAGGTCATTTTATGTCACTTATTATTTATGATCCACATTTTTCGTCATCTCAAGAATTATTTTGTAAGTCAATATATCCAAAATATTCATCACTACGAACTAGAGAACTTGTATCCATATCCAACGAGAAGCAAACACTATCAAATTTCAAATCCATTAAATCATCATGATACTTCTCAACTAGATCTGCCACATCTGGGTACTCTTCCATTAACATGGGCATCTCGACATCATGCTATGAAGTTATGAAAAAAAATTCATACCTTGAATCTTGAAATAATATGTTTGCCATTGGGTCATCTGGTTTTTGAACCGTGTATTTCATTTTCCTTACAAGAAAGATATTTTTGTTTTTTCATTGATGGGTATGGTTGCATATGACCAATCCATCGGTATATCCCCAACAACATCCAAAAAAAATATTTGTCTTAACAACATACCATATAAGGTTGGCATGTATGTCACCAGTATTTTCATTGTGATCTTCTTTTCAAGAAAAATTTTAAATGATACTTGATAATCCTTCACTTAGTCAATGAGAGGTACTTCTTTTGGTTTCCACAGAGTAGCAATGGCCAGTAATGGGAGTGATAGTAAAATCAATATCCTTCATAAATTTTGTGGGCATGACATTATCAAAGGCACTGGAGTTAATAATGTAATTATTCAGTTTATATCTATTGACTATCAAAGCAAGATAGAAAGGATATACCTTCCTAGAAGTGAAGGATGTGAAAGCAATAAGGTTCTGATAAGGAGTGGTATGAGGAGTGAGAAGTGGTTCCTTGGATGTTGGCATTGTTAGAACATGGATTTGAACTACTTCTTTTGATAAAATAGAAAATTTTATCAAATTGTACAAGATGAGTTCTCAAGTACTCAAATTTATAAAATTGAATTTTGGATTTCTTAATATGGTCAATGATGTCAAAAGGTGAAGAAGTCATAGGCATATTAGGAACTATGGAGATCCTTGACATGATTAGGATTTGCGTTGTTAAGATCAATAAAATTAGAAACTTGATTTTTCAAGAGGAGATGAGAGAGACTTACTCAAAGAGGTACATGGATTCTTGATCCTGAGGAAGTCTTAAGGATTCTTCTTGGTTAAACCCCCTGAAATTAGGAAAATGGTGATCCTCCTTTTTTTTGTTTTTAGTAGATTCTCTATTTGAGGATTCGAGTGATTCTCAAATGGGAAGCCCCCATAAGAGGTGTATTTATAAAACTTATTCATGAGTGAGTGAACACTGCAGATTATGAGTAGACTATATATGAATTCTAAAAAATAGAAATTCAAGTGAGTATTCACAATACTTGAATGTATGTATAGGAATCTTCTTATGCAAAGTTGTCAAAATCTGAATTTTCTCCTTCATCTTCACACATTGCATTAATCGGTGAGCAAAGAACAAAGGCCACCATGTCAAGGAAATCTGAATATTTGACAAAAAAATTCATGATTTGATGAAAGGAAATTAAGCAAGTTCCTGAAAAAATCTAGTCAATACAAAGGACTAATTTTTATAGCACTGCGGAAAGCTTAGTCATGTTTGATACAAAGGAGCTAAAAGCTTCACAGAATAGTTATTAGTCATCCCTAATATGATAAGGAAATCTTCCAGCTGTGAAAAATATTTGTGATACAAAGGAATTATCCAAAGTTATGGGTAAAGTCATGGAAAAATCCACAACATGAAAGGAACTTCTGTAAACTGATCAGTTATGGGGAAAGCTCATTAGATTATTTGTGGTAGGAAAAACAAAAAAAGGAATATGCGATGCTCAGAGATGACCACAAATTTATTTTTAGCTTTATTTTCAATCAAAAGTATAATTGTACGACCATTCTAAAATCTAAACGAATTGAGTCAGGATGACATGAGCAAAAGTTGATAATTTTGGAAACACAACATAAAAATTGAGCGTTCATATCATCCCATTAAAAAATTGAACGTGTTTTGCTTTTTTAGGAATGTAGTTTTGGCTATTTTTGGATGTTTTTGGTATTCTAATGACATGCCAAAAATGGTTTTAAAACAACATCAAACTCAATGTCATGCGATATTAGTCAGTTACACAGTATTTTCTATTTTTAGAACCCAGACTTGTCATGTCCTATTGATTTTATTGGATGCTTCTCTCACATAATTTTCTATAAAAACACCTAGAATTCATTGGTAAAAATGGATACATATGTACCTCTTGGAACTTAGCAAGGTATTCTGGAGAAATTTAGCATTACTAAGTGGAAAATTAAGGGGTCATGAGCTGATTCTTTGTACTTTTTCACCTCTTAGAGTAATAAAGGAGTTTTTTTACCACTCTAGTACATATCTCTTGTGCATTATACATCGTTTACCATCCAAAGTTTTTAGAACTCATTTTTATCTTGTGATAATTATCTATTGGTTAGTTTTCAATTTAATTCTTTAATGCTTTAACCTAAGTTCCATTCCCATGTTGATTTGCAGGTCGTAGGTTGTGTTTAGCAAATTTTGTGTGCAATGGGGATACCTTAAGGTAGTAGGGAGTCATATATTGCCCCTTATTTATTTTTTCACAAATTCAAACCCTTATATGAAACACTTTTGCAGTGACATATTTTCTTGGTAGGATGTGTATAGTGTGCCATGCCCACACCCATGGTCCCATCCGTGTGGCTTAAAGTAAGTCATGCACCACTTTAGTCCTCATAAATTTGGTAGTATATCAAGCATATTATTCAAAAAAAAATCCTTATTTCTCCTTGGATTTTTCCGCTAGTCTGTCTTCCCCTAAGTCCCACCTAACTCCTCCTCCCTCATAAGAACTTCCTTTCCCCCCTGGTCCTACACTAGGGGAACTCATTCCCCACCTCCTTTGAAGACTCCACTCCAATATAAAGGTCACTCCACAACCTAGGAGTGCATCCATTGTCCCTTCCCCCCTCTAAAAGGAGAGATTTCCACACCACTTGGTCTACAGGGCACATCTTAAAAGTGACAATACCCCATATCAATCTAATTCCTATCCCCTTGGGAAGTGGAAGAAGAGGCTTATGTCCTCCTATCATTGTGATCGAATGAAAACTATCACAATACTTCAATTATCCTGTAGATTTTTCCCTCAAAATATCTTTTCAGGTGAGTATTCACAAGGTACCTAACCTGTTCCTACCGTGATCCACTTTATTCTTCTCGTCTTCAAACTCTCTTGGGGATTTTTATTCTTCATATTCACGCATTCCAGTTAATCTAGTGGTAGCTTCCAAGGGTCTAGTATTCAGGGATTCTCCAACAATTTTATTCTATGTTCCTGTTTTGATCCAGAGGACCATGTTGATGAAGATTTCCTATCTTTAATGTATTCATAGTCAGTTAACCATTTTTTTCAATACTAATGATAGGAATCAACCCTTTCATATTTGCCGAGATACATAATGGACTCATATTCTTGGACCGAAGGAGTTGGAAGCTATCAAATGTTGACATGATAATGTCATTCTCTCCACCTCAATGGAACAGTTCTTGAGCATTATCCAAAGTGTCTTGGTTGAGATCAATTTGTAGTTCACAATAACAAAGACAAATATAGCAAGGTAACTGAGAATTCAAAGATATCGAAAATAAGGGTCTGGATTATTTGCAGTTGGAAGAGCTTCAATAAGCTCAGGAAATGACTTAGTCACTGATGAACTGTATTGATTCTTTTCAAAAAAATCTTCCTCGTGTAGTTGACATTGAGGGTGATTTTGGGTTCATCTTGAGCTAACATTGAGCTGAGGATCCTAGCGTATGTGCATCTTATGCAATGTTGAATCTACACTCTTTGCAATTCTTTGTTTTGGATCATGTCATCCCAATGTCATATAATAGAGCTCTAGGTGACTCTCTAGTAAAACCATTATGTAGTGACACATTGCAATGAACATCCTACATTAATAGTTTAACGAACAACATCTTCATGTCCCACTCCAAGAATGCCATAGGATCTAATGAAAGTTGTAATGTGGTCATCTGGATGTTACTTTCCATATCCATGGAATTTGGGAAAATTTATTTCTCAGATCCTTTGTGGTAATTCATGATAGTGGAGGAGTCAATGCTAGTGTACTGAGTGTTATTGTCCCCATGGCACAAGTGCAAGCCATTTCTTCTTATTATTATTCTTCTTATGGTGAGATGATACCTAATGGTTCTACAACCGAGTTCTCCAATGGGATCTTCAAGTGTATTTTTAAGAACTTGTCTTGGGATTTGTATGGGACCAAGTATGAAATTTTCTTATTCTTGTGGCTCAAACATAAAAGTATGAAATACTGCAATTCCATTTGCTTGATATTCTTTACTGAATCATATTCTTCCTGCCAAGTTTTTCTCGAAGCATTAGAAAGGAATGAAACTAGAAAAAAGTAGATTTTTCAATAGGATTACAAAAAGACTCTTGAGCATTCAGATAATATTTTTTGGTATTTTTTTAGTTTTTATTTTTTTATGGATTTTTCAGAATATTTGATCTATTTATTTTTTAGATATTTTTGAGGGTACACAAAGGAAAAATATTCCCCAACTAAGTCACTAAAAAATGTTGGAGAAATATTTTTTTGTAGTGCAAATTATTGGTTTTCACCAATGGTCATGGGGATAAGCCCCTCCTTATTTGGTATGGGGAGGCACCCATTATTGAATGTAAACTAAATAAAAATTTGGGGTCACCATTAGGCTAGGGATCATACAGTAATAATCCACTAAACCTATGAAAAATTTCTTGTATAGTTAACAAGGGAGGAAGTTTCTTTGGAAAGAGGTAAAGGGTAGTACGAGAAATAAGGAGAGAGGGTTAATGATGTGAGTAGACTTACAAAATTCACATACGTTAACCAGATTAGGTCCACATTTAATTATAATAATTTAACTAGAAATTAATAGTAAGATCAATAAATTGGAGACACAGAGTTATATGAATTTATTAATCAAAGACACGAAGTTCTTTCTTGGTTATACAAGATCCCAGTTTCTTGCAAAGTTGGAAAGTAGAGAGTGTGGAAGAACATAATGAAAGGAGATGGAATAACATATATTATTGCTTGAAGTAGTAATGAAATCCAAAAAAACAACAATTTCTAACCCTTTTGAATGGATAAGTCATTCCAAATTATAGCATTACAAATGTATCTTCCTCTCCCCCCATTTGACCTTTCATCCCACCACCATGTGTAAAATTTTCACATTCTCTAAGAATGAAGTTAAGTCCTTTTCTTATTTTTGAAAAAGGTATTTTACAATACAAAATTAAGTCAATTAAGTGAATAAGATTAAAGGGTGAAAAAGTACATTCCTAATGAAGAAATAGAATGTCAGAGAGACAAAGGGGAGATAAGAAGAGAGAGAAGTGAAAATATGGAGACAGAGAAGCTTTTGTTGATGAAGAAACTACTTCCTATAGATCTTAAGTGAATGCTACATGAATGAATTTTTTTTCCTTTATCATCCTTATGAGTTGGAACACTATAATTGTAAATTCCTCCTCCTGTGAGATTTAGACACACTCCAAGGAATTTAATGAGCGTTTAGAAACACTAATACGAGACTTGCACTGAGTGGACTTATGATGACTTCTCGTAAGTAGGTGACCTTTGAGGCACATTGGGAGAAGTGGGTATGATGTGGGAGCATCACTATTATTCACTTAGGAGTCTCAATTCATGTTTGCAGAGGTTGAAATACTCTATCAATATTTTTTTCTGACGCTTCCCATCTATTTGGTATGAAGCTTATATAGAATTGGTCCAGAGATCCTATATACTTGGTTTGGAGATCAATAATTCATCTTAGTGACAAAGATATATCCTTATTAGATGGAATCAACCTCAAAGAGACCCAAGTAACTTATTTTTCACCTGTTAGTCATTTCAAAACGTCTTCTCCTCCAAACAAAACAACTGTTACTTTATTCAAACAAAAGTTCATAGTGTGAAACCATGAATCTTTCAAGTCACTATGATGTTCTACATTATTTCAAAGACATCTAGGTGCTCTTCCTTCAGCATGAGAGACTCGGTTACACAAACATCCCTCCAGGATACATTATTTAAATTTATTAGTTGCACAAACACCCCTCATGACTTTATTTCTTTTATTACACACTCCAATAACATCAAATAGGATAATAATTAAGTATTACCCCTCTAAAAATTTATTACATGATCATGTATTAGATCAATGGTTTCATTCATTTAATACACAATATTCTTAGCTAAGTTACTCTTACACTTCTACAATCGCATTTTTACATCTAGGTATAAGACATCTTAGAAGATAGAATCAATAACCCCACCTCTTAAGATCTTCATACTAAACATCCTTGCAGTGATCCTTACTAGGGTATTTTTGATTGACCTAGCCAAATTTCTTCTCCCAAAATTTATAATATTTTCCATCTCATTATCTTTCAGTACATATTCTCTTCTTCATGATCTTATCTCCATCATTTAGAAAATTTTCCACTTTGTAATTATTTTCTATAGTAAGAGGTACAAATCTTCCTATGATGAACATGCATGCCCTTTGTTCTCTATTCAAACACAACCTTATCAAATTATATGTATTCCCATAATAGGTAAAATCATTAAGACTCAAAATTACGGTTTCTATAAGGAATTATTATGTTATCTACTCATCATTCACTATCACCTATAATTATTCCTCAAGCTTGCATTGAATCACATCACTTTAGTGATTGAAGCCAAAGATAACATAAGTTGAAAAAATCCTAGATGGGATCTTGAGTGGCAGTAATATTTATAAATGACATCAAAATGATTGATTCCTCCTCTTCATGCCTTCCCCACTTTTCCCCACATAACCATCCTTGATCTTCAATCTTCCTCCTCTTTTCCTCTAGTTTTTACTCTTTCTTAGAATTTTCTTCATCTCTATTTCTATTAATCATTATTTATTCCTTTATCACTTTTGTAGCAGGGTCCTCCTAGATAGTATAATCCTCTTCCTTCATGTTTATTTCACTAGTTCTTTCTTATGCACTTGAGATATTACTCCCTACTCCCATGTTTGGATTGTTAAATAAATGTAATCCTAGTATCACAGGCATTGATTCATTATAATATTCTAGTTTTTATTTCCTTTTTTAATTTCAAAAACTTATCTCATCTAAAGCTCTATGTTTTCCTTTTTCTTTTGAATTACGTTTCTTAAATGGTTTATATGTCTTAAATAAAAATTTAATACTTTTAAAAATATTTCCATTTAAATTGAAGGATTCTTATTAGACATATAAAGTCTGCTTATATCCTAGTACAACACAATGTTTCTCATTATATCCCATCCATATTTTTCTATGATTATAAATTTATGGATCTTATAGGCATTTAGTTTTACATCCACGGAGATCTCTAGATCAGTTGATGTCCTCAATTTTTTCTTTCTCCCTATCCCCACTAGGGATAATTTTGGTACCTAAAAACTTTCACTTATTTCTTAAAGGTTCCTCATACTTCACATGGTCCATTCCTTCATAACATCAATGGTGTCCTAAATATTCAACAATGTAATAATTTTAGTTAACTCTTCGAATTCCACAGGTTGTAGTCATGTTTAATTATTAAACTTCTAAGAATCATATAACACTTGGGGAGTATTAAAATCATGTTGTAATTCTTATAGAAATTATTTAATCCTTAGTTATAATATCATTTTTTGTTTATTCCTTTCGATGAATCATGACCTTGTCAACATGAGTCATCTACATATTTTCCTTCCCCTTCTACTCATAACTGGGTCTGGCATATATATGACTTGTTATTTGACTATAAATTCCTTAGGAGACTAAATTTTCATGCATTCCTTTGCCTATACCCTTATTTATTCCCTATCCATGAGGTGTGTTGTATTTTTCATTCATAATGGTCTCCATACCAACCATTTTTTGTGCATCATCACTTTATAAATTCTTTTTTGTTACTCTAGACAATCTTCTCTCTTATGCTCCTCACCAAAACCTGCATGAGTAGGAAATATTGAGAATTTCTTGTGATAATAGTGAGTAGATGAAAACTTATAACAAGTTCCCAATGCCCATCCTCAATTTCTAATACCATATCCTCTTCTTTCATGGAATATCCTACAACTAAATCCTCTCCCTTGATTCTACAAAAGTGATGCTTATGGAATTCCTCAAGCCTTCATCTCTTTCATTTCTAAAATTAGTCAAAATATATTTTCACATGCATTTTCATCACAAATATTACACCAAAATAGTACCTTGACTTTATTGGCATTCTATAACCTTGTTAAAATCTTATTCTCATGAGAAGATAAAAACGTTCACACCTAATACGCATAAAATGTACTTTCTTTCTTGAACAATATTTTTATGCCCCTCAATTTCACTTTACATGCACTAAATTCCTTTATGCACTTCATGGAAATTCTTTAAAAAGGTCAACTCAATTTTTCAATGTTACAGAAGTTAAATGGGCCTCCAAAAATAGGATAATTCATGTTTAATGTTTTCTACAAGTGCTACCATCAAGGGAACATCTAAATCCTACCATAGATCCTCAAATTACATCATTTTAAGTTGTATTAAAAATGGGGTTAGCACCCCCCTACAAACCAATATGCATACTACAAAGAATGGATATCTTAGGATATATTGGAAATAAATATTTTGAATCATGCATTGTAAACCCAAACACTCTCATTCATTTCTTGTTTAATATCCTTAAGCACATAACTACTCTCTTACTTGATCTTAAGCATATAAAACTCATTAATAAATTTCATATTCAACACATAAATGTCAAATATTATTTGATTTGATTCAAATTTTATGTATAAATTATATTCTAACTCTTTTAATGTTATCACACAAAAAAACTTTACTTCTAAGGACATAATACACTTATCACTCCATGTAATTTCACATTTGTGCACCTATTTCACAACATATTATGAAAATTTAAACTAAACTAGCTTCATATTCACTAGAAATATTTATTATATCTATGTCAAAATCTTCACATTCATGAAAATATTTTGTTTGGTAGGGTGGGCTCCACCACTAGTTCCGACTGGGGTAGCCAAAATACTCCCCACAATATGCATTTCCTTCCCCAAAGGTATTGATATCAATTTCACCACTCATATAAAAATTAAAATAACAAGTGGATTGATTTTTTGGGGCTTGCAAAATTACCCCTGATTTTTCACCATTAGTCATCATAAATGCTCTCTTCATCCACTCTAATCTCCCAAGTGGTGAAAAAACCTAGTGTAGAACTAGTTCATCCAATACCAATTTTTTTGATTTATCTAACCTAAGCTTCTTATTCTATTTCATTTGGATGGCGTCCTAACCTAAGTTCTTGTGCTAAATGAATAAAGGAGAAATTACTAAAGTAATGCTAGGCTATTTTAACCTAATACCTAATACTTTATGGTTATTAATTTGATCTAACCTAAGGTGGAAATTACCTATGGCAATGTTTTAAGACCTAAGGTAATTATTGTTAGACTAACCTAAGTTTTGGGAAATCTATCTTAAACTATTAAAAGGGAACCTAAGGGTCACATGGCATTATGGTGACAGTTCCAATGGCATTTACTTGATTTGATTTGATTAAATGAATGGAGGTACAACTAGTTTTGGAAAAGGCAAGTATACTTTAGTGGAAGCATATGTGGAGGCTTCACTTAAGATGGAAATGCATGTTAAATTAGAAATGGCATTCGCCAGTTTTGGGAGGCGGTGGCAAGGAGAGATAAGCGGGAGATTTGGAAGTAATTGCATTAATAGACCTCATTTTTTGTGTGCAAACCGTCTTGGAAATAAGAAAGGTGGATTTGTTGGAGGTTGTTTGATCTTGCATGCATTGTGATTTTTTATCTGCATGGAGCTATCTGGTTCTTCAAACCAACAGTTTGAATTCTACTTTATGGCTATTTTTGGTTTCTCTGGTTTATTTTTATTGAGGGAAAGTATATGAGGCATTAGAAGAAAATATGTTTGATTTTTGATCTTTTGTGGAGAAGAAAAAGAGTTGGAAACTCGGATGGAAGTCTCCTTCGAACTGGAAAAAGCACTATCAAGCATGATAGGCTCTACCCATTAAGATTTCTTCCTTTCTTCTAAATGATTCATTAAAACAACTTTGTTCTCATGAGATAAACATTTTCATGATTTTTCTGTTTATTTACTTTCATGGTTTTATGAATCTTTGTGGTTTTTGGATATAATCCATTGCTAAATAATGTTAGCCTTTGGAAACTTTCTCTCTGTGAAAGTTTAGTGGTGACATGCATGTGAAACTTGTATTTTGAAGCTTGTATTTCGTTATAAATTTGTGTTTGAGGCAGGTGTTGTTCTAAACTAGTATATGATGCTTGTGTTTCATTCTGAAATTATATTGGAGCCTTTAGTTTCATTCTAAGCATGTATTAGAGCTTTTTGTTTCTCAGAACTTGTGTTTGAAGCTTCGTGTTTAACACTGAACTCGTATTCAATAATTGTGTGTTCTAAACTTGTATTCGAGGCATTTTTTTTGCTTCTATACTTGTATTATGAGCTTGATTTTTACTCATATTCAAGGTTTGAAATGCGTAGAACTCATTATGGGAATAGTTGCTCGAAAAATCTTGGGGGAAATAGTTTTGGTTTGAGTTGATTTTTTAATCTCTTTTGAGATCTTCTCTTTGTAGCTTCATGAGTTGGAATGGTTGGGGTACTTCTGTTTTTGATACTGTAATGTTTTCTTTGAACTAGTAAGGGCGTGTAAATATGGAGGATATTCTTCCCTCCTCTTCTCTGTGAAAACCCGCGTCTTGTTGAAGGCTTGACTATTTTGTTTGAAGGATTAATGGACTAGAACTGTATCTTGTTGTGGGTTTGGTTTAATATTGAGTTTGTCTGGAACAGTCGTCAATAGTTTTTGAGGTTTATAGAAATGCGGTATGCATACTCCTTCTTGTGATTGATGTTTGAAATGAATACCTTCTCTGTCGAACTCTTTTTAGATGGAGTTGTGAGAGTATTTTTTGTGTTTTCTATTTTAGTCACGATTGGAGGTAAAGTTGAGACATTACTTGACTCAAACATTTATTGGGTTTTCTTACTCACTTTTAGATCCTCTTAAATTGACTTTTGGGTTTTTAAGGAAAGAAGAGTTTAATACTCTCTCATTCTGAATCTGTTGATAGGATTTATTACCTTTGGTTCGGGTTTGTTTCATTTAATTTGTCTTCATGATGACCATGAACTATATGTCTCTTTTATATGGAGTTGTGTAAGACCTTGAAGTTGGGAATACAGTTTCTATTGAGTTCATGAGTTTTATTGAAACTTGTTTACCTTATACTGTTTTTTGTTTCTATTCTTTGTTGGATTCATTGAATGAATCTTTGGGTCTTTGAAAGGAGAAAGGAATATGTTCTCTTATGGACAGTATACTGTTTTTGGGACTATATTGTGTACTCCTTTCTGAGAAATGAATTCAAACTTGTGTTTAATGAATTGGAATAGATAAAATAGGTTGTAATGATTTATAAGAGAAACTAGAAGTGTGCTTTCTTTTGACTGTGTATTTGGTTTTGTATTCTCTTTTGGGATCTAGTAATAACTTTTGATTTTGGAAATTAGAAATTTAATTCATTTGATATTAGAAATGAAATGAATTATTTATTGGACCTTTTCCATTTGAGATCCTTTAAATTTTGAAAAGATAGGTTCATTTGATCAAACTTCTCTGCGGCACGACTCTCTTCTTAGTTGTAGAGTTATTGTTCTCTTAGGCCTGCTCGAATTTTCGGTTTGGCTTTCTGTCCTTTCTGTCTTATAGGAAATAGTGTGAAACCACTCTTCTGAAATGGAAATTTCCTTGTGGATTGTTTATTCTTATTTTTTATATTCATTTGTTGTAATGATGTGGAAAGATAACAACTGAGTCGGTTCAATAGAAGAGAAAATGTAAACATGTTTAGACCGACTGCTATGTTTGACCGAGTCATACTTCATTTGGATTTGGTATTGGAATGTTTCCTATTTTTCACCCTATCTTATTATAAATCCTCTCTTGGATGGACATGAGAGGAGATTAATTTTGTGTGAGTCTAGCTTTGAGTTGTGGAACATCTGGTTTTAGATCTTTGAATTATAACTTCTAACATGTAGAAGTTAGTTAAGACTTGCAGGTAGATTGTTCTGACTCTCTGACCCTTCTTGGATTGATTTGGGATTCTTGTTAGGTGTTGTCTATTTAATGTTGAATCCTTATATTGTTATCCTAGAACTCAAGCAGTTATGTGTGTTCTGAACTGGTTTCTTCCTTTCAGATGATTAGTGTATAGGGAATAGTATGTATTGATTTTTCTTCTTTACTTAAGTTGTAGAATGAAACATCCTAATATGAGCTATGCTGTGAAAAACTTCTTTTGCTACATAGTAGATAAATGTAATATTTCTATTCTTATAGAATTATGAAACAATTGGATGACAAGACCTATTGTTTGTTTAAAAGTAATTGATAGGATCAATTAAACTATATGTTATAATGTAGATGTTGTGGATTATATTATGCTCTTTTCTAAAAAGTGAATTCAGGCTCTTTATTTGTACTTCTTTTCTGGTTGTTATTACTTATGCTTATTGTATGATATATTAATTGTTTCATTAAAGAAGAGTTGTTTTAATAGAACAATTAGTGGAATGCACTTCATTTTAATGCTTAGTGTTTATAATGCTCAGTTCATTGAACTGACCCATGTTAGAAATTTTTTCAGATGGACATCATAAGTGATAAAAGAAGGAAAAAAAATTATGATTCATTGTCTTATTTAATTCTAGATCTTATGTAAAGAAATTCGATTCATTCTTGAGTTGTATTGGAAAAGAGAAGAGATGTTTTTTTATGATATTAATTATGATTGACATGTAGTATGTTTTAAATGCATAGTCTTGTAAATGTATATTTTATCATGATAAATTGAAAGGTTTGGAGGCTGACTCCAATTTGTTGTGTAAAATCTCTTTTACTTTGTATGATAAAAATAGTAGTGATATCTTGTCGATATTATTTATACCTTTTTAGTATACTATTGCTATTATCAATTAATAAGTTGGATTAAGGGGATAGTATGATCCCCCTTACTATAATGAAATTTTTTAAATTACAAAAGATGTCATTCTCTAACTACACAACTATAGTTTAATAATGAAATATGTATTGGTCATACAATTAAACTATATTAGTAAAGAATGATAAAAAGGTTATGTTAAACCTAACATTTAACCATGTAGAGGAAGACTCTTCCTCTCTCATAAGAATGAAAAAAAATGGAATGGTGGTTGTGATCTTTAATCCTTGTGCTATGATTATAAAAAGTAAACACTAGCTGAATCTAGGTGAATAATATACCTTCTTGGATGGCTAGGTTACATTAAGAATTAACCATTTGATGTTTGTTGCCTTATTTTTAGGGATAACTTCTTGTTAAGTCAAGTTAATAAACATCAATGCAAGCATGAGTTAATGAAGTTCTTAATATCAAATCAGATTAATTATGGATAAAGAACTTAATGAATGTTAGAATTAGGGTTAGGCATGGTTACTGAAATCTGAATTTTAATCCAGTTAAATTATAAATTTAATGACCACTAAGGGGTATGTACATCGTGATGAATCAGTTCTAATGGATGTTGGCACACACCAACTACAGGAATATACCTTTGAGAAGTCCAGGGACTTCTCGAGGATACAATGTTGTAGTTGAAATGTGGCAACACCCTTCCATATTTGTTCATCTAGATCTACACACATTTGTACTTGAACTTGGTTTCTCTCTAGGTCAAGTTAGTAACATGTTTAGGATAGGGAGTATCTTTCTGTGACTTAGGGTACCTTGGCACATTCGGTTGACTTAGGTCAACTGAGTATTCCCACATACCCTAAGTCATTGTGAGCGCCTTCCTATAACAAATTATGTTGCTAACCTAGGCTAGGGTCAAACCTTGGGCAAGTGGATTGATGGTAGTCAATAAAGACCATTCTAGATAATAGAAGAGTGAGGTGAAGGACATATTCCAAAATGACGAGTATGTCATCTAGGAATAGTAACATGAATAGTATGTTGAAAATCTTTGGCCAAAGTATTGCAAGTTTTTGGTTGCGTTGTCCTAAGTCACCTAGTTTAAGGCAACGTGATGTCAGATGAATATTGGTAACAAATATTCAGATAGGTTCTTTAAACAGATCACTCAGTACCCATAATAGGGTAGTAAAAACCAAGTATACATTAAGTATTCTATACTTTAAGACAAACATGAGAGATTAGTTAGTAACCAAGTCATGGAATGAGATATCGGTAACATACCGAGTCATTACAGCTACATATGGTTATCTGTTATGAGATTGATTGGCATGGAATGTGTGTTCTAAATGATGTTTTATTTAGAATAAATAACATTGTGTTTCAAAAAAAAAAATCCCTTGTTTCTAAATTCTTAAAATGGGAATGTTACATGTTCCACAAAAAATGCTTCTGTACTATCCAAATAATTTCCTCTCCCAAACACACTAACCCCTTCACCCAATTTTCTTCTAAAATAAACACGATGTGCGTAAACAATAACCATTTTTTGCATCCATCCATAATATTTTTATAAGTCTACATATTTTTATCCTTCTTCATTGAATTCTTCTACCTATGATCTAAAAAATATCTCAATCTTATGACACCTCTCTACGGATAGGGTAGTCTCCATAATGTAATACAACACCATAAACTCCCTATCCATTATATTTTCCATCAACATGTTCTATGATTAACTTCCTCACATTTTTAGGGTTATTTAATTTGATTTTTATTTTAGATTTTTTTGTATCACCTCAACCTCATTTCTCTTTTGGTCATATCCTCCATCTTCTCAACTCTAAATACTAGACCCTATCTTTTTCCTTCAAATTCCTTAGCATCACACAACATAGATTTACCCTCCATGTTTAACCATTAAAACACTTTATTAACAAGGGACATCTTAATCCAAAAATGATTCTCTTTAAGAAATGATATTCTCACATACTTAAAGAACTCAAATTCCACCTACTAAAGAAAAGAGTAGGTTGTCACTACAAATTATAGCATATAAATTTGAAAAAAAAAATCATCACCACACATCCAAAATTCTATTCCAATCTTCATCAATATCCTTTAGCTTCACAAGTCATACATTTTTCCAACCCTTAGGTTTTGCAATGTTTTGTTTCTTTATAAAAATCAAAGCATTAAGTCATATGTAAAGGTGTTGAGGAAAATCCACAAAGAACACCTCATACAATTCACTTTATACTTCATCATTTAGCTATGCATTAGTTCTGTGATGGTCATGACCCTTATATCTCTCTAAAATCTTCCAAGTTCTTTCTACAAGACCATGCCTCAATTTTTTATTATGTGATACAATAAAATAATGTATAATCCATGAACTCAACCACTCCTCATGGCACAATTGATTGAAGTCTCAAAAATGAAACAAAAAATGTTAGTTTAATATTTGAAACCTTGGGATTTTGCACAAATGAACATAACCTTATATGCACTAGAAATTTAATTCAAACTTTTACTTGAAGGTTTCACATGAAGAATGGTGAAGTAGAGGAGATGGACTTGAATTTTTTAGAGAGACTCACAAGTAATAGCCATGTGCATAACCTTAATAAACATAAACACACAATCTACCAAACCCTAACCATCAACATGAAGAAAATATACAAATTAAATTAAACATTTAATGATCTAACAAAAACTTCCAAAAGAATAATAATTCACATAACTCAAGTAAAAACCATTTATTCTCATTATATCACGCGAAAGCATGAAAATTACATCATCATGCACATAATTCATACATAGATTTTCATATTCTTACATTTTAAAACAGATATTTGAGTTATATAAATATATATGTGCATACATTCATGAAACTCTTGTGGATTATACAACTTCCCATACAATTATGATGGGTTGTATCAACTGATAACAACTAACTACGACATCTGGATCATACCTCTGATTATGTCTCTCTTATCTCTCATCTCTATTCTTAATTATGATCTTAATATATATTCCCTTTTCCATGAAGTCACTCCTTTTTATAATTTTATGAATTTTCCTCAAGCATTTATGTGATTAAATTTTCAAAACCTTCATTGGCTCAGTTGGTTATTAACTATCATGCACATTCCTCCAATGTTAGTGTTACAAAAAAATTTATCATTAGTGTTTTCGTCCTTTCTATACTCCACATGTCCATTGAATCTCCGAGAAATATACCTTCAAGGATGTAAATTATTGTGTTTTTTATTATGAATTCACATGTCTCATTTATGTGGATTTGATTCCAAACCAAAAAATCCCTATTGATAGGGAGAGTGTTTTATTAGCTTGAGGATTTATAATTTCTATTGTATAAATATCAATGGTAGGTGGGGGTTGTTGGAAGGGTCTTCCTTAGTTATTTTTAAGAATATAATTTTTTCAGAGGAAATTTTGATGTTGATGAGACATATGCATAAGTTCCATAAGGGTAATATTTTAAGGCATGTAGTTATTCTCATTATGGAAACTCTATTGAGATATTTTATAAGAACAATATTTTTTTTTTGGCATAGAATTGTTAAAAAAAATTAGATTTGATAATTTGAATATGTTTATTGTTAGATTAAGGAATGTTTTCCCTAGATTGAGGAATAAGATCATTGGGATGAAGTTCCATTGGTGGAGAAAGATCTTCATTAGATTATGTATACATCTAATTTTTCACTCTTACTAAATTTTTCTCTTTGCAACCACTGTTGGTGTATTAGATTGTGTAAAACTTCTGCAAATCGACTTTATCAACCATGGTTAATGCCTCCAAACAAAATAAATTGTAGTGTTCTATCATGATCCCCACACACACACACACATGGAATTTTAGTTCTTATAACATCACCTAATTGTCATTCATTAGGTTTACTTGCGCTCGTAAATATTCTCTTAAAGTTTCAAAGGTGTTAAAGTTAGTAGTGTTTATCTTTTGGACTCTATAATTATAACATTGGGTAGTTAGGATTCCCAAGCATAGGACATACACTCTATATGGTCTTATTATCCTTTGGAATATTTGGATTATTTAAAAAGTGTATTTTTGAGGCTTTCTTATTATTTTATGATGCCCCACATCAAATCTCTCATAAGGTGTTTCTAACCCTTGGAGAAGTTAATATATCCATGGTGTCTACACAAAGGTCAATATCTATAACCTATAGTTTATGTTATGTTATTTCAAAGTGATTGATTGTTTGATTAGTAATACATAGGTTATAATAGAGTATTATATTCTTAATCTATCGCATTATTGATTAGTCATTACCTTATAATCCACACTTTGAGCTTTGTATTTCTTCTTGAGGTGATTTTGGTTTTGTGACTCGTCACATATGTGTTACTTGGTGACTACTCATAATGGTCACTAATAATTTTTCATTATATCCAATTGTACTGTAGATTATTATAGCATTAGGCCAAAATATATCTTGATTGATTACAATTGTTATCACTATTTTGTTCCCTGACAAAATTGGATCAGCCACGACCCCACACAAAAGGAACCAGAGAAATCATGTTCAAATCCTACAAACAAGTTACAGATAGACTCTACAATGGAGTGGTGGGGCTTGTGAAATATCAAACGACCCCGTGTAAGAAAAAATTCAAGAAACGGCTCTGTCGAGTGAATTTGTGCCTTAAATCCATTAAACAGATTACAAATAGGCTCGAAAATGGAATAACCAGGTTGGGGAAGGAGGAAGTAGTGTCAAAGAAGATAGAATCTCAAAAGGGAAGGAATGATGAAGGTTTGAAGTCTTCGTGCTTTGAAGTGGTTTAGAATGAGTCTAAAAATTGAATAAGTATGGAGGAGACAGCAAACAATTCCAAGTGTCCAAGCGGCGCATCTCCAAAGTTGGATCCAAAAAGGGAGACCTGAACAAGCGTCAGGCCCCCATGTGTCCCAGGCTCAAAGAGGAGGTAGATTTAAAGCTAAAATTCAAAAGGGCAGACAGGACGGGCCTCAAAAAGGCTAAGTATAGAAGTGCTAGCGGAAGCCACCACACGTCATCTTGGTGCATCCCCAAAAGTTAATCCAAAAGTGGAGACCCAAATGAGTTCGGGTTCGCCAAAAATTCCAAGGTCTGAAAAGGTAAGAGAGGTCATTGAAAAGTCTAAGAACCTGCAGAGGCTTCCACATGTCAACCCGACGCTCCTTCAAAGGCAAATCCTGAGCGGGTTTTTTAGTAAGCGTGAAAACTCCACACGTCCGGTTTTGTAAAGGGACAGGGTCAGGTTGAATAGTCAAAGCATTAAGATAGGCCAGTGGAGTGTGCCAAGTGTCAACACGGTGCTAATTCAAGAGAAAAATTAAGGGAGGGTTTCCAAACAAATGTCAGGTCTCTGCGTGTCTCTGGTCAGATATATGACCCTGCCGAGTAAAAGGACCTAGCCAAAAAACATGAAGAGACTAGGCAAGACACGGAAGAAGCCACATGTCATCCCGATGCAACTCCAAAAGAAAATTATAAAGGCTGCCCTTAGACATGCGCCAGCCCTGCATGTGTCTAGTTTCAAAAGGGAGGTCGTTTTCAAACTAGTTTTTCTACTATTTTGTATGGACCTGATTGAAATTTCAAATGGGCATATCTTTTGACTCGAGGCTCAAAATCCAGCAAATATGGCATCATTGGAAATATCTCAGCCTCATTTATGTAATGGAGATCTGAAAATTTTATTTTGGAGAGGTTAGGTAGGGAAAAAACGGAGAAATGTCTTCAGGCCATTAATATAGGATCTATTTGCCCCAACAACTAGATTGGATTCGATCTGATCCAACGTTTCCTCCTCCTTTGAGGAATCAAACAAGTAATTGATGCAGGAAAGATAGATTTTGGGTGGATTTTCTAGGAGGCATTGATGGTAGTGGTTGAGCTTTGAAATGATTTTCCCACTTCTCTCTCCTTCTTCCCTTTGTGCCAAATCTATAAAAGTAAGGTGAGGGCTCATTGTAAAAGGTTGGACATTTTTGTTTTGTTCCTCCCTTCTTCTTTTGTTTGTAGAAGGATTTGTGGACCTTCTCTAACCTCTTCTTTGGGTTTTAATGCAATTTTTTCCTATTGGATGCTACAATATACTATATCGACTACTGAGAAATAATATATATGTATGTGGATGTTTATTGGCCCTCTCATGTATTCATTATTGCTTCTCTAATCTCTTATTGTGATTTGGTCATCTGTACATGTTGTTTGTATTACATTCATGTGGTCTATGTTAAACTACAAAATGAGTGTCTAACATTCCTTTGGTGTATCACCTCATTAGCTTAGGTTTATTTTCTTACATCTCTCTAACCATGTCTCCTTGGTAGATAGAATAGACTTAGAATAGATCCTCTACAAATTTTTTGTGTACACCTGAACAGAGGGATAGGAACCAACCTCAATCCAGAGAGCTCTCTCAACTCACAAGGTCCTACACCTTGAGAGATGCTCCATGTTGTGTAATCACACTGAGAGTCTCAACCCATCTGGTTATAGACATTCAGGGGTGATTTGATTCTTCACTAACAATTTTTGCACGCCTGGTGGGACCAAAGAAGTCTCCATCTTTATTACAGTAAGATTGATGTACACTTGTTATGATTCTAACTTTTAATAAACTTTAAAACTACACATCTGGTGACTCCAAAAGGGACAAAATCCACTAGTTTCGAAATTCCAAGCCTTCCAAGTTCATGAGAAGAATACAAACAAGGTCAAGAACTAGAGAATAAGAACAATTTTTCCACTTGCACTTGTCTCCAGATAGAAGGAGAAGGGGGAGAAGATCCTAGAGGTATCCATCCCCACCAAACAAAGCCCTGTCAACACCTCCTCTTAGTAGGCCATTCTTTCAATCAAGAAGGGTGCTTAGGCTGATTAGGATGGCACAACCACAAAATCCTTATGTTAATTTCACTGGAAGTAGCCCACTCACTCTTAATGCACTAAATCCAGTCCCAGTGGTAGCATTAAAGAGAATCCCATATTTCACTGGAGAGAACCAGACTTCTCTGAGTGACCACATTCAAGACATTGCTAATGTATGTGCAATCTATGAGATCACTGAGTTGGAAATTGTATTTAAGTTGCTAGCCTCTTCACTCAAGGTAAAAGCTTCACAATGGTTTAGGAGCCTAGCAGTAGGATCTATTCAAAATTAGGATCATCTGTGTAGAGCTCTTTATGACCAGTTTGGAGAAAAAGGAGATACCAAGTCCTTGTTGGAACAACTGATAATGATAAAAAGAGCTCCTAACGAGCAGTTGACAAATTTCAACCTCAAATTTCAAAGGACCTGGGACAGAGTTCCATTTTCTGTTAGGCCCACAGAAGTAGGTGCTTTCTTATACATTCTTAGAGCTCTAAATTCTGATATTGCTTTAATGATTTAGTCAATGGGAGGCACAACCGTACCTGTAGCTTATAACATTTCCATAGAAGCTGAGAATTGTTTAATTTAGGCTGGAAAACTTTCTCCTAGGCCACCCATGCCTCTAAACCCAGAATTAGGAGGCCCAAGCACTAGCCAAATACCCAAATTAGCTCCTATACCTATTCCTAGGAATCAAAGTTTAGCTGAAGCCTCCACCTTATCCTCTAGCACCTCAAAATAACTTCAAGAGGTCATGAAACAACTTCAAAACCTAGGGCATGAGTTAACAACTATCAAGAGGCAATAGGATCAGAGTTCTAGGCCATATCAGCCTCATACTCAATATCAAGCTAGACCCACGTATCAGTAAAATAGACCACCAGCTCAGGTTGTAAATCAGAGTCAAAACCAGGGACAACCTCAAGTTGCTAGACCTTTCAGGTCTTATGATCCAAACACAACTTCAACATTAAGGGCATTGATTCCAGCACAAAATAACATGACACAAGAATATGATTGGTGTTTCCCATGCAATCAGCCACATAATCAATCAATGTGCTTCAATGGTGTACTAAACTAGGCCTTGATGGTACAGACCAGTGGTGTGTCACAAGAGTCTTGCTAAGAAGAAAATCAGCAGCAAGGAACTCAGCAAGAGGCACCTCCAAGTGAAATTATGCTTGTCAATTGGCAAGCTAAAGACTTCTATGGAATGAATCGGGCCCCTTCTCTAAGTGTAGCTTCCAATACACGGTCCAAGAAGAGAAATATTGGAGAAGGAAAATCACCAAACTCAGTTAATCCTCCATTTCTCCACAAGGTATTGGCACTCAAAATGCAACTCCCAATATGCAGAGTCAATCCAAACCACCTTCCAAATCTACTAAAGCACATGTTATAACAACCCATATGCAAGAGAAAAATGTGCCAAGGAAGGGGTAACAGAAGGATAGATCATTTAATATCATTGAGTAAATGAAGAAGACAAATGTGAATATTTCACTGTGGGAGTCACTGGCCATTCCAGGACAGAGGGATTTGTTGCAGACTACCATGACCAATTGGTCATGCTCAAATCAACCCCCTAACTAGCAAGAGAAAGTGTTTTCCAATGCAGCTCAACCTGAGGGAAACCATGGAGGGAAAGAAGGTAAGAATCTCGAGCCTCCTCCATTCTATGTTTCATTGATCATTGGGGACAAATTGGTACATAATTACATGATTGATTCAGTGGAAAGTAGTTCTGTAATTCCCAACCAAATAGACGATCAACTGGGTCTTTAATACAAATTCATCTCCAAAGGGGTAGTGCAATTAGATGGGACAATAGTGACAACTATTGGTTTCATCAAAGATTCGATTCTCACATTACATGCATGCCCTAATGTGACAATATTGTAGAACGTATCAGTCATGGACTTGTGACCACATTTTGCATTGTGTTTATATAGGGACTTCACTACCAAAATTGGAGGCTATTTGTCTTTTGAATGGTTGCATATGATTTTTAGAACAAGGTATAGAGCTAAGGCCACAATTAGATCTGAGCCAATAGCAGATTACCATATTGAGTCTTATGTACCCAACCCGATCAATGCCAATTGTTTAGATTTTGATCAGGAGGACCTCCTAAGCACTTGTGAAGTAGATACCAAGGTGGGGTGTATCCCATACTTGTCTCTCAATGAATGGGTGAAAAAAAGACATGCTTTTAACCCCTATAAGGAGATGGAAGATTTTGAGATAGGAGTCTATTATCTACATGAGGAGAATCATCCTCTTCTTGACATCATTAAACCAAAATGCACTGATGAAAATGAAGTATGGAAATTGTTCTTTGATGGCTTGAGAATTAGGAAAGGAGCCAGAGGAGGAGCTATCATTGTGTCACCCCAAGGTATGAAAATACTACTCAACTTTCCATTTCCAATTTTCCTATTCAAACAACACAACAAAATATGAGGCTTTGGTTCATGGATTGCATTAGGACAGGAAACAAGGAATCAAGAACTTACAAGTGTTTGGTGGTAGTGAGCTAGTTACTAATCAGGTCCGAGGAAAAAATGATATCAAGAATGACCTGTTAAAGAGTTACAAGAACTGGGTTTGGGACCTCATTGAGGATTTTGAGGCATTCAACATTAGCTTCATCCCTGGGAAGAAAAATGAAGTAGAAGATAGACTGACAGCAGTTGGGGCAGCATTTTACATTGTGGAGAGTATCATAAATGATAAGCATCAACCCCATATCAAGTTGGTTGTAAGACCAATTGTTCCAGACAACAACAAGAGTTGGCAATTCTTTGCAAAGACCAACAAATTGTCAACTTTCTACTAGAGGAAGTTGAGTTCTCTTCTAGGAATCAAGACAGATTGGAGCAGCAATATGACAATCAAGTGGTACAGCTGAGGACCAATAAACTACCAAAGGGTCTTGTCACTTTGCAATCAATATTCAACCCAAATGACCAATTTTGAAAAGAAAAGGAAAATATTCAGGCAAAGGGTGAAGATTCAGAACCTATTTTTATAAAAGAAGTCAAAACATTGATGATTGGCAGGGTAAGCACTCAACAAGAAAAATATGAATTTTTTCAACTCTATTAAGAATTCCCAGATGTTTTTGCCTGGAATTATAAAGATTTAAAAGGTTTCAACCCAAAGTTGGCACAGCACACCATCGAGTTGGATCTACGAGCCAAGATTTTTAGACATAAGAAAATGCCAATAAATCCCTACATTGAGCCTCTCATGAGAAAAGAATTGAACAAGATAATTGAGGCTAGTATCATCTTTCCTATCAAGCATTCATGTTCAGTTTCTAACTTGTTTCCTGTGAGGAAGAAAAATGGAGAAATCAGGTTGTGTGTGGACTTTCATGATCTAAGAAATGTCTTTAGGCCATAAATATAGGATCTATTTTCCCCAACAACTAGATCGGATTCAATTTGATCCATCGTTTCCTCCTCCTTCAAGGCACCGAACAAGTAATTGATGCAGGCATGCCATATTTGGGGTGGATTTTGTAGGAGGCATTGATGGCAGTGATTGAGCTTTGAACAAGTTTTCCTGCTTCTCTCTCCTTCTTCCCTCTGAACCAAATCTAAAAAAGTAAGGTTTGGGCTCATTATAAAAGGTGGGACATTTCTGCTATGCACCTCCCTTATTCTTATGTTCATAGAAGGATTTTTGGAGCTTCTCTAGCCTCTCCTTTAGGTTGTAATGAAATTTTTGCCTCTTGGCTACTACAGTATATTGTATCAACTCCTGAGAAATAATATATATGTCTGTGGATGTTTCTCGACCCTCTCATGTATTCATTATTGTCTCTTTGATCTTTTATTGTGATTTGGTCATATGTGCATGTTTTTTGTATTACATTCATGTGGTCTGTGTTAAACTACAAAATGAGTGTCTAACATTCCTTTGGTGTATCACCTCGTTAGCTTAGGTTTATTTTCTTGCATCTCTCTAACCTTGTCTCCTTGGTAGATAGAATAGAATTAGAATAGATCCTTTACAATTTGTTTGTGTACACCTGGACAAAGGGATAGGAATCGGCCTCAATCCAAAGAGCTCTCTCAACTCGCAAGGTCCCACACCTTGAGAGATGATCCATGTTGTGCAATCACACTGAGAGTCTCAACCCATCTAGTTGTAGACATTCAGGGGTGCTGTGATTTTTCACTAACAACAACATTAAGGATGAGTACTCAAGATTTTTTATATCCAAATTTTTTGAATGATTGATGTTAAATAAGAAATTGACACATCATATTTTAGATATTACAAATTTTAGAGTTTATCACTTCATGTATGAGAGTCAAGTATGGAGTGTTTGGTGACTATGCATTGAGCTAGTTCATCACAAATGACTTTCAATGAAATTTTTATATCAAAGAGGTATTTTGTGTCAACATGTGCATTTATTTTTTAGCTTGGGAACTTTATGGTTTGATATTGGATTACATTTTAAGTTTCATAAATATTGAGATAAAAAAGCTTCATAGTGTAGTTTCTCTGGTTTATTAAGACTTTTTATGAGTGTGTGTTATTCATTTTAAGCATGATGATGGATCACATGTAATAATTTCATCACGATTTTTAATTTTTGGTGTTTGAGTGCACCATTTGCATCATAGTAGTTGCAAATGCTTATAGCATAGTGGACTCAGGATTATAGGTGATTTTTAGGAATATTAAGCCCAAGTTTAGACCTATCATATATCTATGTTGGTAACACATACTAATTATTGTTAGTTCATGATGTTAGTTACTCCCATTCCAAGAGTTTTATAATCATACTGTATTTTTTATGTGTGAGTGTGAAACAATAATGAATAAAACACATTTGTTGTATACTAATATGGTGTCTTTCTTATGTACTCTTATCAAGTATAAAATGACGGCCACATAAATACTTGTACCTTGGTAAGAAAGGAACACAATACTCTTTGAACCCTTTAAAAGACTCAAGTTTTCAAGTGAAGAGATGTCCTAAAGTGTTGCAAATTTTAGGAAAGCAATTTGAATGAGCTCAGGAAAGAGAATAAATGTTTTGTGTTAATTCTAAATACTAAATAGAAGGGGAGGAGTGTGGCGATGTAATAATTAATAGTCTCACATGAAGTGGAGTGCATTCTAATTGAGTATGTAGATATCATGTCCATGGATATTATGGACAAAATAACACCTATATGCATTATAATTGATTATATGGATTTAATTTGAGGCCCTACTTTACCAAACAAGGAAGCATATAGGCTGATACTTATGGAGAATAAGGAAGTGAAGATGAAAGTACAATATTTGCATAAGAATGGGATGAGAATAGTGTCTTAACATATGCATAATACTTATAATATTAGCACCGAAGAAAACATGTGAATGGAGGATGTTCATTGATTCCAGAGCCATTAATAGGATTACCATTACATACATATTTACATTGTTATACATGGATGATGTCATGGATTGTCTAAGTGGAGTGAAATACTTCACTAAGATTGAATATTAGACTAGATTAGTATAACAAAAGTTAGTGAATGGAAAAATTATTTTAAGATGCATGATGGGTTATATGAATTGTTAGTCCTACCATTTGTGCTAACTAATTCATTAATAACATTCACATGGATCATGAATGAAGTGTTGAATACTTTTGTAAGAAATTTTTTCATTGTGTATTTGGATGTCATATTGATTTTTTGTAAAGTTACAAAAAGAATACTTGAACCATTTATAGAGATTGTTATAGGATTTATGTGAGAGTCAGTTTCTTGTAAACTTGAACAAGTGCATTTTCATAAATAATGACCTAACATACTTCACATTTGTGATATTTTAAGTAGGATCGAAGATGGATCCTAAGAAGGTGTGAGATATAGTTGAATGATTTTCTCCTAAAAGTTAATTTGAAGCATGAAGTTTCCATGGTTTGGGGTTTAGACACAAAAATTGGTTCACACTCCCCTTGGTCCCTCATCAAATAACCATCCAAACATACTCACCTAACCATGGACCCTTCCACCCCACACCGCTAATAATTTAATTAATTTAATTGAATATAATATATATCCTCACAATATTTATTATCTAATTATCTTAATTTCTACCTCACCACCTCACCTCGACACCTCATCCAACCACCTCACCCTAGACCTATTCTTGGCATGTTTCCATAACCAACAATAACTAAGTCTTACTTACCTTAATGAGATAATATTTGGTCTAACCCTAAAATCAATCCTAAACTATCTCTAACCACATTCCCGCTGATTAGAAGGGAATTTTCTATTCTAATCCATGAGAACAAACTAATTGGGCCCAAGAAATCAAAAAGATCTACCCATTTTAGGAAACCTAGGGAATCCCACTTTAACCGACATGCCGGTCACCCCTAAACCAACGCCAATCAACCCGTGAACCATCTTCGGTTATCATTTATTCACCCAAGACAACCTTGTTTTTGGATTGGAACATTCTAAGAGCAAGAGAACAAGAAGGAGATCTGACATGCAAAGAAGAACCAGAGTATTTTCACACACCCAGACATCCACAGCCAGCATCAAGATAGATCTAGAGGTATTACATCCATAGAAGCATTCTAGGGAGCACTATTGTGGCACCAAAAAACATTCTTCTGATCAACTTCCATCACCATTCGAGTCATCAAGTCTGTACCACAGTAAGTATACCATTTACCAGCATAGTCTATTTCAGTATAATGGCCTTGTTACTTCTGTTATCAGTTTATACTTTGTATGTTCTTTTCCAATATTCTACATGTACTTGTAGATTCAGCCATTCCTCTACCCACACCACTAAATCACCCATTTTTTCCTCCCATACCCCTCTAAGTATACTTGAGACCTTTACAGACCTCCCCATCCACCCTTCCATATTAGTTTAGCTCCATTTAAATCTCCACAATCAGATCTTATCAAATTCTTTTCACCCCGACTTTACCGTCATCACTTGTTATCCATGACCATCATCGGTCCCTTCTAAACCATCGTCGGCTCATACCCGACTGACATGTCAGTCTTTGTGTTTTACAAATTTTCCAATAACAGAGCCAACCTACCTTCTACCAAGTGACCCAAATAACCCATAACCCGACCTTGACCAGTTCCAACACCCTGACAACTACCTATCCTTCATATTTGACTATAACCTAGCTTGTTATATTAGATTTTCTTAATTGTGCTTAAATGAGATACCTAAATCATATCAAATACAGAAGGAATTTACTTATGTATCACATTAAATTGTTTTAAATAGTGGATTGACATCCATCTAGGGAGTATCACACTTCCTGGATCTAGCACATGCTAGGAAGTCCACTGTCATATATCATTTGAATTCTCTTTTGTGGTCTTGTTTTCTATTACAGGTAGTTCCTCCTAGCCAAAAGAAAGATCTCCCAATCGGCACTGGATCAAGAATTCAGAATGCACACAACAACAATCAACCAAGTAGCATAAATAGGTATTCCTCCTTGGCCCTTACCTTTATCTGTTTCATCATTCAAAATGTAAAGAAAATGGTGAAACATTTTTGCACGCCTAGTGGGACCCATCAAGGGTTCTATTGCATTTTCTTCATTCCTAGGTTAAATTTGTGTGTTTTTTTCCCTTCAAAAAGCTTACACATTAATCTTCTTCGTTGGTAATCTTCTCTTCTTTCTAATTTCTCTAAAGAATACATTTTCTTTTGGTGCATTTAAAAAGAACCATTCTTCTTGATTTTTTAGCATTTAGTGAAAGAGCATGCCCTCTCCTATTCACCATTTGTGTCATCGAACATAATATTTCAATTTGGGCTTAAAATGGGTTACATTACACTCTTATTTCTTACATTTAGCTCACATTAAAATGAGGGCAACCTATATGTTGGAAGTCATTCCCAGCTGATGGTTGACACAAATAATTGTAGAAAGAACATTTTCTCTCTCTTTGTGTCTTACCAAACTTACACAAAATTAAAATATACACATCTTTCTTAAGCAAAATCTTACCTGGGAACACCTGTCTGTGATCACATGATTAGATTGGTAGGTACTCCTCCCCAAACTCATTTCCTCTATCGAGTCATCATATCAAAGGATGGCCCGCCCCCACCATAACATACCTGAAACCTCTCCTTTTAGATATCCTTCTTCATAAGAAGCCTTCCTAACCAAAAAAATTTTGTTCTAAATACACATAGTCACTTCTAAATAGTATAAGCTAAACAAACATAAGAAAATCACTATTAGGATCATGCTTTTTCTTAGCATTCTTCTTGACTGGTGCATTTTGAGGTGTGATACTACGACTCTCCATTTTTCTTCTTTCTTGCACACTCCACCATTATAGTTGGATTATTCTAACTTTTTCTAAGTGTGTCAGGGCCCCATCTCCTCATTCTCCCCGGTTTCTGAGTTTGATTCTTCAATTAATTTAATTCACAAAACCCAATTTCTTCATTTCTTTCTAGTTTCAAAGTCACTGACCATTGGTCCAGCGACCGTTGCCGGTTCAAATTTGATCATTGTTGGTTAAACCCTAACTAGTGCCAGCTTTTGGCTTTCTAGTTACTTTACCTGGAATAGCCTTCAACACTCTTTCTATTCTATTTCTAACCCTTAAAGCATCATCATATTTCTCCCCCTGTTGATACCTACTGTCATAGACAGTTTCCTTAGTACAAATGCAACATTCATGTTTCATTCTTTGAGATTAGTTTTCTTTCACAGTGACTGGTATCAGTTTCAGTAACTATCGTCGGATTTTCCCTCAACCATCACCAGTCAAACTGACCGTCATCGGTTATCATATGTTTGATTTTCAAAATCTAGACATTGACTAGATTCACCTTCTGGAACCCCATTATTCTTTGTTCCTACTAATTTTATGTGTTATCTATAGAATAGATTCTTAATAGGTTAGCACTTATTCACATGGTGCTAATTCATGCAGCCAAACTAACGTCCTCATATTCCATGACTAGTCCTCAACCACTCCCACCTAGTCCCTTACCACATTTTTTCCTATCACTCATGGATCCAACATTACCTACCATCATTGCTACAGGCGATGAAATAATTTACACAAATCTCCTGAATCAAAATCCCACGGCCTTATAGTTGTACCTTTCCCACTCTTCCACCCGAGACTCCTCAAGGCAGTTGATATACATGTAATGCCTATATCCATCTCTCTCTACCCATATTCCTATGCTTATGTATCATCCCCTAATAATGCGGCATTACACTCACCTGCTTCACCCCTGGTAGTTTCACAAGCTAGGACCCATACCCACCATGATCGCTACGTCTGCAGTATCAGTCGCGACTGTCATATCTATTGTCCCCTCATCAACCACCCAATGTGATAGCCTAGTCTGCACCCATTGTCTCACAAATACCCATTACAACACAACCTCCTGTGTTGTATCAGTGACCCCTACTCCATTCCAGAATCTTTTCCTCTCCATCCCAAAATCACTACCCACTAATCACTACTAGAGTTATGAGAACCATCCCACCTACATACACATACTATCAACAAACCCTCTATCTCATTTGTCACCCCATTATGGATACATACCCTCTATATCGGTCCCCTATTCTTAACCTCCCTATTCGGAATCACCATATAATGGAATGTCCATCCACTGTCATAGGTTCAATACCAACCCCCTTATGCCATAGGAGGAACCCTTCCACCACAACCTACCAATGACCTCATCAAGTTAATGATGGAAAAGAAGCAGACACTAGAAGCATTAGTTTTTGGCTCATGAAATTCTCTCACCTATGATGAAATTTTTAATGATCCTATTCACCCATCCATTCCTATTCAGCCATACCCTGATACATTGGGAAAATTCCAAAATTCAACCACTTCAATAGCAAAGAAGACCCACAACAACATTTGTGGTCCTTTAAACATGGGTGTTACCTGATTTCCCATGATGATGCTTTACTTCTGAGGACTTTCCCAATGTCCCTTATAGGACCTACATTGGACTGGTATAGTGGGCTACTAAGACACTCCATCTACTCATTTAATCAAGTATCCCAATCCTTCCTAGATCACTTCTCCATGAACATTGTTAAGAAGGTTACCATGACTGATATTTATTCCACTACGACAGTATGACGATGAGTCTATCGTTGACTTTTTCACTCACTGGTGCAGCCTAATTAACCAGCTCACATTTTAATTACCTCAAACTAAACTCATAGAGATATTTACTCGGGCTTGTGCTAGACACATCTCACCAACCCTATAGGTACAGACCTTTTCACACTAATTGACGAGGCATTCACCATGGCACGGAAATTGGAAATTCATGCTATCGAAGAAAATAAGATTCAACTTCGTAACAAGAACATCACGTTCGAATCAAATGATGATTCTTCATCTTCAAAACCCCCAAAACAACTATTCAAAACCCAAAGGGATCTGCCAATGCCATAATTCTCAAGGCTAGCACACCCTACATCAATCAAACCCATCCAAATCTCCTTCTAATCTCTCCCAATATCCAAGCTTTCCAGTTCAGATGAGAAAAACAAAAGTAGACTTCAATAGGAGAATCTGTACTCTTCTATTTTGGAAAATCTTGTTAAGGCTTGGTGTCATTACCCTTCCACCTATAAAAACCACATATTGGTTTTGATCTTGAGCGACCCCATGTTGGTATGGTATAAGGAACATAACTTTTGTAACTATCATCATGTCAAAGGTCATAGCAATAATAACCGCATCACCTTTAAGAATATCCTCCAAGAAATGTTAGACAAAGGAGATCTAGTCTTGGATAGACTGAATGCATCCACTAACCAAAATCTATGTATCTTCAAGAATTCATTCCCTAATAATGCCCCATCTTCCAAACAAGTTTGTGATACCTCAAATAATGATAGAAATTTCTGCATGAGGTCCCCACAATTTTTGATGACATACCAGTTGCTTCCCAATTTCCTCATGTTCCTTCCATAGATGAAATCTTAGCCCGATGCTCCCCTACCTGCACCAGAATCCTATTTGATCTTCTCCTCTACCCACAGAGGAACCCCCTTCATTTTCCCCTTCACCCCCTGGAAGAGCCTATAATCAGCACACCACCTTTGACCCCTCAAAATTATGAGCAGTTGTCAGTGGCATCTCTCCTACTCATGGAAGATGCAGGTCCACCGCATACACCAATACAAGGAGAGTCCACTTCGGCTGGACCCATCTTCTCCTCTACCCATAGAGGATCCTACCAAAGGTACCAATGTCTTTTGATGAACACTTCACCATCGGACCTTCAAGAGTCCCGCTGATATACTTTAGGCTATCTTACCCCATAGAATCTGAGGTTAGCCATTTCTTTGTATTTCAAGCACATTTTACGGGGATTTTCCACTTGATCCACATCGGCCCCACTTACAACAACACCATTTTCATGCAATTGGCTGATCGCCTGGACTATGTCGATAGAGCCTTACTTTGGGGATGCCTTCTACTTCCTATTTCAACACAATATGCAGTTTGTCACTCGCTAAACACCTTCATTATCTATCCAAAAGTGTTTTGAGTGACCAAAACAAACACAACCACAACTATTGTAATACCTTCCATGTCAGTGGCCATGGCCCAACTCACACCTCGGCCAATATCCCAACATGCATCTACACCCAAAAACCTACCCATGCCTATATCATCTCTCTTACCTAAACCTATCACTACCTTAGGGGTCATACCGAAAGCTAGCCTTACTCACCCACCCATCAAATTAGATTTATCCACATCTTCTAAAACTAACACTAAACTTACACCTAGACCCTAAAACAGAAGATCGAATCTCCTAGACCTCATACCCAAACCTCACCTACCACGCCCTTATCACCAACACTCCTTTTGTCCATCCTAGGACCTCACCCCTTAAACCCTGAGCCAAGAAACTCCCAGTCCACTAGTAAACTAAGAGTGCAACAACCCATTTCCCCGTCACATACCTTTAATATACTGAAGTGACCCATACAACTTCTTCACATTCACCCGTGACCTTCTTACTACCCATACCTCCACTACCATCAATAAATTCATGACTACCCATGACACTTTCTTCCCTTTCACTCATGCCTCCTGCCCAACCCACACCACCTACCTCCACAGTACCTCGGTTACCCCCAATGGGTAACCCACCCTCTTACACCATCAAATTTTCCCTCCACATCTCATACTCCCATGTATCACCTTTACTCAAAAAAAATGCAACCTAAAGCTAAAAATCCGCTATCACTCCAATAAGGTAGTTAAATCAACCAAAACCTTCCATCGCCAGTTCTTCTACCTTTCCCCTACCCAAACCAGATACGACTAACACCTAAGACCACACTATACACCAAACTAGTAGTGACCAACCTACTCCCCCTCTTGTAAAGACTCTTCCCTCCACAATTAGCCATACTTGTAGCTAAATCCACATTCACCTCCCATTGTGATCCACTAGCAAGGTCCTATGCCAAAATCCTAACCAATCTCCTCAAAAATTCTGTCCATCACATTACCACATCTTAGACCTTATGACCCATTCAAACCCAAACCAAAACGGTTTGACAAAACAAAATTTTTTGCCTACCATCGTGTGCCAAGACATGATGTAGAGAAACTGTAAGGCCTTAAAAATTGCCTTAGTCTAATTATGTCCTCCCGAAGAAAATTTTGATGACGACATGATCTTCTTGATGAGGACCCCCATTTCACTTTCACCAACTTCCAAAAATATTCTCCTGTTACCTACTTAGTGACCAATATATCTGCACCCCCATAACTCTTTGATCCACCCCTGAGATTTGATATTAACATGGTTCGTATAAGAGAGTTGGCCAAACCACCACCAAAATACCAATGTGGCCTACTCATTTCACAAGGATTATATCCACTCACTAAGGATTTTATCACCTCATGTATCGCTATACCTTCCATGAACATACCCTCTTCATCCACCTCCCCTCAAATTAACATAATCAACATTACCACCCATGCTCAGAAAGACAAGGGAAAGGAAAAAGTAGCTAGCCCATCAACCAACCCTGTACCTAATATACAATCTATACACCATTACCCAAATTCATCATTTGACGGTCTTGCATATCCCATTTCCGACGGGGTAACACATTGCACACAAATGCTAAAACAACTATAACAATCCCACCTCAAAATATCTTTATATGATGTCATCCAAACGTTGGAGTCACATGGTCAAGTCCTCATGGAGGTCCTTCAATCTATTAAAATCTTACCAAATGACCCCACACACCCGTATGGCCTCCATCATTACCCCTTACCACGTAGCCTCTCTCACTAGGTCTTCACCTTCCTCTACACCTCCACACACTCACCAAGTGGCCACCCTCATCTTTTCAGATGAAGAGATCACTCCCCTTCTGGTCTAATGACCCCTGACCCTGCTCTTTTCATCTATGTCCATTATCGATAATATACACATACAATGTGTTAGGATCGATGGTGGTGCTAGTATTAACATCATCGCCTCCCATGCATATGACCAAATGCAGATACCTACCAATTTCATGCATGGTAAACCTTGTTATGCTGTGATTTCTTCAATGACGACATGACCTCTACCCTGGGTACCATAGTTCTCCATGTCTGCAGTGGGCCCCCGCACTATTCCGAAACTTTTTTTATGTTCTAGAAGGAGAGTTCTAATATAACTTGTTACTCAGATCAACCTTGGATTCATGCCATGGGTTGTGTCACTTCAAATTTACATCGATGCCTCAAATTTGAACACGAGGGACATAATTACACCATCCCTACCAAACCATCACCTTTTAAGACCTGTAACATGCTATATCAGCCCAATGATGTGCTTATTATTGGTCAAGGCATCCATGCTACCATCACCACTTCACCTTCACCCATGAGTCCATCCACCAAAACTGCCACTACTTCTGACGGCATCTAACCTTGCTATCTCTACTGCAGGTATAACCTCTACTACTGATGCACTAATTGCCCCAACATCTATTGAACCATCTATACCCGCTCACCCACATACCAACTACTGATCCCTTAGAAGGTGTTTTTCAATGCCACACTCTAAGCGAATACTGCCTATATAATATTGACACCTTCCTCACCCCGCAAGAGTATGGGAAACCTCTGCCAACACCCCAGTTATGACATCTGCATCGGTGAAATTTTTTCCTTATGGCCCCTCCCCACCATCACACTAATCTAATGTATGGGGGACTCGATATGGCCACCTACAAACCCGAACCTCCATCCCAAACCAAACCATTTTCATCTTAGCCTACACTCACTCACTAACCGTCTGCTTCACTCACACTTTCCTCCACCGGTGCATGCATGGAAAGGATTTGGCTTCATGGTTTTTATGAACAAGGCCACCATATTTTCATTTCTTGTACCTCTTGTAAACACAATGACCATAGTGGAATTTGTTTTGACGCTCCACCTTCCCAAGAAGGTTCACACTAACCTTATCCAAGATGAGAAATCTTCCCTCTCTCATTCACACCACATTACCAATCTTCACCCACTAGAGTACCATAGATCCTTAATCTATTCCTCGTAAAAAAAAATCGTAAACATCATTTCTATGGGACTGCTGACCTATTAACGTGATGGCAAGGCTCCCTCTTCTCTCCCATTCCTGTATCTTGACATGGTTGATGATGATACACCTTTAATTAACGTTGTTGAATTTCATGTTGATGAGTCCATCCTCACCTACCTTGGTACAGAAGACTCTTTTATTCATTGTTCGTTACCCTCTGAGATGAAAACCATGTTAAATGAATCAACCATTGAAATCAACATTAATACTCATGGCATGACCTGCACATTCTAAAGATCGGCCAGTCCTTAGATGTTAATAAACAGGAAGCCTTCACCTCTTTCCTTTAGGATCATAGCAACACATTTTCCTAGTCCTATGATCGATATGCCTCGGTATTGACCTAAAAAATCATGGTTCACAATATTGTAACCATTCCTAATAGCCAAACCCATCAAGCAAAAGTTACAGAAAATGCATCCTTGCATTGCTCTTACTGGTCAAAGAAAAGCTTTAGTGCCTTCTCTCAGTTTTCTTCATTCTACCCAGTTGATTATCCCCAATATATTTCTAACATCGTTCCTGTCACAAAGGTGATAGGGGGACTCCACATTTTCATGGATTTCCATGACCTCAACCTCTACTTGTCCCAAAGATGATTTCCCACTACCAGGCATTGACCAACTAGTTGATCTCACCACTACCCATGAAATGTTATCACTCATGGACAGTTTCTTGGGCTACAATAAAATATTGCTAGCTCCCGAGGATCAACACAAGACTACCTTTCATCACCCCTTAGGGGACTTTCAGTTATCAAGTCATGCCATTTGGCCTCAAAAATGTTGGGTGCTACATATCAGCGAGCCATGCCTTACATCTTCCATGACATCATGCATCGCATATTGGAGGATTACGTAGATTATCTACTTTCCAAATTCAAGCAATCAAATTGAACACCTTCCCATTCTTAAAGTCACCTTTGATTGCCTCATCAAGTATTGTTTTTGTCTTCAACCAAAGAAGTACATCTTTACGGTACTTTCTGGAAAAACTCCTAAGTTGCATCATTTCTTTGTGTGACATAGAAGTTGAATTCCTACTAAAGGCAAGGCTATTCTTGAAATTCCTCCACCCTCTAATCTCCGTCAACTTCACAACCTCCAAAATAAAGTTACAATCAATTCATCATTTAATCTCGTAGCTTTCCGACTGTTGTCAACCATTCCATCACCCTCTCAAGAAATATGTTTCATTCAAATGGGATGATGAATGCCATAAATCCTTTGAAGCATTGAAACAATACCCTCCTTTAACCACCAATGCTCATTCCTCCTAAGGATGACCAGCCCTTTTACCTATATATCTCTGCCCACTGACCATTCTCTAGGTGCCATGCTCACTCATCGCGATAGACCAACACCGAGAGTAAGCAGTTTATTACATAAGTTGTACCATTCTTGACTACGAAACTAGATATACCCATGCCGAATTATTTTTTCCTAGCCTTAGTTTTCATTGCTACAAAACTCGGCCATTACCTCCTTAACCACAAAAAACTTCATCCTTGCTAATACTGACCCATTAAACTATATCTATGCCAAACCTTATCAAAATAAACATGCCACATGTTGGCTTATGATTTTAGCTGACCTCGACCTTGAATTCGTCCATAAAAATTTCATGAAGGGCCAGGTTATCACTGACCAATTAGTCTGATACACCTATTTCTAGGAATCAACCCTCTAACTTCGAATTCCCAGATGATTCTATAGCTACCCTTTCCCTAGTACAAACCCACTTACCAAATTAAACTCTTCTTCAATGGCTCCAAGTATCAGCGTGGGGGTGGGCCCGGGGTTATCCTGCATTCCACTTGATGGTGAACCTATGCCTTTGTCTTTCAACCTCGATTTTGATTGTACAAATGATATTGACTGAATATGAAGCACTCGTGTTGGGTTTCTAGGCTACTTATTGCCTTAGATGTTAATTCAATCAACATCTTTGGTGATTCTTTGTTGGTCATAAACCAAGTCAAATGGTATATAACAGTGTCGTAATGAGATACTTCAAAAGTATAAGCATCATGTAGATATACTTTTGACCACCTTTGACCATTACGCACTTCAAAACCACCCCACGTTCTACCAATAAATTTTTAGATACCATGGCTTGCTTGGCTTTTTAGATACCCACTTCACCCACTGACTCCTAAAATATTTGTCACCATACAAAGGCTAAAATCACACCTCTTATTTACCCCATGAAGTTTACTCCGTCGGAACCATTGCCCTTAACCCACGTGACCTTTGGTATAAGAAATATGCAAACTATCTTTCCCTTTCTATTGTACCCACCAATCTCACTCGCAATGGACAACGTTCCTTTCTTAAAAGTGTCTCTCGTTATTGTCATCATGGGTGGTCTTATTTACAAGCATGTGGTTTCGATAGAATTCTATTGTGACTGCCTTACAAGTTTTGAAATTCCTTACACCATTAAGGAAGTCCACGATGGAATTTGTTGAGGTCAATTTAGTAGTTTAGCTGTCACAAAATGCATTCTTCACCTAGGCTATTATTGGCCAACCCTGAACCATGATTGTTGTGATTATGTCAAATGTTGTGTGAAATGCCAACAACATGATAATATTCATCACACACCTAGTCACAACCTTACAGGTCACGCAAGACCTTTGGTATTTCTCTTAATGGGGTTTGGATCTTTTTAGTGAGATCAACCCCCATTCTTCTTAGTGCCACCAATGGATCATAACCACTATTGAATATTACACTAAATGGGTAGAATCCATTCCCCTCATTTCCACCAAAGCTGAGAAAATATGTGAATTCATCAACCATGACATCATTTTTCATTTTGGTGTCCCTCGCCGCATTATCACTGATAACTAAAAACAATTCAAAAACAAAACCCTAGGAAAACTATGCGATGATTTTTGCATTCAACTCAGTTTCTCATCACCTTATTACCCGCAAACCAATGGTCAATCCGAATCATCCAATATAAACCTTGAACAAAATTCTTATGAAGGTAGTCAATGATACTGGGAAAGATTGGCATATGCACATTCCCTTCTGCCTTAATGGGCTTATTACACTAGTGCTCGCACTTCGACTGCTGCCACCACCCCTTTTCTCTGGTCTATAGTACTGAGGCTTGTCTTATCTCTCAAAGTCCAAATTCCATCTCCTACTGCATCTCACTACAAGACATGCTCAACAATGATGTCTTTTTCACTAGGATTTTTTGGCGTAACTTGAATTATTAGATGAGCATCATCTCAATGCTCTTGACCATCTCCAAATCTACCAAAAACTGTATCAAACGTGCCTATGACAAATGTGTTCACGAATGAAACTTTCAGGTTAGTGACCTCATCCTGAAGGAAAATCAACATGTAACCAAAGTGGAGATAATTAAACAAGGCAAATTTTATCCTAATTGGCTTGGACCCTATATCGTGACCCATGCCTATGGATCAAGTGCTTATCATTTGTCTTCACTCGAAGGTAAACCCAAACGTGATCCCCTTAATGCACCTTACATCTTCAACGATTTTATAGTTGATATTGAGTCTTGTATAACTTTCTGTCTAATCTTCGATTCTCATCCCTTGAGCATTTTTTAGCTTCCATATTACCCATTTTTGAGGATCCATGACTAAACAAAGAATCATGTGATTACCAATCACATTTTAGCCTTGTCTTCAATATGAGTACCGTGGCTCTACTCATACCATGATTCTCATGGATACTTTTCATCTTCTTCAATATGGAATCCCATGGTCACTCATCACTTGAAAACCAACCTCTTCCACAGTTAAAGCTTTGTGTGTTATGGTCTTGTACTTCTAAACAAGAACCTAATCATCCTCTATAGTCTTTTCCATGACTTAAAAATATAAAAACAGAAAGGGACACCACTCCTTAAGTCAAACTTCCAGTAAAAAATGACTCCCTCAAAACGGACATCTCTTGAGTTATATTCTACCAGCTATCAATAGACTGACTCCCTTGAAAAGGGGGGACTATATACAGTTATTAGAAACATATAATAAATATTCACTGAATCTTCCTGCATCGACTAGCTTCACTTAAGACCTCGAGGAGATAATATATCCCTCATTATAGACTTCCTGCATCGATCAGTTCTATTAAAAACAAATTAAATAATGAAGAAAAAGATGAAATTTTTCGTCATGGGCTTGCTTTTTTTGGATCATGGGTTTCTTGATAAGAAAAACACGTCCATCGTACACTAAGTTACGCTAAACCACCCATTCTCACCTCATTTACCTTCTTTCATCCTAAACTCCCTCTCTACTCAAGGGACTCACCACAACCACGTGACATTTTGTGATCATGTGACTTGTCTTCACCCTTAGAATAGTCCATTATGCAAGGGCCTATAGGGGTCTTACGTTCATAATCCCATTTGGGGTATGGTAGACACATTATGGTTCTTATCAATTTGGTGGTTCTTTTGCCACCTCCTACCTTTCTACCTTCTTCATCACCTATTGATTCTCCTATACCATGACCAGCTCATCAACACTTATATTTAGAATAACTCAATCATGCCTATGACCTAAACTCAACTATGCATGTGACCTACATTCACCCATGCCTAACACATATCAATCCATTCCTCTACTTCATCATAATCTTCCCTAGCTTATGGGAGAACTACATCAGCCTGAGGTCCCTTTTTGTTGGGACTATGTAGGAAGAAATTCAAGGGCAAGGGGCCTTAGAGGTTAGCTTAGCCACTATCTACCCTAACAAATTCCCTCTTCCCCTTTCCTATTCACATTCTACCCTAGTTAGTTTCCTTTTTATATCAATAATTGGAAATTAAACCAAACAAACAACAATTTCTTAACATCTTTACCATCATCACTCATACATTCATTTCATCTTGTCTACAATTTCTGTACCATAATCATACATTTCCCTACAAATCATCTTAACACAATCCACACCATCATTGATTACACAAATTAATGAATTAGAAACTCAACCATTCCTAACAACTCTAATGTGATCCATGCCTAAACAAACCTGACTCAATCCATGCCAAGGACCTGACTCCATCCATGCCTAAACAAACCTAACTCAATCCATACCTATGACCTGACTCCACCATGCCTGCCACGACCTTAACTCTATCAGGCCTAATCCACTTGATTTCCACCTATCTATATATAGAAATGAAAATTAAAACATGTACACCATCCATACTATAATAATCCCATATATCCCAATAATAATCACAACAATTCCCATTTTAAGACTTTAAAAACAAGGGAAAAAAATTAAAACATAATGTTCTCTGTTCTAAATAAAACATCATTTAGAACACACATTCCATGCCAATCAATCTCATAAAAAATAACCATATGTAACTATAATGACCCAGTATACTACCGATCTCTCATTTCATGAATCGGTTACCAACCGATCTCTCATGTTTACTTAAAGTGTAGAATACTTTATGTATACTATGTATACTTGGTTCTCCTACCCTATTCTAGGTATTGAGTGATCTATTTAAAGAACCTATCTAAATACTTGTTACCAATATTCATCTGACATCACGTTGCTTTAAACTAGGTGACATAGGACAACGTAACCAACAACTTGCAATACTTTGGCCAAATATTTTCAACATATTGTTCATGTTACTATTCCTAGACGACATACTTGTCATTCCAGAATACATCCTTCACCTCACTCTTCTATTAGCTAGAATGTTCTTTACTGACTACCGTCATTCCACTTGCCCAAGGTTTGACCCTAGCCCCAGTTAGCAACATAATTTGTTATAGAAAGATGCTCATGATGACTTAGGGTATATGGGCATACTCGGCTGACCTAAGTCATCTAAATGTGCCAAGGTACCCTAAGCCATAGAAAGCTACTACATATCCCAAACATGCTACTAACTTGACCTAGAGAGAAACTAAGTCCAAGTCCAAATGTGTGTAGATCTAGATGAACAATACGGAAGGTTGTTGCCACTTGTCAATTGCAACACTGTATCCTTGGGAAGTCTAGGGAATTCTCGAGGGTACAGTCCTGCAGTTGGCATGTGCCAACATACATTAGAACTGATTCATCAAGATTTACATACCCCTTAGTGGTCAATAATCATAATTAAATTGGATTAAAAAAATCAGACTACAGCAACCCTACCTAACCCTAATTCCAACATTCCTTAAGTTCTTTATCCAACACTATCCTGATTAGATATCGAGAACTTCATTAACTCATGTTTACATTTGTTATTAGTTAACATGGCATAACAAGCAATTATCCAAATAATAGGATAGGAAACATTAGACGTTTAATTCTTAATGCAACCTAGCTGTCCAAATCAACTATGCCATCCACTTAGATTCAGCTAGTGTTTACTTTATAAACAAAGTATAACGATTAATGATCATAATGTTGTTGCCATTTTTGAGCTTGCACCATGTTGCCCTAAATTTTCAAATCTGTATCTGCTCAAAAAATGTTTTATCCTTTAATTTTATGGTCTTTAATTCATCCCCTCTAGTTGAAATGCTTTAAAAATGCTCACAAACTTGTTGTTTTGCGCTAATTTGGAAGAATAATCCAAGTTTGCCCGTTTCTGTGCCCTAGTTTTTCCAATTTTGCGGGCTATGTCATTTTTCCCTTTGCCAGATCATGGAAAAATCAAAAATTGATCAAATCATACTTGTTTCTAATTAAAAATCCTATCCCAAGGTCGAAAATGTTCGGAAATCATGCTTCAAGTGATTCAGAATCAAAAAATCTTCCATCCTTGGTGAAAAAATTGAATTCTAGGGCATCCCTGGAATTTTTTACATTTTAACGGTCAGACTGGCGTCATTTTCCCATCAAGTTCATCATTAGAGGGTATTGGAAACGTGGAGGGTTTTCATTGGCCGAGGATCGGTGGGAAATGTTTCAGACTTGTTATTTTTTTATTTTTTGGCAAAGTGGCAAATTTGGCTCCATGGTTCCACCTTTTTCAAAGTTTCCTACGTGGCATGTTCTTATTAGCCGAGGAGAGGTGGAGATTCAGATATCCTTTGAAAATTTTGGCTTTATTTTACAAAATTTCCTAAGTTAAAATTTTACCTGAATACCCGCAGCTAACCAGAAGAGGACACGTGTCCAAGAGGGAAAAAAAGGAAGAATTTTTTGGTTTGTGCGGGAACGCGGGCCTTTAGAGGTCATTAAGGTTTTTTGCCTTTTTGGTAAAGTGGATTAAAATAAAATTTTGGACCATGGCCCCATGGCGAATCAGAGGAGGACGCGTGTCTAGGAAAGGTCAAAATGGCGGGGCGGAGGTTTTGGTGATTTTGAAGTTTTTTAAGTTCGAATGATTTAAATTCAAAACTTGGGCCGAAAATTTGTAACAAATTAGGAAAGGACACGTGTCCAAAAAGGAAAAAATGTAGGAAGGTTCTGAAGGAAAATTTTATGAATTTTTTCCTTTGTTTTTAACAGGTGAAAAATGAAAAATGGCTCCGCTCCAATCCAAGGGAGACACGTGTCCATGAAGGGTCAGAGGACAAGGTGGGTCGGTGGGTCGGCAAAGGTAGGAGAGAATATTTTCCCTTATGCAAAAAGGGCTTAAAATAAATATTTGAAGCACTGGCCCACTAGTGAATCATTAAGTGACACATTATAGAGGACAAGGTGGGTTGGTGGGTCGACAGAGGCAAGAGATAATTTTTTACCTTTTGCAAAAAAGGCTTAGAATCAAAATTTGAAGCACTGGCCTACTAGCAAATCATCAAGCGACATGTGGTAGAGGACAAGGTGGGTCGGCGGGTCGACAGAGGCAGGAGAGAATTTTTTCCCTTTTGCAAAAAAGGCTTAGAATCAAGATTTAGAGCACTGGCCCACAACGAATCACAAGGAGACACGTGGTGAGGGAGAAATCAGAGGTGCGACCCCACGGGGCAAAAAGTGAAAAATTTCCAATTTTCCAAAAAAAAATCAAAATGCACAGAATTGTAGCATGATCCCGATGGGACCCACCATGTGCCACGTGACAGCTTCAAAATTTCAAAGGTGGAGGGGCGGGGAAAAAATTCAAATTTTTCCATTTTTTCCAAAAGGTTGAAAAGTCAAAAAATGAGCCCAAATTTGTTTCCAATCATTTTTTTCCATGTGTCTGGCCTTATCCAAAAAATTAAAAAGGTAACTCAAGATTATTTCTAAGTCTACATCTTCCATGTGGAGGGCCAAGATTAAAAGATGGATAAGATCGACAGTTTTTGTGTATTTTGACCACCATGGGAGCTCTATGAAGCTTGGAATCATGATTTTTTCATCAAAATTCATCAAATTTATAGTGATTTTGTGTCGTCTAGGCCTTCCAGGATCATTGGCATCACTTTCATGGCTTAATTATTTGATTTGAGGTGTTTTTGTAATAAATTTTTACTCAACCTGAGCAAGAACGTGAAATGACAAAATCAAAAGTTGCACAGGTAATTTGAAAAGGTAAAAAGGTGAAAATGATGAGTAAAAGGTGTTTGCATGCCTGAATGATGAAAAGTGTTCCTTCAGGATAGATAATGATCTAGATATTTGTAATGATTTAATATTTTTAGGCACACCTAGCAACCTACGAATGTTTTTCTGTTTGATGTCATTTTCATTGAATCATGAGGATTGTTTTGTAACAAACTTGATCCCATGGCATATTATTTGCTTAGGAAAGAAGGCTCCAATGTGTCATGAGGTATATAATGCATTTTGGAGAAATTGTAAAGGGTTGGGAAGTTGAAAATCATGAAAAAATTCTGAGAGAAAGCTCATTTTTCTAAAAAAATAAAACCCACCAAAGAACCAGAATAATTTCTTTTGTGTTGGATCTTCATGTATGTGAGTTGGTTACAAGTGTATAGCCATCACAAAGCTCTAAGATTGTTCATGAAACTCTCCCCTGCTAATGAATATAACAAGCTCTTGAGTTAATCTATGTTTCTCTGGGCAATATGATGTCTATTATCATTTTTTTAAATGCCTGCAAATAGTTTTCATTGTTTTTGTTGCAATCTTGCATGGAAAGTCTTTAGAAATCACACAGAATCTCCATTTCTTGTTAATATTTTAGTGGAATTTGCAATCTCATATTTAGAAGAGCCTTCATCTCATAAAGAGATAAACAGATTTAAAATCACTTTACCCTCCTTGACTGTAGAGATTTCTTGTAAGCCTTTGGGGGTACCTTAGGCATGGTTTGATCAAGGATTTTTGTGTTTGATTGAGTTCTTTACTTCAAGATTTTGTGGTTAATTCTTAAAGATTGTGTGAAGAGTGCAATCTGGGCTTCCATTTATGCCTCTTCTGGTTGAAAGAATATCCTAATTATTTGAAGCATTTTATCTAATAGTTGTTCAAGTATTGTAGAGGTTGTCAAAGATCTGATATATCCTAGTTTGTCTTGTCAACACCCCACCAAAAAATTCATTCAAACAAACTAATCCTAACCATACTACCCCTGCATTACATTGTGTGTCAACAAAAGGATCTAACCCATTTATAAAAATGCACAAGGCAAATCAGGATTATACAATGTCTTCAGTAACCCTTGCCTTTCATTGAAAATATCTCCATGATCAGGGAGTGACAACTTGTGAAAGTCAAATTTGGAGTGTTGAACACATTTTCCCAAGGCCTTTTCACATTATTTGCATAAATTGAGGGATATCTTCATCTCCTTCACCATTTGGGGGTTACAATATAGGTTCTCTTACCTTGGTTGAAAAGGCATAACCTAAAATAGTGAGGGTCAGATCAAATCCTTTTAAAGTGCTATCCATCTCTCCACAAATCTGAGTGCCAGTTAGATCACATCCCTAGCTATAAAACGACAAACATCATGATCTATCTGACTTCAAGATTCATGTCATATCTCTGATGTTTCTTAGACTAAAAAGGAGAAAAAATATGGGTACCAACACATACCACTATTCCTTTTACCTTTCATTCCATGAGAGAGGAAGAGTCTTCCTTTTCATGGTTAGATGTGAGGTTTAACATAACATTTTTATCGTTCGTTACTTATATAGTTTAATTGTATGTTCCAAGTATATTTCATTATTAAACTATATTTATGTAAATAGAGAACAACATCCTTGCAATTTAACAAGTTCATTAATATAAGGGAGATTATACTATCTCCTTAATCTAACTCATCATCTTATAACAACAATAGCATACACAGATATAAAGAATACCTCAAAGATATCACTATTATTTCTATCATACAAGTACAAAAGTATTCACATCACAATTTTTTAGTCCAACACAAGACCTTTTAATTCATGATTTTAAATATACATATACAAGACTATGCAATTCAAACATTTTGTATGTCAATCATAATTAAGATCTTAAAATAACAACACTTTTATTTTCCAATACAACTCAAAAATGATTTGAAATCTTTACATAACATCCAGAATTAAATAAACCAATACATCATTAAAGTTCCTGCCTTCTTTTATCACTTACGATGTCCATTTGCAAAAATTGCTAGCACGAGTCATTTCAATGAACTGAGCATGATAAGCACTAAGCATTAAAGTGAAGTGCATTCCACTAATCGTTCCATTAAAACAACTCTACTTTAATGAAACAATTAATATATCAAACATATAATCATAGGTAATAACATCTAGAAAAGAAGTATATTAAAAGAGTCTGAATTTACTTTTAAGAAAAGAGCATAATATAATATGCAACACCTACATTATATCATAAGATTAAATTGATCTTATTAATTAATTTAAAATAATCAACAAGTCTTGTCATCTAATTTCTTCATAGTTCTATAAGATTAGAAAATACACATTTATCTTTACTGAGCAGTAGAAGAAGTTAATTACGACATAGCTAATATTAGAATACTTCATCATTCCATATAACAAGGAAGAAGAATCAATACATGTCATTCCCCAATCGCTAATCATCAGAAAGACAATTACAGGTTTAGGACACACAAATTTTCCTCAATTCAAAGACCTAAAACCAAACGTTCCTTGATGAATTTCCATCTTAGAAGAAGATCAAAAAAATAAAAATTCAATCAAATGAACTTATCCTAACAACAGGAAAATTATCTCAAATAGAAAAGGAACCATCTATAATTCATTTCATTTATACTATGAAATGAATTCTCATTTCTATTTCAAACTTAGAATTCCTTCACTAGTTCCCAAAAGAGAACACAAAACTAAATGCATAGTTAAAGAAATCACACTTCAAACTTTCCATTACAAATCTAACAAACTGGTTTACCTATTCCATTCCTCAAACACAAGTTCAACTCAATCCACAGAATGAAGTACATAGTAGAGTCCCTAAAATAGTATATTGCCCCAAGAGATCATACTCATTTCTCTTTTTAAATCATGGATATTCATTCAATGAATCCAACAGGGAATAGAAATCCACAAATGACAAAATGTATACAAGTTCAAAAGTAATCGCAAACTCAAGAACTGAAATCCCATTACAAGGCTTCAACAGCTCAATGCAAAGAAGTAAGTAGTTCGTGATCCAAATAAGAACAATAATACAAAACAATCTGAACAAAGATAATATAAATCCTTTCATAAAAAAATTTAGTGTACTAAGGTACTCAATCCATCTCTTTAATAAAACCCTTAAATCAATTAAAAAGAAATGAAGAGAGTAAAAGAGTCCAATAATGTTTAAGTCAGGAGATGTCCCATTCCTACCTCCATCAATATAGAAATAGAATCACAACAAGGACTCCCGAGTTCCATTTAAAATATTACAACAAGGAAGGAAATTGTTTCAAACATATTTTACAAGAAGGAGAAAGAATGCTACATTTCAAGAAACCTCTTAAAACTATTAATGACTTATTCCAAATGAACCAATAATCATCAATACCCATAACAAGATATAATTCCAGTCATTTAATCCTTCTAAAAATAAATTCAAGCTTTCAATAGGACATGGGTTCACTCAAGGTAGAGAAGAATAGGATACACTTTGTATTCACATGCCCTCTCAAGTTCAAAGAAGGTGGTACGGTCTAAAAGACAAAAGTACCACAATCAGTCCAACAAGAAGCTAGAAGAAGAAGATATCAAAAGAGATTACCAAATCAACTTCAAACTGAAACTAATCTCTCAAGCCCTTATCAAGTAGACAGTCCAAAAATGGATTTAAAGCTTTTCACATCCATAATACCAACAATACTCCAACTCAGAATACAAGTATAAATTCAAACCTATCGACTCCAACTCAAGTTCAGAACAAGAAAGAACGGAATACCAGTACAGTGTCGAACATGAGATTCGAACAAAATTTTGGGACTTCACAAGCTTCTAATACTAGCTCAGACAAGCACAAAGTTCAAATATGAGCCTAGAGAAGAACACAAAGCCCTAAATACAAGCTCAAAACAAAACACCAATGCTCTAATACGAGTTCAAGCATTTTCAATTCCTTAAATACTAATAAAACTTCCAGCTCAGAGTATATGTATAGAACAAAACTCAACAACTCGACTACAAGTTCAACATTTGCAAGAACTGAATATGAGTACAGTGTTGAATACAAAGATTCAACCAAAATTTTAGAACTACACCAAGTTCCACTTAGTCCAGAACAAACACGAAGTTCCATTAAAATCTCATAACAAATCACGAAGCTTCAACACAAGCTTAGAACAACCATGAAGCTCCACTACAAGCTCAACTAAACACAAGACTAAAATAGAGATTCAGAACCATACAAGCAACAAATGCCAGTCCAGAATGACCAAGAATATCCACTACAAACTTAAACAAAACACAGGCTCGAAAAATAGTTCAGAACAAAGCATAAGGCAATGAATGCTAGTTCAGTCAACACTAGCCTCGAATATAAGTTACACAGCTTCAAATACAAGTTCACATGAATGTCACCATTAAACTAGCACAAAGAAAGTTTCCCAAAAAATATCATTACCAGTAATGGATTGACATTCCAAAAACCACAGATATTTACCTAAACATGCAAGAAAATAATCAAACAAATCAAACAAACAATTATCTCATAAGAGCAGAGTTGTTTTAATGATTCATTTAGAAGAAAGAAAGAGATATTAATGGGTAGAGCCTATCATGCCTAATAGTGCCTCTACCAATTCAAAGGAGACTTCCAGCCAAGCCTCCAACCCTTTTTCTTCTCCACGACAGATTAGCAACCAAAAAAAAATTCTTCCAATGCCTTTTATACATTCCCTTGATCGAAAATAGACCAGAGAAACTGAAAATAGCCAAGAAGAAGAAGAAGTCAAACTGCTGGTTCGAAGAACCAGATATCTCCATGTAGAGCGAAATTTGTAAGGCATGTAAAACCAAGCAACCTCCCACAAATCCACCTCCCATGTTTCCAAGATGGTTTGCACACAAAAACCGAGGTGCATAAATTCCATTACTCCTAATTCTCTTGCTTATCTCTCCTTGCCACCACCTCCCAAAAATAGTGGATACCAATTCCAAATCAACATCCAATTCCATACTTAGTGAAGCCTCCACATAAGCCCCACTAAAGTTTAACTAGACCTTTCCAAACTGGTAGTACTTCCATGAATTTAAATCCAATCAAATCAAATAAAAGCCTTTAGAACCATCGCCATAGTGTCATGCGACCATAGGCCCCTCTTTAATTAGTTTAGGCTAGATGTCCCCAAAACTTAGGTTAGTCCAATAATTAATCACCTTAGGTCCTAAAAATTTTCCTTAGGTAGTTTCCACCTTAGGTTAGATTAAATTCACCTCCATAAAGTATTAGGCATTAGGTTAACATAACCAAGAATAAATATAGAAATCTCCCCTTCCCATATTCATTTAGCACAAGAGCTTAGGTTAGGTCATCCCCCCAACACAATATAATAAGAATCTTAGGTTAGATTATAACCCAATTAAATAGATGTAGCTAGGAAGTAGGTTCTCTTACCTAGCTTAGGATACCGTTAGGATAGTCTTTTTTTAGGAATATGATCCCCTTCCTAGTCTCAAGAAGACTATATTTTGTTTATGCCAATAATATCTTGTGGAGATCAATCCCAGAGACCCAAGCACAAACATATAGCCAAATTAAGGAACTTTCACACAAGACCATAGAATTTGTAAAATACAAAAGTTCAGTCTGCTATGCCTTTCAAACTATTGAATGTCAATTTTTCCATTCAGTCTGTTAAGTAGATTTGAAAAATTTCTTGGATCACTGAAATTGATCCAAAGATGAGTCAGTCAAAAAGAGATAAGTTTACAACTCTCAAAATCTTATTGTAGCTTATCAATAAGAAGTGAAAATGGATTCTTGCAAACCATATCATTTCATTCTAAAGAATCCAAGAGCAGAAATGATTTATCCATAACAAGCATGATTTTTAACAATCAAGGAAACACACCTCATGAAAATCACATGCCAACATGTGTAAAACAAAAGAGAATTATAATGGTTTTTCAAAGGTGTTACTCATGTGCTCGCTATACCGTGTGATATTGTTACCCATACCATGACCTTGCTACTTGGACTTGGAACATTTTTAATGACCTATGACCTCATGTGATCGTTATACCTTGCGACACTGTTACCTGTTTCATGACCTTGCTACCTAGACCTGGAACATTATTACTCACCTATGACCTCATGTGCTTGCTATACCTTGCGACACTGTTACACATGTCATGACCTTGCTACCTAGACCTGGAACATTGTTATTGACCTATGACCTCATGTGCTCACTATACCTTGCGACATTGTTACCTATGTTGTTTTGCCTAATGACCTTACCTTTCCTAATGTTATACCATTTATCCTGACCCAAACTTTGGTGTACCGGAACATACCTACATGTTCCTGCACCTAACCTGTAAAGTGCTTCCACACCATATCCTCTACCCTTGATACCGGAATCACCTCAACCTTGTTTGAATAAACCTATTGACCATAGACGATGTATATTTTGCATGATCTTCAACTTGGTACCATGCCACAATTTATACATGTGTGTACATTTGACTATTGCTACCTTTGACCCTGGCCCATTACCTTGATTACCCAATTGGACCTTTACCCAATTACCCCCATTTTGTACCTTCCTCTTCATCACATCCACCTTTATCAAACCACTCATTAATTTGATCTTCTACCTCATTCGTTCCTAGTTTGAGGGGGATCACCTTCACCGACACATGGGGTACCCACATCTTATTTTTGTCAGTGTCGCTTACCAATATAAGCCATGCAACAAAAAGGGGAAAGATGTAGACACCAAAATTGGGTCAGACTCCCCTTAGTCTCTCATTAATTATCATCTCAAACATACTCACCTAACCATGGCCCCTTCCACCCCACATCATTATTAATTTAATTAAATTAATATATATCCTCACAATATTTATTATCTAATTACCTTAATTTCTACCCCACCACCTCACCTAGACACCTCATCCAGCCACCTCACCCTAGACCTATTCTTGGCATGTTTCCATAACCAACAATAACTAAGTCTTACTTGCCTTAATGGGCTAAGATTTGGTCTAACTTTAAAATCAATCCCTAAAATATCTCTAACCCCATTACCTCTCATTAGAAGGGAAGTTTCCATTCTAATCCATGAGAACAAACTAATTAGGCTCAATAAATTAGAAATATCTACCCATTTTAGTAAACCTAGGGAATCCCACCTTAACCGACGTCAGTCACACCTAAACCGATGTCGGTCAACCCGTAACCATCATTAGTTACCATTTATTCACCTAAGAAACCTTATTTTTAGGTTGGCACTTTCTAAGAACAATAGAACAAGAAGAGAGCTGCATGCAAAGAGAACCATATTCTTTTCATGCACCCATACATCCACTTCCAGCACTAATATAGAGCTAGAGGTATTTCATCCATAGAAGCATTCCAAAGAGCACTATTGTGGCACTAAACACCATTCTTCTGATCAACTTCCATCACCATTCAGCCATCAAGTTTGTACCACAGTAAGTATACCTTTATCCAGCATAGTCTATTTCAATATAATAGTCTTGTTACTTCTGTTATCAGTTGATAATTTGCATGTTCTCTTCTAATCTTCTACCTCTTTGTAGACTTGTTCATTCCTCTACCCACACCACCAAATCACCCATTTTAGCCTCACATACCCATCTGATTATACCTAAGATCTTTACAGACCTCCCCATCCACCCTTCCATCTATGTTTATCTTCATTTCAATCCCCACAATCAAATATTATCAAATTCTTTTCACCCCAACCTTACCATCGTCGGTTATCCATAACTGTCATCGGTCCCTTATAAACCATCATTGATTATACCTGACTGACATTGGTCTCTTTGTTTTACACCTTTTCCAATAACAAATCCAACCTAGCTTCTACCAAGTTACCTAGACAACCCATAACCTAACCCTGACCAGTTCTAACACCCTGATAGCTACCTACCCTTCAGATCTGACTATAACCTAGCTTGTTATATTATATTTTCTTATTGTGCTTGAATGAGATACCTAAATCATATCAACTACTGTAGGAATTTACTTATTTCTCACATTAAGTTGTTTTAAATAGTGGATTGACAGACATCTAAGGAGAATCACACTTCCCGAATATAGCACAAGCTAGGTAGTCCACTGTCATATATCATTTAACTTCTATTTTGTGGTCTTGTTTTCTATTACAGGTAGTTCCTCCTAGCCAAAAGGAATCTCTCACAATCAGCACTAGATCAAGAATTCAAATGCGCACAACAACCATCAACTGACCAGCATAAATAGGTATTCCTCCTTGGCCCTTACCCTTATCTATTTCGTCATTCAAAACATAAAGAAAATGGTGAAACATGGGGAGCTTATATAGGAAGTTTAGATGACACTTCAATATAATTTTTTCATTTATCATAGAATTGATGCAAGGAGATAAGGAGTTTTCAAGGATGATAGACATAAAATGTGACTTTTAAAAGCTAAAGAAGAATGAAATGGAGAAATTAGATTTGGCTCAATCTGATTTCATCAAAGCATTTTAGGTTGACTATGATGCAAGTAGAATATCCTTTGGATTTTTTATAAGTGAGACAATATTAACACTGCTTATTTTAATGATAAGTTGAACAACACATACATTAATAATTTATCTTAGAACTAAGTGTTTTATGTGAAAGTGCAATATTTGAATAAGTAATGACACCAGTTGTTGCCCAAGGAGTGTGTTGTACATATACCATCAATCATTGTAATTCATCAATATTCAAGGTAAGTTAACTCAAATACACATGAAATGGGCTGAATTATTTCAAAATCACTCATTTTTAGTAAATCATAGAAGTTGAAAGTTGAATAGAGTTTCGTATGTGTTGATTATATGTGTCTTGTTGGGTGAGATACATAGTTTACTCATAGGATTTGATTCAATACTCTATGTAAAAGATGAAATTTTTGGAGAAGCTTGGAGAGAATGTGCAAAACAAATGGGAGTTGATTGCATGCCTTGGTTAGGTTACTTATTACAGGAAGGTTTATTTTATAAAGTCACACAATACTACATACCTAAAGGGTCAATGTGAAATAACTTGATCCAAAAAAAAGCTTTATAAATGATTAAATCATCATTTTAGTAATTACAAAACCTTGGCACAAGTGAGAGGTGTATTGACCACAAATGGCTATAAATGTGTGTAGATCTGTATAGATATGAAAAATTTGTTGGTTAGAAAAGGGGAAGAGTCAAAGCATAGGGTTATATCAACCACTACAAGTACCTTAAACACCGTGGGAGAAGCTTAATATGGATATTGTTACCGAAATATTGTGTAACATTATTAAATAAATTGTAATATTATTAATAATGAGTTTATGGAACTCATATTAATAATATAGTTATTATAGTTTAATTAATTGAGTGAGTTGTGAGAACAATTCACGTAGCTATTTTGTAGTGTGAGTGATCCTAGGGATGGTTGAGAGACATTAGGAGATAAGACTAAGAGATTCATGGAGAGAGATATGAGGGATTGAAGATGAGTGTTGACTTCACCATTGTAGGAGATTAAACACTATATATGTAACCTCTATCAATATCAGATATCATCCTGAATGAATTAATTCAATTTTCATACAATATTATTCAGTGTTAATTTCTCATATTATATTGCAGCTTCTAACAATGGTATCAAAGTAGGATAAGGTTTTGAGAGCATAGAGTTTTGATGCTTTCCTAAGCACAGATTGATTATGCTTCTATGATGATGTACTGAATATGTGGGGGTAGGCATAGACATTTTTACCCCCGGTGATGGCATAATATTTTTGGATCTTGGTTTTTTAATTTATTGTTTCCTAAAATCTTTGTAAAGAATATTATAGCATGTGATAGATCCAAATGGACTACAAAGATTTAGGCGAGAACAATGGAATTTTGAAAAATTCTTTGGTTTTGGAGCCTATAGAAGAGATGTTTAGTCTCCTTTGTTATCCATTTGTGACTAATATCTCCCATGTGTACTAATCTATTTGAAGACCATCCACCAACGCTGGAAATATGTTGAGTTTTTGTCTATAACTCCATCACTTATTTTTGTAGATCTTTTCCAATGTTTAAAGCATAGATCATTACAGTCAATATTTTGAAGTGGATTTCCCATCAACCACATGGATTCAATATTATAAGCTTGTGTTTTAGTGTGTTAATGATCTTCACAACAAATGAAAGCTTTAGTTTTTTCCCTGAAAGTTGACTCGGTGTATGCCTTTTCATCATTGTCTTCAACGTGGTGTTGTTATTCTTCATTGTGCATTTTGTTTGCATTAAAAATGTGTTAGCATTCCTTCCACATGCCCACAAAATTCTTCAAGCAATATCAACATCATGATTTCCTTTAAATCAATGATATGATTACACACAACTCACCCTTGACGTTTTCTATCTCCTCTCACATCCCTTTATTTTTTTGTCTTTTTTTTTTAATAATGTCCTATTAAAAAAAAATATCTTGCGCATCATAAAATTAGTAAGTGTTGTTGTTCATCATTTTAAATTCAATAAGTGTTGTTGGTCATTATATGTATTTGTCATTCTTATTGTATTGTAAAGGGTCAATGTAGAGGTCAATTACCAAGAGAGTAGTTTTTTTTAAATTCAAGTGTCAAAATTATTTTGATTGTTTGTTAAGTATATTCCATGTTTTCAATTTCAGTATTGATTCATCAAGGTATGTTAGTATCAAATTTTTTGATTCATCAAAATTTGTGAAAATTAAAAAAAAATTGTCTCACGGACGTATTTTTGATGATACCCGATGTCTAGTTTTTGGGAGAATAAGATGAAAAATATTACAGTTCTGATGATATTTTTTATGACTTCAAAGAATAAAAATGTGCTTGGCTTCGAGGGCTACATCCCTCGACCCCACCTTGTACCGTGATAGGGACCGCACCCAGGATGCTACCTAGGACCCTGCAAGGGGAGCTTCCCCTTGACCCCACTAGGGGTTGCCACCCCTAGACCCCCGCTTTGGAATTTTAGAACCAAAGGAAAGATTTTTGGGTAAGATGCGTCAACAAAAGGTGGTGTAAATTTGAGCTCCATGGTGCAATCTATTGAGTAAGTATCAAAAATGTTACAGAGGCTGGAGGTCAATCAGTGATCTCTCATCAGTCACCAATGACGATGCCACACGAAGCTATGGTGGCAGTGTGTGTGTGTATGTGTGTTTTCTTTTATTTCAGATTTGGAGTATGATTTTAGAGTTCTTGTTTGAATAAGTAAAATTTTCACATTGAGGGGGGGAACTGGAACATGGTCTCAATGTTTAATTTTCCCTCTATTTAGTTTGTATTCAATAAGTAGTGGTTCCTACATGATTCCCTAAAGGAAATACATAGTGGAAAAATGAAAGCACAAGGAAAAGTAGATATTGAGGTTGTTGGTTGTCCTGTAAAACCATCCTTGTTGAGGTTATTGGTTGTCTTGTAAAACCATCATTTGTTGAGGTCGTTTCCTATCCTAGCTTGCAAGTTGTTTGCTGTCATAAAAACCCATCCAGATCATGAGAACTCATAGGTGGAAAGCTACAGAAGGAAGTGTGATTATTTTTTCTACCTTGTCAACATTAAGGGAGTGTATATTGGGAATTAATAATGTTAACAATAGGGGATTGAATGTTACCAAAATATTGTGTAACATTATTAAATAAATTGTAATATTATTAATAATGAGTTTATAGAACTCATATTAATGATATAGTTATAATAGTTTAATTATTTGAGTGATTTGTGAGAACAATTCACATAGTTATTTTGTAGTGTGAGTGATCCTAGGGATGGTTGAGAGATATTAGGAGATAAGACTGAGAGATTCATGGAGAGAGATATGAGGGATTGAAGATGAGTGTTGACTCCACCATTGTAGAAGATCAAACATTATATATGTAAACTCTAGCAATATCAGATATCATCCCAAATGAATTAATTTAATGTGCATACAATATTATCTAGTGTTTGTTTCTCTTATTATATTGCAGCTTCTAACAGATTTTGTGTTGGGTTTTCCTATAGTGTAAAATGGTATTGATTCTATCTATCTTTGGTGTAGTTCAACGAACTTATAATATGGATCATATTATTGCATGTAGAGACAAATGTTATTACACAAATCTAAAAAAATCACACAAGAAGTGAGGTCACATAGATTTTCACACAATATTTTGTCTAGAGACACTAGTTTTGTTAGCCATTTTTTAGTGAAAATTATAGAATTTTTTTAACACTACATTGTAATTAGTTATATGTGTCATCTATAGATGGATAATCAGATAGAGATAGTCAAAAATATCATGGGAAACTTCATGCAATGTTTGGTTGGAAAAAAGACATGGGGACTTAATCCTTGTGCAAGAAATATTTGCATATAATGAATTTTTGAATAGGAGCACTAAGAAGTCATCTTCACATAAAGTTTATGGACTAAGTTTAAGAGGAATTTTGTGACAACTATAACACCCATGTTATGCTTAAAAAAATAAGGGATTTTTTTTTTAAATTCAACTCCTCAGTTACATTTAATGCCTTCACATAATCCCTTAAATTCTTATAATGTTGTAATAAATAACATCATTATTCATCCACAGATAAATTAATTTCAGCATTAATTAATATTCCAAAATCCATTTAGACAATATTTGTGTTGATCTAATTTTTTTCCTTTTCAATTTAATGATCTAGTACTAAATAAAACTAAATAACTCAGGAAATGGAGGGTTTAAGGTACCTCAAATGTGTGATGGATGGAGGAACGGGTGCCAAGTGATTTCCTCACTCCAACTAGATAACCTACAAATAAGAATAACTAAAAAGGGGATGGGTTAGATAATATATGTGGGGGTTTCTCAAAAAAATCTGGCTCCAAGAAGTGTTACCTTCCTTTCACGGATGTCAACCCTCGTTTGATAAGAGAAAGTGAAGTAAATGATAGATAATATAATACCATGTAGAAACTGAAGGAATATAGAATCTGAAAGTGATAAATATTGATCTAAGTACCGATTTAAATTATTAAATTTAAAATTAAATTATACTTGGCTCAGTCGACGGTGACCCAAAAATTCACAGAGGTAAGTCGACGGTGACCTGAATGAGTATATTTGGACAACAAGAGAATTATGCAAACCTACAGAGATCTGAATGTAAATTGGATGCAACAGGAGCCTGTAGATGCTAGAAGTGACCTGCATAAGGGAATCTAATGCAAAAGAAACCAGAGGATGATAGAAAACAGAGGTTTGGATAGATAGGTTGGAAAACAAGAATCAAGTTGAACGTGACTATGGTGTAGATAGTCTAGTTTTGGATGCAACAGAGAAGTAGGAGGGTGGTTGTGGAGTCTGAGAAGGATGGAAAAGTTAAAACATAGACAGAGAAAATATTTAAAGACAGAAAATAATAGTGACAGAAAATACTGAAGACAAATGGATAGAATGGATGACCTATAAGCAAAAAGGCTAGAAGAGAAGGCTACTAATGGAGCTCTAAGTACTACTAAAGATGATTTGGTCCTATAAAATGTTAGATGCAAACAAGACAATGATAATATGATAATATCTAAATAAAACAACAAAAAAGAGATAGTAATCTCATTAAGGGTGTTCATGAGTGATGTAAGCATGTTGGAAGAAGGTCCAAGAGGTCTATAATTATTGTAGGGATGCTCTAGTTTGAAAATGGATTTGTGGATTGCAAAAAAGATAAGTGTTTTTCCGTGCCTATTATTTGTGTGTCATTTTGGAAAGGGAAGAACTTAATATTATAGGGTTGACAATGACTTGGCTAGATCACCACCAACTATGGTGAAACTTTCCCCAATGGGGTTGATTTTTTTATTTAGTTGGGATTTTGGGTTTTTAAGAATGGGAAAAGAACTTTAAATCTTATAGGGAGGAAGAGGTTGTTTAGGGATGTGTAATGGGTAGTTAGGAGATAAATATGGGTAGGATAAAAGCTAGAAAAAGTTTAGGGATTTAGATTTACAATAAAAGCATCCTAAAGGGAAATTCCATTAGGGCTAGTGGATATTAATTAATTAATTAATTAATTAATATTAATTAATCAACGTTAATTAATGAGGATTAAAGGTGATGGGATAATAAGTGGAAATCTAATTAAATAAAGGGGGATGAATTAAATTAATGGGGTCTATGTAGGTGTTATCACCAGATCACTACACCCTATATTTTGCACAAGTGTGTGTGCTTGAGCTCACTATGTGCTTGGGTAACATGGGTACTATCTCCAAGTTGTGGAACTTGCTACTTGAGATAGACCTCTAGAGAAAGTTGGTTCTTGCTCCTAAAATACCTACCACAATCTACTCTAATGTAGGCAAAACTATCTAATCCTAATCTAATTTTCCAAGGGACCAGGGAGATAAAGTGCAAGAAAACAAATCCTACACTAAAGTGGTGATACACCATAAAAGGAGGGTGTGAGAGTAGTCTTCCAATGTGCAGAAAGTAGAAGCAAAGTGCATACTAGAAGGGGTAATAAAATTTCTCCACAATATAGCAAATACATTCACAACAATATTCCATACATGTATAATAAAATGAATCCCTACAAGACTATAAGATAGACAAAATATATTTGCAATGAGATTTAAGGGGCAAGAGGAATGCAGCAAACACGGCAAGGGAAGATACATCCACAACTCATTTATTTGATCATTGGTATGCATAGTTCAATCTTTTATAAAAAATGGCTTGTATCACCATGCAAGGATTCCAATATAAGGGTCTACAGCACATTGGCTTCATAAAAAAAATTGACAGAGTTTTTCTACTCAAAACTATCTCTCTTAACAATGAGCCCAACACTCCAATTTATAGAAATTAGAGAAGATAGAGAGGGGGGAAATGGAAATCCTGAAATCTATCCTCTCACCACATGCAAGATTTCATAAATGGATTAAAATTATGGTATGTTTATTACAAAAGGCCCCCCATACTATCCTATAACTTACAGCACTGAAAAATGTCAGTCCATGCTTCATTGAATACATCTCAACTACCAAATAAAATCATTATTCTGAACTAGATACGTTTTCTACAAAATCACCATCAATTCCTCATTAAATTATAGATTTCTTTATTTTTGTTTGCATCGAACTCAGAACTAAAATTCCAACAATACCAATTTTGTGCATTTTTGTTGAGAAATGCAAAAGTTATGGCCTTCTGAGTGCGGACAGCTATTTTGGGTTTGTCGAGCATTTCTATCATTTAACAGGATTGAGCATTTAATTTACTGGAGTTGAAGATGTTTCTTTTATTTCTATCTTTCTCATTTTAGAAATTCAAATTTCATGAAAATCATAGCTCAGGGTCAAAAGTTATGGTCGTTTGAAGTTTGGGAGGGTCAGACATTGAATTTTCCTTTGCATGCAGCTATTTCAGATATTTTGGGTCTTGGTGTCCTAGATGTCCCTTACGCAACTTGGGCCGAAAACCTCTGCTCTTGTTGATTCCCTCTTGGTGTGGATATTTCAGCCTTTGATGTCCTAAATGTCCCAGGATTGACAGGGCCGTGAGGGCCATTGACCTCCACTTCCCCTGCATGTCCCTCGACGTGCTTTACAAATCAGACAAGTCATCTTTTTAGAGCCTGCGCATCCCAACTGTCCCGCAAACCATGTGAGACAAAAACTTCCAACTTTGCCGACTTCTTCCTGTGGCAATTTTAGCCATGGGGATCCCGATTGTCCCGATGTCCTGCGGACCATCCAGGACATTTCGACCTGACTTCTCTAATTCCTTCTGTTTTTGGCCATTTCGGGCAAATCAAGTTTTCAGGTCCCGACTATTCTGACTAAACATATGCGTCCTGGGCCAAAAAACCTGAATTAACCACATTTCATTGTCTCTTTAGCATTTTAGGCCCGAATTTGGTACAATGAATCTTGGTATGATCCGTCTTGGTTCCATCCATAGCTCTCATACCTGATTTGCATTAAAATAGGCCTGCGACCTCATTTTTTCATATTTTTGGAATTTTTTACCAACTCCTTGGATTTTTCTTGGATAGGGGAGTTAGAGAAAAGAGGAGAAGTACCCCAAAAATTCAAATTAATTTCCCTTGAAACATTTTAACCTGATTGAGCCTGAAGAATTTTCATTTGTTGCCAAAATTTATCTTGAGGGTGAATTTGGGATAATAGTAGGACCATGGTGAGATACATACACATAGGTAGACAAGGATAGTGATACCAAATTTAGGTGTCTACATTTTTCCCTTTTTTTCAAGTGGTTTGCACTAGCAAGCCAAGAGATAAAAACAATGAGAGATAAAGAGTAGGATAACGGTTAACGAAATATTGATGATTATCTCCCCCTAAAACAAGGTATTGATAACACAAAGGGTATTCAATGACGAGTTTTGAAAAGGTATATGTTGAAGGGCAGGTGGGAAAACAAAGATGTATAAAATGAGAAAGTGAGGCAAGATGCCCCAAGAAAAAATGATCACAACAACAATAAAAACTATGGTTGTGACTCTAATATCACACGGGTAGGGGACATATGGCAGTCTCAATGAAAATGATGGTAATTCTCTACGGGCCAGTGAGTGGGTTAAAATCACTGTGAAATGGAGAGAATCTAACGCGAAATATATCAAATGGATGTGAGCAAGGATGACCAATGGGTCATAGAAAAACATCAAACTATGCGCAACTAAATGCAAAAATAATTTTAAATTCTTCGTACACGAGGAATTGAGGGAAAAGGGTATGCGTCTGTAAGGGACGAGGATGAAAAAAATTGCGCCCCATCACAAGACATGAGATTGGCCAAAAATACAAATTGGAAAAGAGGTGGTGAAATAAAATGCCCAAAGGGGAGTAAGGATGTCCAAAAAGGTGGAATTTGTGCATAGATTGGAGGGGATTACAAAATAAAATGCCCAAAGAAGGAGTAAATATCACAACAAATGTGGGCTTTGAGGGTAAAAATGGATGATGTCCAAGGATACATTAGAAGGAAAGTAAAGGTAAGCCAAAATAAAGACTGACAAGGCCATTCGACAGAGACCAAGACCGATCAATGGTGACCCAAGGAGTTTGACAGTGACTAGGTTTTGGCAAATATATAAGCCCAAAATTTGGCCTACGATTCTCATTTTCATGCGTGTAATTGACAATTGAGAGAAAAGATTCAAAAAATAAGTTTCCAAGATGGAAGCTAGAGGAATAGCGAGGAGACTCCAGAGGGTACACGAGATGGTGAGTAACAAAAGCCACACTTCTATTTTTATTTATTTATGTTTTATTTTTATTTTTTGTATTTGTTTGGAAAAAAGGATGACACAAGGGGTGGTTGGTGGCAACCTAGCAGAGTCAACATCGATTAGGCCCTAAGGTGTGTCTATCAATCCCTAAAATTTTTGAACAAACATGGGTCATCATCGAATAGCGTTAGATTGGTTTGTTTAGGATTAAGGTGTATTTTGGATGTAATTTAATGAATTTTGAATGGATTTTGGATTTGGGATCTGATGTATGTATGCTTTATTGGTAATTGCAGGCTAGGGAGATGATGTATTTGAGAGACTAAGTACCAAATCTATATGAGAAGATCAAAGGGGATGTGATAGATGTAGAGTGTGATCATTTTTCAGTAGTGGGGTTAGGGGGTTTCAAGAACTATCAAAGGATCTAATGAGATGTGGGGTTGATGATTTTGTTGGTGGATAGATGAAATATGTGGACATGAAGTGTCTAGTTCCGGATGGGTGAGATGACCATCACCCTGGAGGATGTGTATTGCATCCCTAGATTTCCTATTCAAGGGGAGAAGATGGTCCCCATTATAGCTGATATCATATTGGAAGTTTTGACATGGCTGCTCAAAGATGATGTACCCCATTACATATTCTCATGAGGGGAATTTTCATATGAAATGAGGTATGAGGCAAGCGTACCACAGAGTTGATTTATTTTCTTGGTCATGATGGAAATTTCATGTTATGCATTGCCTGACTCAGGAGGAGACAATTTTCCATGGGCACTAGTAGGTGTGGTAGAAAATATTGTTGAGCACCGGACAATGTTTTCATTCAGAACTACTTTTCTAGCATATGTGTACCATGAGCTAGCTATGTATAGAGTTGGGAGGAAATTAAGATTGGATGTAGGATTCTTATTATACTATTGGGCATGCAAGAACATTGTAGTTATCTAGCCACAAGGGATTCCATAGGTCATTGGGGACCATATAGAGCTCACAATGGGGTTGTTTAGATGGATATTCGATCAAGCTCATGCAGAGAGTGGAGAAAAGGGTGTAGACTAGTATGTAGATAGGTTTACAGAGTTAGATGTAGATCAGATCAGATGGCATCCATATAGATACTTCCTTGCATGGCCTGGGGAAGATGCAGAGTTGGCTAGGATGAGGAGGATGAGATGGATATAGGGTAGATGGCCAGAGATGATCAAGGTCATTCAGTTTGATAGAGTGCAACGATATTTTACAGTCGTAAATATAGTTCCTATGGATCCTATTTCCTATAGGTGAGAGGAGATTGACAGGGAGATTCTAGCTCCTCACATGGCAGATTCATTAGAGGAGGAAGCAACACCTTGGGATGAAAATGATGACATATGAGTTGGATTGGGATTTTTTGATTACTTGACCATAACTTGGGTAGCTCATATTGTTAGGGAGAGAGGAGATGAGGAAAATGAGATAGAGGAGATGGAGGTTGAGGTAGTTTTAGCTCTAAGAGGTGGATGAGATGGGGATGGAGGAGAGTTTGCAAAGATGGCACGATTACATATAGAGCTAGATCAGATGAGCGTTGAGAAAGACACTGTGATCCAGTAGAGGTACGTAGTTACATAGGACATGGACCGGTTCCGAATGTAGAGGGAGGCCTATAGGGTCTATTTGGAATCTTACTCCTATTTTAGTTGGCAAGATTGTGGGTGGTGGAGAAGCAACACTCCAGGGAGGAGGAGAGATGGTACCTTCTAGTATAATTTCTATAGATAGATACATAGCCTTATCCAAAGAGGCTAAGTATCATAAGGATATCATGATTGAGAAGTTGCAGAAGAGACTATGATATTGGGGGCATCTGTAGAGGTGAGTGACAGCTAGACCTGGCCATCTAAGAGCACAATGAGTGTGGCTTAGCCACATTGAGGAGAGGGGCAAGGTGGAGGTGATGAGACTGATATAAATACATACGAACCTTCTTCTTAGAGGTAAGATTTGAGACGTTTCGATGTACATTAAACTGGTTTTACTGATATCTCTTCTTTGAGAGAGGACCCTTAAAGGTTGATGATATATATATATATATGATTTTGTCATGGTTTATCATGTTTGTATTTTTGTGTGATTTTGATTATTTGATTTATGATGTGAATATGTGATGATTATTAATTTCATGTTTACTTATATTTTATGATGATGATGATGATGATGATGAGTGTATATGATGAAATGTTTTACTTAATGATGATGATTGATGATGATTATGTTTTATATTGATGATGGTGATGATTATGTGTTTTACTTTGGATTTCATTATGATGATGAATATAGATGCATGATTATATGATTAAATATATATATAAAATGTAATATGTTTGAAAATAGATGTGAGGAACGATGGGTAGCATAAAGGGGATTTACATAAAGTAAGATGTGTTTATAATAACACAAAGGAGGGGTAAAAGATAGATGTGGAAAGGTTTAAAATAAACGTAACTTAATGAAGGTGACCTATGGGTATGAATGATGCTACATTATATTGAGGAATGTGCAATAAAAATATGCATCCAATTGCATTGGAGGTAAACAAGAGGGGGATCGAGGTAACACAAGGCACATGCAACCAAAACACGATGCTAGCATATAACCAATGATAGTTAGTTATACCAAAGATCATGAGAAAAACAAGGATGGAATGAACTCATAAACCTAATGTCAACACGAAAAATGGATTTGTGAGTAAACTTTTACATGGGAAGAGGGTTCTCTATGAGTGGTGTTCCCTAAATCTATGCCCCAACTCTGGGTAGGGGAAAGAGAAAACTTATCAATGAGGGAAGTTTGCTAAAAGAAAGTTGATCAATATGGGAAGCTTTCTTAGGATGCTAATAAAACAGAAGGTTGATCAATGTAGGAAGCCTTTGATGCCATAATACAAAAGAGTATCCATACTTCGAGGGTATGGTATACTTTATACATATATGATATAGATGGCAAGAATGATATACATGATTGTCATCCTTCAAGGGATCGGTCTATTTATTTAATTTGATTTGATTTTCTTTTTCTTTTTTTATGAATAGTTGTCCTTCAAGGGAGCCTTTTGTTTTTAATAGCTTTGATTTTGATAAGATAATACATGAATTTTTATTTTAACATGGGGAAGAGCTGGGAATAGCTTAGGTAGACCACTTATAAGGTGGAAATGAATATACAAGAGACATTTGTGAACCCTTTGCATGGTTTCAAGAGGTAAGCAAGGGGGTGATGGATGTAATGATCATGTATTTCTCACCAAGAAGGGAGAACCTATCCATAAGGAAAATTTTATGGGTAGAGCCATGGTTCCCATATTTAAGGTCATGTCTAGGAAAGTGATGGTAGACCACATAGTTCCAAATCATTACAATGATAGATGGAATAGGCTAATGATGGAGGGAGGATCTAAATATATGACTAAGAGTTCACTGGTAATATGCTAACAATAGAATGGTCACAATTGCAATGTGTTAAGTTGTTCCACTTCTAGTTTACCATCAATGGAGGCCAAATGATATGCTCCCAACCCATACTTATGTGTGTTAATTTATGGTTCAATCCAGTTGGGGGAAAAAAAACCACATTTGATCCTTTCTAGAGTAGGAAAAATTCACTGATGTTAAATTCACATTGGGATATGATGAGATAGATAAGTGAAGGTAAAATATTTGAGCTCTCCTTTTGAGGAATTGAATAAAGTATATGTCCCTAATGATACAAATGGATAGTCTGAGGTGGTATATATAAGATGAGAGGATTTGTAAACTATGCACTACCTTTTTAAAAGTGAGGAAGTGAAAAAATTATTCATTCCTAAAGAGACAGAGATGGCCACAAAAGTGATTTTACGACAAAGATATGGTCCCCCAATGGGAGGAAAAATATGGCCACAACGGTGGACTTCAGATGAAAGGTTCAAACATGACCACAAATGTGGACTTTGAATGAGTGTAAATGGTCCCCCAATGGGAGCAAAAATATGGCCACAAAGGTGGAATTTGGATAAAGTGAATAAATGGTCCCCTAAGAGAGAGACAAGTTCAGCCACAAAGGTGGAATTTATATGAGAATATGGTGCTCCAAAAGAGGCACAAATATGACCACAAGGATGGACTTCAAATAAGATAAACATCATAAAATACGTGTAACACATCAGAAATGAGGAAGTGAGAAATATACATCTTAGGAGATGATAAAATGGCTACAAAAAGTGGGCTTAGGATGAATACCATGGTGTCCCTAGGGGAGGATAGATATGGCCACAAAAGTGGATTCGGGATGAAAAGATGTTTGATAGATAGATTGAAAAATTGGATAAGATTGGATGAAATGGATAAGATGAGACAATGTCAAGGATGAAAATGAATTAGTCCATAAAAAGACTAATCCTAGAGTGAATTCCCCTAACGTGAAAAGAGTTGTTGGATGGATATAATGCTGAATTGATGTCCATATGATGTGTGGATGTGGAAGAATATGAGAGGATTGATGATAAGGGGGATATGTTCCCCCCAACATCATAAAATTGTATGTGGATGAGCGCGTGGATGTTGAAGGATATTAGATATTATCATGGGTATGATTGATAAGGCCAACAGTATCAATGAACAAGGGAGGAACCTCTTGCAGATGAGGTATGATAATGGGGGATGTGGATGATAGATGACATTGGATGGATGAGGATGTAGGGATTGGATTAGTTGTGGTAGATGGAGGAATAAGATCCTCTTACATGAGAGATTCATCATCCTCAATAAGATCATGGATGATGGTTTGGAGGGCCTTCCAATGCTCAGTGTCATAACTTGGGGTATGGTGATAAGTGAAAACGGGATTAGATTAGAACCACAATGGATTTAGAGTATTTAGATTAAAGGCCTTAATAGGCGGAAGCATGATCGCAGAAATTTGAAGTAAGTATTGGAGGAATTCCACATAGGATTTGTTGGATGTGTTAGGAGATGTATTTTTTTTTATTTTATGGAAGAGGAAAATGTTTGAGGTGATTTGACTTTCAAATATGGATTTCAAGGACTCTAGAGCCTTGATGTCTTGGATGTTGATTTAGTGATGATTGGTGTTCTAGACGAAGGAGCGTTGGATGGTTTTGGCTTGAGTTGATCTCTTGGCTGAAATTTTTTTGATGAAGAGGATGGTTTAGAAGGGAATTTGGATTGTTTGATTGTGTGATGAAGGTGGTGGTCTTAGAATATAGGAATGTGGCCCCACAATAGATGAGGTAGATTTGGTATTTTTTAAGGAAGGTCTATCTTCTTGTGGGGATGTATAAGGGATCGTTGTGTAAGTGTTCCAAGATTCTTAGATTTAGATTTCAAAGGATAACCCTTGGAAGGGATGATAATAATATTAACTGGAGGGTCTGAAGGAGGTATTACAGGTGAAGGGAGTAGTTTTTGCATGATGAGGTCTAAGGAAGTTGAAAATTGGTTTGATGTAGAAGTGTTGGATTGTGTAGATGAGATGAGAGGATCATTTGAAGTTGTTGCAAGTTGAAGTCCTTTCCAAAATTCATCAAATGATGAACTTGATGAGGAATGAGAAGAGGATGTGGATGTGGTCTCAATATTTGATTTGGTAGGTGTGGGTAGAGGAACTAGGATTGACTTTATGGATGGTATGATGGGTAAAGGTGGAATATATGTGGATGAAGGAATCAGAGTGTATGAGGTAGATATAGGTGTGAAATCAATGGTTGGTGTAGGTTTGGATATTGATGAAGAGAGAGGTTTTTGGATCATGCGATTGATAAGGTATATGTGAGATGTAGATTGGGTAGGTTATGGAGGTGTTGATGCCGAAATGAGGGGTTTTGTGCAAGAGGTATGAATTCTCTTCATGTTTTTCTTAGGTGTTTTAAGGGGCATTGTTGATATTTATGTGGATCAAGGTGTGATAGGTTTGGTAGTGGATATAGATGTGAGAATGGTATATGTTGGAGGATTATAACAGTGGGGTGAAATGGGTGATGTGGTCATGGGAAAATATGTAAGAATATGTGATGAAGATGTTGAGGTAGACATGGGTGGAATTGTTTGTGTGGCAGATATGGGTGTGTTTGGTGTAGATTTTGATGATGGCTAGGTATGATAGGTTAGGGAATGATATATGTGGATGAATATGTAGGTATAGTCAAATTTAATGTGGTAAAAGTAGGGATGTATGTAGATGTAAGGGGAGCAATAGAAGTTGATGTGATATGTATGGTGATCTTAGATATGGGGATAGCTATCGGAGAAGTCATAGGAATAATTTCTAAGATGAGCATAGATGATGAGATAGGTGAAATAGATATTGGGGAGGTGTTTGGTGTATAGTTTTGATTGAATAAGGATTCAAGTTGTATGGTGTCGGAGGTGGAAATAGATTTTTCGGTGTTAGCTAAGGAGAGGGTTTTTTGAAGATGCCGAGGGGTGGAGATTAAATTAGTTGGGGGAATGTGTGATGTTGGAAAGTAGGAATGTAATAATATGGATGGGATTGGATGGAAATAGTTGATTGTTAAATCACATAGGGAATGTCAATAAATGGTTATGGTTGAACGAGCATGCTAGTGACAATTTCAGATGAAGTAGGGATGACATTAACATAAGATGATGGGAGAGGAATACGATTCATTGGTTGATATGATTGAGAGATTGATTTATAGTGAAATAATTCATAGATGGGGCTAGAAGGAGGCCTAGGAGTGACCAAGGACATGGATGAGATGTTTGAGGTAAATTTTTGTTCCATTTTTTTTGCTATCGAACAAGTAACTATGGGCATGAAATGAAAACTAACTAAATCAAGCAAGTAAAACAAAAAGATTTTTTTGGTTTTTGAATTATTAGGAAAGTGAAACATAAAAACGAAAATGGATAACAAAGGTACCTAGGAAAAGGCAATCTAGAGTTGGTTTCATGTTATTATGGTTGGGGAGTCATCGATATACCTGAAGGTACGTGAGGCCCAAGTCTACAAAGAGTTTCTAACATGGCCAAAACACCATGGAAACTTCCTTTTTGGTGATGAAATACCAATTAGTCCACCTGGTAGGAAGATGTCTACATGTGTAAATTGACATGTGAATTTTGGTTGTGTGTGATACAATGTGAGATGTAACCGATTAACCCTTACTTAAACTATGTTTTCAAGTAAAGATGTAAAAGGGTTCTTTTTAAGCCAAATATAAATGTGAAATTTCTATGAGAACACACAAAAGGAAGGGAAAATGTGATGCAAAAAGAGAAAATGAGACAAAAAAGAGAATACCTATAGAATGCTTTCCTTTTTATCTTATCTTCAAGAAAATTCAAGAGAAGAGTGATCCAAGCAATCAAGTACAACATGAACAAGAAGAAAACGAAGCTTTCACCTGCAGTGTTAGTAAAACACAAAATAAACATAAAAAATAACAAGAAATGCAAGGAATCACCTAAATGGTGGTCCCAACAAGGTGTGCTAGAATGTTGATCTATTTTTTTTGTTCCTTTTCAATTTAATGATATAGTACTAAAGAAAACTAAATAACTCAGAAAATAGAGGGTTTAAGGTACCTAAAATGTGTGATGGATGGACGAACAGATGCAAAGTGATTGATCTCGCTATAACTAGATAACCTAGAAAAATAAAAGAGAGATGGATTAGATAATATATGTGGGGGATTCCCAAAAAATAAGCTCCAACAAGTGTTACCTTCCTTTTGCATGGATGTCAACCCCCATTTGATAAAATAAAGTGATATAAATGATAAGTAACTGGATAGCATGCAGAAACAAATACATAAAAGAATCTGAAACCTATAAAAATAGATGGAAAGCAGTGATATAATCTAAATGAACTTGAAACAAACTTACCTGACTGGGTCGATGGTGACCAAGACTGCACAGAGGTAGGTCAACAATGACCTGAATGAGTAGATTTGGACAACAAGAGAATTATGTAGAATTACATAGATATGAATGTAAACTGGATGCAGCAGGAGACTTTAGATGTTGGAAGTGACCTGCAGAAAGGAATTTGAGGCAAAAAAAACTAGAGGATGATAGAAAACAAAGGTTTAGATAGATTGGTTGGCAAACAAGACTCGGTTCAACGGTGACTGGGGTGTGATGAGATAGGATAGTTTTGATGCAAAAAGAGAAGCAAGACGAGTGGTTGTGGAGTCTGAGAAGGATGGAAAAGTTAAAATATAGACAGAGAAAGCATCTAGAGATAGAAAAATAATGTGACAGAAGACAGGGTCAAAAATGACCTAGGCTAGGTGACAGGGACTATAGCAGTAGTGTAAACAAGGCCGAATGAAAAAAACATGACGGAATGGATGACCTACAAGAAAAAAGGTGTGAAGAGAAGGCTAATAATGGAGCTATAAGTGTTGTTGAAGATGATCTAATCCTAAAAAATGTTAGATGAAAACAAGACAATGATAATATGATAATATCGTAATAAAAAAAAAAGTGATGGTAATCTCATGAAGGATGTTCACGAGTGATGCAAGCACATTAGAAGGTCCAAGAGGTCTGTAACTATTGTAGGGATGCTCTAGTTTGAAGATGGATTCACAGATTGCAAGAAAGCTTAGTATTTTCGCATGAATCCCCCCTAAAAGTCTTTGTGTGTCATTTTTGAAAAGGGAAGAAATCAATCATATATGGTTGATGACAACTGTGCTGGGTCACTGCTAACTACGGGGAAACTTTCCCCAACGGGGTTGATTTTGTGGATTTAGTCCAGGATTTTGGTTTTTAAGGATGTTAGGAAAAGCACTTTAAAGCTTGTAGGAGGGAAGAGGTTGTTTAGAGATGTGTCATGGGTAGTTAGGAGATAAAGATGGGCAAGATAAAAGATAGAAAATGTGTAGGTATGTAGATTTTGGATAAAATCATCCTAAAGAGAAATTCCATTAGGGATTGTGGATATTAATTAATGAAGATTAATTAATCAATGTTAATTAATGAGGATTAGAGGTGATAAGATAATAAGTAGGCATTTAATTAAATGAAGGGGGATGAATTAAATTAATGGGGTCTAGCTAGGACCATGGTGAGATACATGCACACATGTAGACAAGGATATGGATACAAAATTTAGGTGTCTACACTATGATTACCATCTATAACTGTAAAGGGTTCTAGATCTTATCAATCATCCTTCAACACTTTTTACGAGCCAGTATACCATTTGGTTAAACCTTGTGATAGGTTAAAAGAACATGTAAATCTTCTTAGAGTTAATTGGAAAGTCATTGAAGTAACCTCCATCCAAATCCAGACACCACTATCAAGAATACCTGGTGAACAAACAATGCAATCAGTTAATTACACTACTATGGTCATTGTTATTTGGATTTGTGTTAGCAAGTCAGTTTCGAGACTACACAAAAGCCTACAAATCCTCTCTTCCCTTCACTACACAATCATCTCAACGTATCTATCAGGATTTAATTTACATTGATTAACTATCATATTTATATTTATTTATTTTATTTAATCATTTATAATAAGTAATTAGAGTAAATTCAAAACCTACAGGTATCATGGCTTGATAATCAAGTCCTATGAATCCTATCAGTACCACCTTAGGATCCCTACGGGAAAGGTTTCGTTCATGTAATGAATTGTGTCATTACACATTCAATACCCTCCCCATATTTATCCTTATCTGGCATAGATAAGGTCCCTATGATATAATAATCACTCCATGACTCCTACCCTTCACTATTAATTCACACTAATAAGATAAACATCACTTATGATCATTTATAATCACTTAGTCATTTTACTTTAGTTCATTCATATTTTTACCACTGTACTACTTCATGTGTACCTTTGTGTTTTGTTCCATATCGTTGTGATTGATACCCTTCAATATTTAGTAGAAATAATAATATATTTTACAACGAATGTAATTAATCGTAAACATGCAAGTTATTGCTATAAAAATAAAGAAACATGCTTCTCATGGTCTTATACTTATAAACCGATTAATGTTATCATGTTCATCTATTATTAACAATTGTATCTTCATACTTATATATTTTAAGTGTCATGTTGCATTCCTTCTTTTGTCTTACAAATTTATAACATTCATTAAGCCATATTGACATTTTAAAGAAGTTATGTTATCACATTTAAAAGTCAACTTAGATTAAATACTTGGCTTATAAATAATTAAACACACATATCTCTTAACATAATCATAATGAAATGAACCATAATCATTAAATTAATAACATTAATACACATTCACAGAGTGGATATCGAAGATAATCACCTATTACATCAAGCACAATTGTCTTATACAATTATGAGTAATACTTTCACATTAAGCTCAAGTAAAAATACATTTATTACAATCATATAAATATGTACATTAATAAATAATGAATGATGTTTTATCCAATGTTTTAGTCAATTTGTAATTCCACTCACTTCCACAATATTTGGGATAAAATACAATAATATGCATGGTTATTTCCATAGAATTGACATGAATGATCCACTTGCATACATATTGAATTTTTTTGAAATAGAGAAACATAATTGGTTATCTATCCTCTTAATTTCCTGATGTATTAAATAAATTTACATACAATTGATCAACTCAAATCTTATTGTTTCCATGGTTTCCAACAATCCTAAAACTTTCTATACATATGATCTTACTACCACAAGAAATATAAGTTTTTATAAACCACTCCCCTTATTAATCAACATTAATCATTACCTTCTACATATTATACCACTTTTCTTATTTAAGACAAATAATAGTGCCCAACTCATTAAATGCTTCACAATTCTTTCTACTCTTAACTTCATCAACAAATAAGGGAATAAACTTTCATGACAAGAGCAATCAAGATTTTAATAATCCTAAGATTATCAATGATCAAAATAACTTTAATATAACCCCATTTATAACACATGCAAGAAACATATAACATATATGATCTATTAACCTTAATGAATTTGAATCCAATAGGACTGTGTTAATGTTCAATTATTTAAAATAAATAGTATAATTTGGAAAATTAACCATTTTTGGATCTCTAACTTAATTTCATATCATTACAAAACAGAATATACAAGTCAATTCACTATTTTCCCTCAGTACTCAACCAATGAGGTAATTCATTCACACTTGGAGGAGGGTCAAGATATTATTGAATACATAATCTAGAAACTCATTTAACAGATTTGAGTACCTACACAGACTCTTTTTCCCTTATGATGAAACATGTCCCTTTTTAAATGGAAGTATATGGAGTTACATGAACAAGCTCAAAATGAGTTATGATTGTCCCTATCAATCCCATATATACATTTTTAAAAAAAGAGTGAACCCATCCTATCGACTAAGGAATAAGACATGCCTTTATTAATAATCAAAAGTTAAACAAAGATTATGGGGATGAAGGTCAACAATCTTTGCTTCTAAGTTATTAGTACAAAGCCCATTACCCATATGTATATGAGAATGACTCAACCATCAACCCTACTTGAATACCTAATAATTCTATTATGTATACTTAATAATACAACTCCTATTGTCAAATAACTACTCAAGTTAAATGTTTAACAACCTTAGAGGTTTATTTATATAGAGACTTCTTAGATCACTAAATATGCTCAAACAACTAGTTCCTTAATCATACAACGAACTCAGTCAAGCCCACATCCCATTAGGTTCTTTCTGTGACACTTCATATGCATATAATATCATATAATTTTTAAAATTCCCCAAATATGGATAAAATATGCATCCTAACACTAAAACAATAAAACCAAGTATACACTTAATACCCATTGCGTAATGAGTTTAGAAAAATTCTGCATATTAGTTTAATAATCTTTCCATCATGTATCTATCTAAATTCCAAACATAATAGAATACCAGATCACATTTCACTATTTTAAAGCAAAGAAAAAAATGAAATTTATATATTCATGCCTGTAAGAATGACCAATTATTTTCAATATCCTTTTCCTCTAATACGAGAAACTAGTTTGCACTAATAGCAGAAATACCAACAAGTTTCCTTTGAAAATCTCACAAAAAAGAACCACCAAAAACCTCCAATACTTCCCAGATTTTAAATACCCTTAAGATAAAATAAAATAATTTAAATTTAGAAAGGAAATCCCAAAAATAACCATACTGCAAATAGCTTCCAAAACTTCCATTCACATCTCGCCGAAAACAGGCTCAATAAAACCAAAAACAATAAAATGAAACCAAGTAATTCATGCAATGGTAGCTTCTCAAAGAAGCTTCATGATTTCCAAGTAAATTTAATTCCATTAACTCATGCACATTTTCCATGAAGTGAATAAATTTACTACCAACCACTGCCATCTCCAATTCTCTCCAAAACATAACTAGATGTGAAATTTGAATGGTCTAAGATAACCAATGTAAACAATAATTTAACCTTATACCTTTGCATGGGTTGTTAATAGACCACTTAGTCAAAGAGAAAATTACTTAATCCAATGATCAAAATCCCTAAGTATGGTCGAAGACAATATTGCCACCAAAACAATAGAAATCAAAGGTTTATGGTTGAAGACCATAAAACTAATCCAATAATAAGAAAAAAAATTACATTCCACCACCTTTATCACTTTTATATACCCAAGCCAATGGAGTTTGATCTAATCAACATAAACAATCAAATTCCAATTTCCATGGTTTTTAATATTCATACCATCTATAACACAACTATCATATTAATGGATTTTAAAATAATTAACAATTCTTTATTTTGGTTCAAGGTTTAAGACCAACAAAATCAATGATCACTCAACTTAGTGTACAATCAACCGAAGACAAGAATCAAACCAAGCATTTTTATTCATAATGCATGGTGATGAATATCATCATCCACTATAAATTAATACGTTATGGTCAAGCTATTAAAATATTTAAGTAATCAAAGATCATATATAAAATGAGTTAATATTTTCCTGTTATACAAAGAATTGCATTTTCTTGACTAGTTAAAATATCATTAAGCCATCCTTAAAATTTTACCTTGACAATCCCAAAATTTACCTATCCATCGATGAATATTGTCATGATGATCTACAGTCTACAACCATCATATGTCAAAAGAGTTATTATATTTTAATCAAACATCATTATTTATAACAACCAAATAATACATTATTGTGTGCATAGTTTTCTCAACTAAGTTAATGAAAATAAAAACTAACTTGATGGTGCTTTAGGATTTGATTTAACTTTATTGATTAAAAACTAATACCTAGTAGTTTTTAATCAATAAAGTTAAAGCAAATCCTAAAGCACCATCAAGATAATAACTAGACAAGGTTAGACACTAACATTTATTATATTAGAAATTTTAAACTAGCATGTTAATCATCTAAAAACCTCTATTCTCCTAATTAACAACAAAATTAGATTGACCTATGTAAGTTTCATGGCAATCAAATTGGTTTCTCTTGATATTCCAAGAACCTAGGAATGGGAGCTTATCGAAATTGGGCTACAAGAACCTTTTGACTCTTCCCATATGACCTAAGAACTTTGGATAGAAAAGAGGCTTTAGCTCTTCCAAAATGGTGAATTCTCAAGAAAAAACAAAGGAAAGCTTTTAGTCTATTTCGCTATATGTTTTTCTTTTGTCTTCTCAAGAAGTTTAGGTGCAAGTGTAAAGGTAGAAGGAGGGCTCCTTATATAGCCCAATGGATAAAGGAAACACTTCATCCCTTTGCATGTGGGATAAAAGGTAAAACAAGATTAGGAATGGATAAGGTTGCTTTATAAAAGGTAACCTTACTTTAGAAGGGTTTACTTTATACTTAGCAAGTCATGGGAGTTGGGGGTGCTTTAATTAATCAAAGGTGATTGATTAATAGGTAGATGTAAGCTTATAGAAGCTAATTAGAAGAATATTAGTATGATTTAGGCTATTAGAAGGGTATTAAATCAATTAAATATTGATTTATTGGTTAAATGAAAGGGAAAGCTAATTAATTAGTCTAGATATAAGGGGTGACTAATTAACATAAGGTCGTTAATTAGGGTGTTTGTTGGATATGTGACTTAACTAATTAGCATATTTTAATTAATTAATGATGATAAGAGAGAATATGAGCACTTTTTGACGATATGTCACCAATTTTCAAGAAGGGAGATAATTATCACAATTTAAGTATTTAAATTGCTCTGGCGTAATTATGGGTGTCTACATTTGCCCCTCTTTGGGTGGCATAAGTGACACCACTTCAAAGATAGTAGACAGATGAAATTTTAAAGGGATAGAAGAAAAATTAGTAGGAGGGAGAGATGCCCCCTCGAGTGTCGATAGAGTGATGAAGGAAGACGATCAACGATTGAAAAAGCTGAGAAATAGATAGAAGAATGGGAAGGGACAAAATTCCCTGGTGTGATGGAAGATTAAGGGTGAGAGAAAATTGATGCAGAAGAAAATATGGAGAAGTGGAGAGAAGAGCTTAGCCTCTAGCCTTTGTATTGGAATAATTTTAGTATCATCATATTGCCAAGAGATCTACGTCATTGGTCCTTATTAAAAATATAAGCATACGACAAAACTAGAATGACATGAAAAGCCATACTATGAACAATTTTTCATTACTAAAAACACCAACCCTATGCAACATACAAAATGCAATGCAATATGAGAAGGAAACAAGCTCATTAAATAGGGAAAATAAGTACAAACGCACACATCTAACCCAACAACGGTTGAGACAGTTGTACAAATGCTTTGTTATCAAGCTGAAGAGATCCACATGTTCGTGATTGATGACAAGGGTTAAAAATGATGTCCCGAGCAAGAATACATGCAAGGGGAAATGATGATGGACACGAGGTCCAAGTAGAAAGCGTTGTGCACAAAAAAATAGCACCAGGAAATAAGACATACATATGAAGAAAGTAGCTAGCTTTGTGAATGGTTGTGAATCTGGCGATCCACAATTCGTATTAATTGGGGAAAATGTGAAACAAACTAGTAAGATATGTAGAGGATACCATGCGCAAGACACAAGTTTCAACCACAATAAGTACGTTACCTATTTTTGTAGGTTTTTTTTTTGGATTTTGGATTTTGTGAAAAAAATTGTCGTGTTTTTGGATTTTTGACGTGAGATATATATATTTGTTTTTTGTTTTGTAAAATACGATGGACAGTAGAAGAAAATATAAGAAATAAAATGAAGGGCCTAGGTGCAATAGAAAGTGCCTCTGGTGGATAAAGGAAGTAACAAGCAACAAATAATGTCCCTGTATAGTGAAAAAAAATTAATAAAATAATTATTTTTGAAAAATAATTATTTACAGGAGTGTGGATAAGAAGAAAAATCACCTATGAGCAATAAAATTTCCCTAGTGGGAAGAAAGGGGGATTAGACGGCTAAAAAATGCCCCAACACGAAGAAAAATAAGAGAAAAATAATTATTTAATTAAAATAATTATTCAACGGTAAACAGTGGAAAAATCGGCGGTAGACAAGCCTCTAGGCCTTCACGGTGGTGAAAAATGGGTTGATATACCCCACCGGGGGGGTAAATCACCGTGACCAGTTCATTCTAACCAAGCACTATTCATATTTTATTGTGAGGCTCTGACATCGATGAAGATGATGGTGATCGCACAGGACCAATTGAGATGAGAAAACACAGTCCAAGGTTACCAGCGGCACACCGATGATGGTGCCTTTGTGAGTACTAGAACCTTGCTTGTCAAATTTTTTCATTAATTCCCTAGAATTAGGAATTAGGGCTAGGGGACGTGTCGGCGCGTATGCGTATAGGCGTAGGTGTCACGTTGGGGGCGCAGGCATCCCATGGCATACACACGTACACGTAAACACACACACGACACACCCACACATATGCACACATGCCACACATGTGTGCGCACACGCACGTGCCAGAAGGGGAGTGCACACACCAAAGGGGGAGCACACACACTAAGGGTGTATGTATGTGTGCATGTGTAGGGATACGAGTGATGGTGCAAGCACCAAAAGAGTGGCACACATGCCCAAAAGGGTGTGCAGGTGCATGATTGATGGTGCAAGCACCCTAAGATAGTTGCGTGCATGTGCATGCACCAAAAGGGAGGCATACACACCTGAAAGGGCATGTAGGTGCTTTAGGATGATGGAGGATAAACCAAAAAGATGACACTTAAAAGAAAATTTAGGATTTTTGCGTTAACCCTAAAATGATAGATAGATTTTTAGAAGAAATTTTAGTAACTGATGAGTAGATTGACTTTTTTAGAGATGATTACTAGTGTTGCAGATGCAGGAGCATCATTCCTGGATCACTAAGCTAGAGGGGAGCATGTGTTATCAAGACCGGTGTGCTATGGCCATACTTCTTGAGGTAGTAGGGCTAGACCCCTTAGCTCGTATTCCATCCATCGTTTTAAACCATGGTTTACTAACTGCACTTGTCGAGTGGTGGCATAACAAGAGCCAATGTTATAGAATTCCTACTAGGGAGATAACTATGACCCTAGAGGATGTATGGTGGATTCCCCACATGCTGATCATGGGTTCTTTAATTGAGTACAATTCTGACAGAGGGTAGATTAGGGCAGCCTTCAGCAACTTGTTTGATAAAGATGACATACCACATGATGGTATGACTATCGCATTGCACGAGTGTATTTCTAACCTGACACTACATTGGAGGCCTTTGTATATTATGTCACTTATCAGTGGGATTTTTCTCACAGATAAGACTAGGACATCTTTCCTGAGAGGGTTGCTACCACTAGTACATGGTATTTTTAATGATGAGTGATATTACTGGGGGTAGTACATATTAGCACACTTGTACTAGGATTTATATCTTATCACTTACTACTAACGGAAGACAATGGGGCCCACCTCATAACTACAAATTTAGTCATGGGATCATATTCCCATCGAGCACCCCATGGGTACTCTTCATGCTCGAGATCCAAAGGAGCCATCTTACATGGCATGGGTATCAGTAGGTGGTGATGTACGAGGCCACCTAGGTAGTATAGGTACCGGTGATAGTTTGATGAGTTTATGGAGAGATACATCATATGGAGACCCTACAAGCACATTCAATGGCTGGAGGATGCCGTAGAGCTTAGTGTGCATGGTAGATAATTTTATCCTTGGTAGTCACAGCTATATCATAGAGCTATACGAGGTTGATAGATGCTAGCGATAGCTAGGCATGGTACAAGGGGTTCTGCAGCCAGACATATGGTATGCCCACCAAGACTCAGAGAGGTAGACTATGGGGCCATGCATACAGGTGACCCGAGCTAGGGTGAGTTTCTCTCAGGTGGTCCCACAGGCATATGACCTAGCATGATAGGGTAGGGATCTAGGCACCAAAGTGGATTATTGGACTTGGTATGCCATTGTCTTACCCTGACGTCTTACTATCCCAGAGGAGGCCTATTCAACAAGAACTCGACTGCCTAGAGAGATCTAGTATGGTGGTGACTAGAGATTAGATACAACAGCTCATGACCCAGAGGACCCATTCGATGGGATACCATATGATGAGCAGGGTACTACCCAGGTACAGGGACTGAGGCCACATGCACTAGCACAGGCACCTTTTATAGATTGAGAGTCTTAGAGCAGGGCTAGCCATCTAGAGCACCCCAGGGATCAGTCCTGGTGGTAGAGATAGTGGCACAAATAACCACCCTGCAGCAGTAGTTACAGTAGGCTCTAGTAGAGAGAGATCAGGCTAGAGCAGAGAGAGACGAGGCCTGAGCCCTGAGTGTGACAACAATATCCAAGTGAGATCAAGCTTAGACTGAGATTTTGACCTTATCAGTAGAGTGAGATTAGGCTCGAGCTCAAACTAGCATAGGAGGTGATAGTGCTGTGCACTTTTAGTAGATATGATAGATGGCCTCTCAAATGGCTCAGATAACGAACCTATATCAGTAGACGTAGACCCAGCTATAGCCTATGATATTAGAGAGGGATAGGCTTAGGGTAAAGTGTGTAGTGGGTCAAGTTGAGCTTACCCGAGCTTCAACAGAGATAGTGTATCTTACAGATGCACAGATGGTATAGCCGTGACTACCCGAACACATAGAGATCTGGCTATAGCAAAGGGAAAAGCCTCATATTATAGGTCTCTATATTTTTAGGTAGTTCCTGGTTGAGTGGTGATTGCCTTCCTATAGCCAGCAGTCAAGTAGAGGCACTAGATCTGAGAGGCCACAGGCCTCAATGGAGCAACCATGACTAGGGAGAGCTCTAATTCGATGCTCATGCCATGCCACCTCCATGAGATAAACTGACTACTCCACATTTTTAGACTTTTTACAAATAAAATACACAAGGAGTGTGAATATTTATGACCTCACTCCTTTTCCTTATTACCAATATAATATTTTCTCCATAACTCCTAATCATGTAGACCCTACTTCTCTAATTACCCAAACTTTGACATTTTAACATTACCAGACCACTTACGACAAATATTTACTTTTTACAACATTCCTATTGTACTTTGACTGAGCTACCGTACTCCACATTATTGGCGGCACCATACTGTGGTGCCATTATCTTCTATCAAATGCTACTACTAATTATACTTAACAACATCATACATTAATGAAATAGAAATTACGGAGGAAAATTTTAGTGTCGATAGACACAATACACATTTTCTGACATAGTTGCAATAGTCAGTTTCTATGGTAGGCCAATAGTAGCCTACTCTCAATAATTTCTTGGCCAAAACCATTCCATTAGTATGTGCTCCACACACCCCTTCATGTAATTCTTTGATCACTTGGATCAACTCCATCATATGAAGACAATGTAACAGATTCCCATCATATCCATGGTGATAAAGCGTACCTCCTAAAAGGGTATAACAGGATATTTGGTGAATTAGGATTTTATTATTGGAATGGGAGATATTGGGAGGGAATGTGTTGTCCTTGAGATAGGTAAAGATGGGTTCATACCATGGGAAATTGGGACCAACTACATCACAAGCTAGACAATATTTTGACATGTCATATGCGGGTTGGCGTAGATTTTCCACAAAGAATGGCATGTCATTATTTCCTGATAGAATGTGGAGCATAGAACCCACCATTTCCATAGCATCTATCAATCTATTTTGTGCTCTTGGAATTTGTTCAAATGTGATGCACACAAAGTACTCTTTTAGAGTTTCTACCAGCTTTTTGTAAGGTATGAGATTTTCATCATTAACTTAACCTTGATAATTAATTGAGAATCACCCACAACCTTGACATGATGGATGTTCTATTTGATAGTGAGTTTCATCACTTTAATAAGTGCCTCATACTCTGCAATATTTTTCATGTAAGGAAAACCCAGACAAAAATCCTGTAGTATAGGATCACTAGAAGGAGTAATGAATACCACACCTGCTCCTGAACCATGAAAAGTAAGAGACCCGTCAAAGTGTATTTTTCATACAACAGATTCTTCAATGTATAGTAATGAGGCATTTGGTAGATCTAGATTCAAAGGTTCAGTGCCTTCCAAAGGTGCTTCTACTTGTTGGTCAATGAGTACTTGTCCTTTAACTGACTTCTGATGCACAAACTCTATGTCAAATTCACTTAGTAGAATGATCCAATTAGCCATTCTACCTGTGAGGGAAGGTTTAGATAGCAAGTACTTGATTGGGTCAACTTTGGCTATTAGCTTGGTTTTGGTATTCAATAGATAATGGTGAAGTTTTTGAAAAGTAAAAACAACAGCTAAACAAGCCTTTTCAATTTGGGGATAGTTGAGCTCATAAGTGATGAGAGTACAACTGAGGTAGTACACTACTTTTTATTTGTCACCAAGGTTGTATTGGGCGAGTAGCACCCCAATAGCAAATTGTGTAGCAAAGATATAAAGCAGGAGTGGCTCACCAAGAGTTAGAGGCATGAGGACAAGAAGGATTGACCAAGTATTGTTTAAGCAAAGATGAAGGATCATGTTGCGGCTTTGGTACCTAGATGAAGGTGACATCCTTTTTAAGTAGGTGGGTGAACAAATGACACTTATCTGTAAGCTAGGAGATGAAGCAGTGAATAGCTTGTATTTTTCCTTGCAAGCTGTGTAGTTGCTTAATTATCTTAGGGGGAGGCATCTTCAGTAATATTAGACACTTTATCAAGGTATACCTCAATTCCTCTTCTTGATAAAATTAAGCCCAATAATTTTCCTGATAGCATGCACTAAATATGCATTTCTTTAGGATTTAACCTGACCTTGTACTCTCGCAGGCACTCAAAGATACACCGCAAAATAACAGGATGATCCTCTCTTGTCTTAGACTTTTCCAAGGATGTCATCCACATAATCTTCCATGATATCATGGATCATATCATGGAAAAGTTACCATCATTGCCTACTTTGATAAGTGGCTCCTACATTTTTGAGACCAAATGGCATCACCTGATAATAGAAGGTACCCCGAGGAGTTGTAAAAGCCATCTTGTGTTGATCTTCATCTAAGCTATCTCGATTTAGTTGTATCCTGAAAATCCATCCATAAGAGATAGCATCTCATATCTTGCTATTGAATCCATAATCATGTCAATATTTGGCTAGCGGAAAATCATCCTTAAGGTAAGCCTTATTAATGTCTCTAAAATCCATGTAGATTCTGATACCGACATGGGTTTCTTATGGACAGGGATGATGTTGGATATCCATTCAGAACAATTGATAGGCCGAATGAATCTTGCTGTAAGCAATCTTTCCAATTCTTCTTTAACTAGTAGGGCCACCCTTGGGTGTATCTTTTTGAGCTTCTATTTAATAGGATTAGCGTCTACATGTGCACAACCAAGTTGTGCATGACCAAAGTTGGAACTAAGCGTAGCATGTCCTTATAGGACCATGCAAATACATCTATAAACTCTCGTAGTAGCATAGTGAATGTCTTCTATTCCCATGCCAAGAGTGATGCTCCCAATTTGACTATTTTTAGGATCCCCTTCTGTACCAATATTCACATCGATAGTTTCCTCTACTAGTGATTTTGACAAGTCCTCCATACACGTAGGATCGGGAGGAAGGTTGAGATCTTCGTTCAAGGATGTATCCATGATATTTTCATCCTTGGCATGGTCACTTTCATTGTCCTTTGAATTTTACATCTATTTGCTTGTCGGCCAGTTCCTCAAAGAGGTTTTCACTGTGTGCACTTTGGACTTTGATTTTTTCCAAGGCACTTGTACATTGGAAACGTTTGCCCTCGATTTTTCCTTTTAGTTTTGCTGACCACGAAGCTCAACCTCCTCACTGAAATAGGTGCAAGTATCCAAGTCAATATAGAAGCCCTTTTTGTGGTCTCCAATGGGAATTGTATCCCAAATGCCCATGAACTCTACGCAATAGCTTCATCATTCTCAAATAGATCTAGTGACATATGACGTTGTTGGTCCCATTGAACAAGGGAAGGGTAAACAAGGTCAAGGGTTGGATACTGTGGGGGTTATGGTTAGGATAGCGGTATTCATGAATAGGTTTGTGGAGGAAAGATCCTCATATTGGCTACAATGGGAATTTGTATCACTGTCTATATAGTTAGAGCTATCCTCAAATTCAGAGCAAGTAGCATCTTGATCATTGGGGTATTCTCTCATAAGGGTGAATTCCAATGCCGTATCTTTCTATTTTAAAATTCGTGAGAGAGTTACAAGTTCACGTTGTCCTTGCTCATTTATTCTACATCCTAGGCCCTTGTAGCCCATGGAGTACATCATTTTACTAGATTTCTCATATTTGGGGGTTTGATAACAGGTTGGTTGAGTATCCTATGGGACCCAAGTTGTAGGTGGGTCCAAAAAATTTTCTTTAGCCAACAAGCTTCCAAGTAAGAATGACCCAATAGTGCATTCATTTCTAGGTCATCTAAAGTAATAGTTGGGTCAACCTCTAGTCTTGGGTGACAATGAAAGGTCTGAAACCAAGAGGGCTTGTTGCACATTATATTCTCCACATCCGTATTCTAGAACCTTCATCTCCCATGAATCAAAAAGAGAGGTTGATGTAGACACAACATGGGCACAAGAACTGAGAGAATCTAAATCTATCTGAGATTCCATGGCCTCATATTAGAGAGGGACCAGTATATCAGCAGAGGGACATGCATATGTTCCCTTATGTGTAAAACTATTGAGAGCTCTGCAGTGAGCAAAGGGCTCTGAATCTCCTTGTATTGTAATGGTGTGTCCCTCATGTTTCAATTTAATGCACTGATGGAACGTCGATGGCATGGCCTACATGGCATGAATCCATGGTTAGCCTAGAAGCATATTATACGTAAGTTCCAAGTACAGGACATGAAACTTTGTTTGATGATAAGTGGGACTCACTTCCATTGGCAATGTGATTGTTCTTGTTGACTCCCTTTCTGTGTTGTCATAAGAATTGATAATAATGATGTTTGAATCAAGATCTGCTTCAGTATGTCCCAGCTGTTTAACTAGCTTTAGTGTGCAGATGTTCAACCCTGATCCATTATCCACAAGCACCCGTTTGATCTTCCTGCGGGTAACAACTACCTTAATATACAAAGGAATATTATGCATAGGATTTTCAGTAGGGATCTCCCTATGATTGAAGGAAATGTGTTCATTTGGTATGATGTTTTCCATTACGGCTTGAAGATGTGTAGGATCTACCTCTAATGACACTCCTGACCCCTGAAGAGTTTGGTATAGAATGTCTTTGTGAACATTTGATATCTTAAGAAGATATAAGATCAAAATCTTAGCAGATGTCTTCTCAAGTTGCTCTAAGAGGTTGTATTTACCATTTTGTGGGGTTGATGAAGAAGGTTCCGGAATCACGAGGTGGGAACACCTTGTTACCGTAGTGCAATCCTTTCCCTTGATTCAGATGGTATTAACATGGTCAGTAAGAGAGCGAATACATCCAATAAGTGAATCATAATGATTGTTGTCTTTTTTGGTGTATAATTAATTTGTTGCTTTATAACCTTGGGATGACTCTCCTTGATCCGAATTTGAATTTTCTGATTTATCATGTTTGGGGAATGGCTCTTTATATATACCCATTTTTTCATTAGGTGTTTGGGTTTTCTCAGGGTTGTCCACCTCTATCTCCCCATTTTCGATGAGTTCTTGGATATAATGGTGAAGTCGCATACATTTTTCTATCTTATGTCCCATGAAACGATGCATTTCACAATATTCATGCTCCTTGTACCATGAAGATTTTGGAGCATTGTCATCAAATGGTTGTTTCATAGGATATGTCACCATGTGAGCAGCATCCAATTGTTTTAATATAACTGAAAAAGGTTCATTAAGAGGGGTGAACATTCTTTACTTTGGTGGTGGTTGAATTTTTGCTTTGGTCAGTTTAAAATTTTGACTGGTTTGGACCATTTGTACACATTTGGAATTAGTGATCCCGTCTCCTACCATTTTTTTGTTTTTGTTAAAAACCTTCAGATTCCCCATGGGTTTAACATTTTGATTATCTCTAGATTGGGACTTGAGAGTTCCTTTGTAAATAATAGCTTTCTCTATTTGAACCCCTTTTTCAATGACCTCCTCAAAAGTGTGAACACAATGCATTTAGAGGTGGAAGGATTTGTCTGCATTTAGGTTGGGCACAAAAATACTTACCAGCTATTTTTCAGGGAAAGTGCAAGGGAAGCGGCTAGCTATCCCTTTCCACCATTATAGGAAGCTGGAAAAAGTCTCATTAGGGTGTTGTTTAGTGCCACATAAATCTACCATGGTGACATCACTCTCTATATTGTATGAGAAGTGACGAACAAACCTTTCTGTCAATTCTGACCAAGTGAAAATTGATCCCCGAGGTAAACGTGTAAACCACTCCAAGGCTTGACCTCCTAGAATCTTGGGAAAAAGTCTTATGAGATAATTGTCACTATAGGACACCTCTTGACATGCCATATAGAAATCTTTAACATGATCCTGTGGATCTCCCTTCCCTTTATATTTGTTGAACTTTGGCATGTCGAATTTCTTAGGAAAAGGTTGAAGGGTCATAGTCTTGTCAAAAGGATAGGGACATAATTATTCATATTGATACTTTCTAATGCTCCCTATATTTCTCTCTTGTAGGCTTGAGAATGTTGCTTTCATATACTATACCTCTTGTGTGAGCAATTGTTCTTTAGTGGTAGAAGTGGGGATATATACTCGATGATACCTTATATCATCTTCTCCTTGATTTTCTCTATGGAGTTCATTGATATTAATCTTTGGACTTGAATTTTGAATGTTTTTTCTTGCTTCCTTTTGTACATGAGAGGTTAGAAAATCTAATTTTCAGCTTAAGGTACTAATTTTTTGTTGAATGCTAGTTTCTTCTTCTAAAGATTCCTCGTCTTCCTCGTATTGTGGAGTTTCTTCACCATTCTGATGTCCTGTCCTATTTTTATGTGGCACTTTGATGAAGGGTATTTTATGTCCCACTACTTTATCATTTCATGTGTTGGAGGTAGAAGCATGTCCATGCATCAAAATATCCTCCATGTTGATAAGGGGTTACTCTTATTCATTAGTGTTGTTCGCAAGTGGGATTGTATCATTTTCAGTGGGCATCTTGGCCCCTAATTCCACAACCCGTGAGAGCACCCTATCCTTATTTCTAAAAAGAAACTCATCTAATAAAGTAGGGTCAAATTCAAAATCTGCATGTGGGGATTCTAACTCATCACCACTATGATCGACCATATCTTATAGCTCTTTTTCCATGGAAAACAAAGGTCCTAGATCATGTCTAATGAAAGTGTTTGACCCTTTTTTGTTTGAGGCCTCCTAAGCTTGTGCTTGTTGTTCCTTGTATGTTTGTTTCTTGCGTCCTAATCATGTTTTGGGAGCCATGATTTGTGATAGTTTCACTAAGTTAAGTTGTAAATGTGTTCAAAACTTTGTGACCACACCTAAGTGAAATGTAAGATAAGTTTCCAAGAATATGAATGAATAACAATGTGATAGAGTGATAAATCACCAGCGACACAAATGTTCATATCTAAGCCTATCAAATGAAGTAATTCCTAGGCTACGTCTCAAAAAGAAGTTTAGTTTTGCAAGATAATTAACAAGATATTCTCACTTATGCCAATTTCAAGAGAATGAACAAGATGTAAGTAAATACAAAAAGTTAATGTGACCTCACAACAAGATATACTAGAAGCGAGCTCAAATTTGATTAAGACCTATATCCTAAAAAGTGCTAGTTTATGATTTTTGAGTGACACAACAATATCACCAAGATATGTTGACCAAAATTTACGAGAAAGTAAGGTATTGATATCAAGATGCTATTGATACAACACGCACAAGTGGTAACATGTAGCACTCTTTAAAATCGAGGTAATAATAGAATCGAACTAAAAGCTCAAAGTATAACAAGGAATAGTTAAAATGTGTGCAGCGTAACTTTACAATATAGATATTTAGGTTGAGTTTACAAGAGACAAGACGTAAATACGAAAAGTGTAGTGATACGATACAAACAAGGTAGCCTTTCTAAGGGAGTCCAAGATGATGAACCATTCCTAACTACAATGACGATCTTGACATGGGTATTAAGATCACAAAGGCCACCAATGATATGAATACGCCTCCGCACACTTTAGACATTTAACTTACCCAGCCGCAAACATGGATGGGTGTAAATGAATAAAAAGTGGCAGAAACAATCGATTGGTAACAAAAAGGTTGTCACCATTATTTTGATCACCAAAGTGTCAAAAGAATGTGAAGGAAGTAGATCAAAAAATGGGGATGAAAAATGTTGGCTTCACTTCGGCAGAATTTCACCTCGTCTTAAGGCAATTGAAAAACTAAGCGAAAGTAATGCGTCACACATTTCGTGATGAAAAGATGGTTCACAACTCAACACCATTTTAGAATGGTCAAAGTGGGCTCCTGGATAAAGAATATCTTCCTAGGTGGTTCTCTTGCCCTAGGTGTTACAAAGTTGTCTTAAGCAAGTGTGATTTACCCAAACAGTCCCAACTATCTTGGGAGTATCTCAGCTTTACTTTACCCCCTTCAAGAACAGTAGGCAACTAGTGCGTCTACGTGTACTATCACTGGGGTTGCCATACGGACAACCGGTAATGCTATCTCATAAAGGAATCACTAGTTAAGTAGGTAGTGCAGAGCACTTCCCATTTCATCCACAAGGTTCCCTCTTGCGTGGACTACTTTGGGGTTCTTGGAACCACCCCCATTGTTGTAGCTTAAAGTGTTATGCCAAAGGGGTTATGTTCCAGTTGAGTGGAGAGGGACGTACCCTTTTTCAAAACCTACAATACAGTTTTTTGAATATTTTTTTCTTTTTATTTTGTTTAATTAGGTGTGGTTTGCTTGAACACCTTTTGGAAACCTATATAAAAACTGTATTAGTAGTTTTTGACTTCATTTTTTATTCCTCCTTTATTTGACAAGCGTGCTGTTTTGGTCCTGTATGACGATTTTAGTAGTTTTCCATCAAAAGAGTAAACATCATTTCTGATTCTCCAGATTTTCCAAGGATGCAAGAGAAGAGCATACGTGATGTTTCTAAAATCCAAAAAGATATCAAATCGAATCACACTTTAATTAAAACACACCAAGTTGACCAATTCCAATTCAAATATTCCTAACAACCTCAAAGCATAAAAAGGACCTAAGAATCATTTTTGATTCCCAAGATCACCCCAAGGGACGCGAGGGAAGAGCATACGTGATCTTATTCCTATAAGTAAACATGAAAAGTTTATCTAACCAAGTAAAAGTATGTAAAAACACCCTGCAAAAATGAGTATGTGATTAGATAGAACCTGCAAGAAAGTTAGCACCTCAACACAATAATATTAAGAAATCAAAAAGATGCATGTGCCCTATTTTTGCATCTACACACAGGTTAGGGCGTATATGCCATTCTGTGTGTTTCTGGCTTACCGTGTACCTGTGCCACCTGAGAGGCATGTGTGCCACCAGAATGACATATGGTCTACTCTATGTGTTTCTAGATTTTCGTGTATCTGCACCACCTGAGAGGCATGTGCACCACCAGAAGGACGTATGCACTACCTTTGATAAAAAATAGGCTTAAATTCACATCGAGCGGTTGTGCTACCAGAAAAGTGTGTGTGCCACAGGAAAAGCATGTATGCTACCATAAAGTGTGTGTGCTACCGCTTTGTTAAATAGTCTCAGATTCTAACAGAACGCTTGTGCCACCAAAATAGCATGTGCGCCTAGGTTAGGGTGTATGCATTGGTCTGACAGGTTTTGAGTTACAATGAAGGTATAGTATGAAATGGTGTCCATGCCTAGGTTAGTGCATATGCACACTGGTTAGGGTATGTGCGTCGGGATTAGTGTGTATGTGCCAGGGCTGATAAAAAGAGAATTAGGTTCTGATAATGCACCTACGCCACCCAAGAGGTTCCTGTGCCACTTTAAATGTACCTGCGCTCCTAGTAGTGTGCCTGCGCCACCGCTACAACTAAAATATGCAAAAAAACACAAGAAATCCCACAATACTTAAAATTTTAGCAAGTTAGTTTTAAAATAGCAACAACCCATTAAAATGATGGCTATGAACAAGAACTTACACCTATAAAATTAGCAGAAAAAATTAAAAATGGACATTAATTACTACATGTAAATATCAAAAGTTAGCCAAAACAATTAAATTTAAACTAAAATGTCAAGGGACTAGGTCCCACCGGGCATGCCAAATGTGTGCATGATTTTCTAATTTAAGCTAATGAAAATAAAGACTAACACCTAGTAGTCTTGATTAACAAAATTACACAAAATACAAAGCACCATCAAGATAAAAATTTAAAAATTTTAGACACTAACATTTATCATATTTAAACTTTGAAACTTAATATGCTAATTGTCTAAAAACCTCTATTCTCCTAATTAACAACAAAATTAGATGGACCTATGTAAGCTCCATGGCAATCAAATTGGTTTCTCTTAATATTCCAAGAACCTAGGAATGGGAGCTTATCAAAATTGGGCTACAAGACCCTTTTGACTCTTCCCTTATGACCTAAGCACTTTGGATAGAAAAGAGGCTTTAGCTCTTCCAAATTGTTGAATTCTCAAGAAAACAAAGGAAATCTTTTAGTCTATTTTGCTATATGCTTTGATTTTGTCTTCTCAAGAAGTTTAGGTGTAAGTGTAAAGGTAGATGGAAGGCTCCTTAAATAGCCCAATGGATAAAGGAAACACTTCATCCCTTTCCATGTGGGATAAAAGGTAAAACAAGATTAGGAATGGATAAGGTTGCTTTATAAAAGGTAACCTTACTTTAGAAGGGTTTAATTTATACTTAGCAAGTCATGGGAGTTGGGGGGTGCTTTAATTAATCAAAGGTAATTAATTAATAGGTAGATGTAAGCTTATAGAAGCTAATTAGAAGAATATTAGTATGATTTAGGCTATTAGAAGGGGATTAAATCAATTAAATATTGATTTATTGGTTAAATGAAAGGGAAAGCTAATTAATTGATAATAATTAATTATTCTAGATAGAAGGGGTGACTAATTAATGGGAGGTCATTAATTAGGGTGTTTGTTGGATAGGTGACTTAACTAATTAGTGTATTGTAATTAATTAACGATGATAAGAGAGAATATGAGTGATTTTTTACGATATGTCACCAATTTGCAAGAAGGGATATAGCTAGTGCAATTTAAGTATTTAAATTGCTCAGGCGTAATTATAGGTGTCTACAATTACAACTGTATAAATTTACCATAGTTGGCAATCCATTATTTCTAGAAAGTGAGATGAACTAGAATATCATTAACAGGTACAAAAATCAAATATTATATCAATGCATCGAATTCATCACACAAAAGAAGGTAAGGTAACCTCATACAAAAATTACAACAAAAATGAGTTCTAACTCAAAAATTAGTCAAAAATTGCAAGGTGATGAGTACATGTGCAGTGTTGGGTATACACCTACACAAATGCATATATTTCCTTGCAAATATTTGTGTGTGTGTGTGTGTGTGATTGCATACACGACCTCACATCGACACCAACCAACTTTCTTCTATGGGTTAATTATTACTTCACAACATATTTTTGCAACCTAAAATAGAACATGGAAAAGTAGGATGTGACATATCAAGGAAGATAGAGGAAAGAGTGAAGAAGAAGAAGAATACATGTGTAATACATGATATATGTGTACCAATAAATACACACATATTTGGAGAAGAGAATGCACATATATGAAAGTAAGGGAGAAATATTTCAAATTAGAATACATGGTTTTAATGCACCTACACAAAGAGAGGTTCCCCAAAACAACAAATGATAAGATAAATTGGAAGAATATTGGACTAGTAAAATCCTATGAAATTTTGTGACGAGTTAACATGAGATAGAGCCGCCTAGCAAGGTAGATATTTTGCATGTATTTGATGTTGTGGATATATAGACTATAGTCACTTTTACCTAATCCCTTTACACCCCAAGCATGCCAACACATCACCCATCCTAAAATGGGCACTCACCCAAGGTGCGTGAAGGTGTCGAGCCCCAATTTTATGTGAGTTTTATAACAATTTTCACCATTAATGGAGGAATATTATAGAAACAGAAATACATACTTTCATTCTAGCACAGAGGTAAATAAACTAGATCCAATCATAGATGCACCCTAATATGAATGTAATCTTTATAACAACATAGAGGAATCAGATTTGCACCATGATAAATATGAAGAACATAAGTGTTTGGACCCATAAACATAGATATTTATAACAATCCACCTCATATATTGATTCACAATTTTTTATAGTAGCCAGATTACATAAAAATGGTCATGGCATCCTAACCCTATAACATGACTCTACTCAAAAAATTCTAGCCATGCTCTCCCTCATGCATCTAAAGTCTCTCTTGCATCTCTTACCTCACATCACACATCTTCTTTGCCTCCTTATCCATCTTCATCCATCCCCTTCTTTAGATCTAAACACATTCTTAAATAGAGTGGGAGCTCTCCTTTACCACCTCAGCATCACTCAAGAGAAAACCGCATGCCAAATGTCATCATACTCGAGTACTGTAAACATGCAAGTGCCAACTAACCCATAACTAACTCTACTTTATATATCTTAAACAAAATGATTATATTCTAGAATATTCTTTCCTTGGGATGAAAATCTCCCTATTCTAACCTTATCCACTATCACGCCTACCTGCATCCTCATGTGTTTTCTATTAAACACCATAACCCAAAATGTGGCTAAGTCTCATACCCATTTTTTCTCCCACACACAAACCTTCACACACTCCATGTCCAACTCTAACCCTTCACTCCAAAACTAGTTAATTGTTCAATTTTTCTATGTGTAACTTAGTTACCCTTGCACGTGCTTCCTCATTCATGTTCTTCCTACACTATTTTTCCTGTGCACTTATCCTATGCTCTGGAACTTATTCATTTTTTTGGGCTCAACATTACCCCACACTAAACATGTTGTCCATCCTCAGAAACATTCTGATCTCCAAAAAAGAATAAAGAATGGAAGAATAAAATGACCTGTATTCAGCTTACACCAAAGAAAAAATGAATTTTTCTACTGTTGCACAAGGATTGGGAAAGTTTTATTCAATGATGGTTCAATATCATTCCAAGCATCCACCTGACTCTACACCTATTTAAATAAATCCTCTATCATTGCATTGACCTCATCGAATTTCATCTCTTCACCCTTAGCCTTTAATGTGTCAACAATATTCTCCATTTGCTTGCTAAGGTTGGCTAGCGTGTCCATCCTATGTGTCACATGGAAATATAATTCCTTGACTTTAATCTCAATAGAGGTCCTTAAAATTTCAATTTCCTTAGATTTCTTCTCAACCTCCACCAAGATCTTGTCACGTACCACCTGATTTCCTCTGTTCTTGGCCTGGAACTCCTTCAAATTTGCCTCATGTGTAGCAACCAACACACTTGTCACCCTATATTTGTCTTCATAGTTGTCATAAACAACTTTGGCCATGTGAGACATGGTTTTCACTGAAGCAAGAAGCTTAGTGTACTGATTTATAGTCTCCTCCATTTGTAATCTCTCCTTCTCTTTTTTCTATGTGATAACTTCTTCCACTGACTCCAATGCAAGTGGTTGCTTCACCATCATGATGATGTGTGTCAAATATTCTAGGAAGTGGAAGGTTGAATCATACTTATGTGCATGGGGAGATAAATCTAGGTGTGCTAAAATAAAAGAGTATGAGATATTCCATGCTTTCTTGTAAGCTTCACACACATTCCCATTCTCATCTCTCAACTTAGTCCTCAACTATGCAATTATAAACTCCTTTCCCTTTATCTCATTGTCCCTCTCTATAATCTCCTTGTTATTTTCCTCTAATTCCTTCTCCAATCTTTTAGTTATGTTATTCCTCCTAAATAACCTTACTTTGACCTCCATTGACACCTTTCTCAATGCATTACACACCTACTCATTAGCCAGTTATTGAGAATCCACAATAGCATTTACCTCCATAGAGATCAGTGTCTCTAGAAATGCACTTGCATTGACTTCAAATTCTATCTCATCAACATGGGACTCAAAATCCCATGACAGCATCTTCCTTGTGTGTGGGTACATACCATCTATATCAAGTGACGAACAACATAAGAGGTGGTCTATAGTAATTGTGCTCTGGAAATGCACATGCAAGACCTATTTTGGATCGGCATCATAAGTCATTATAGGTCCTTGTGATATCGGCACTCCCTTGCCACCTATCCATGCTCCCTTCAGGAAACTGATTGTTAAACTCATCTCCCCACCTATGCTTCCATACTTATGTTTCTCCATTTCTCCCACGTTGCACTCCACCTCATGCTCTACCAAGTCCTTCATGATACCTGCCACCTCCTTCTCCATTGTGTCCTCTAACTTTTCACTAGATAGGTGTGGGGTCTCATGCACATTCATCCCCACTTCTTCTTCACTTCTTTCTCCCTCTTGAGCATCCTCCAAAAATTCATTCTACTCTTCATCTGATTCATGTACATTGTACACAAGGGGTTATTCTTTGGCTCATTCCCCTCATCCTCCTCACTAGTATCATCACCCTTCACACTCTCCGTTCTCTTGGATTCTGAACTCTACACTACCCTCTACTTCTTCTTCACTGGATATTTCTCCTTCATTAGGGACTTCTCCCTCACTGGGAACTTCTTCCTATGAGTTTAATTATTTGTGCCCGTGATTGACTCTTGTGCCCCTATGGTCTAAACCACACACATGATTTATGCCCTGCTTGCTGGAGTTTCCTCCCTATATGTCTTCATCTTCACTATCTTCTCCCTTCCGGTAAGGTCTTCAGGGATGGAGACATCATCCTCAACATACGCACCTTTCTCAAATTTAGGCCTTAGGTTTATGTACACCCTTGTTGTTGTTGTGCCTAAAAGTGGTAATGTCACAGGAATTATATATGTATGTCATGAGAGACATACTTCTCCACATACACTTGCTTCTGAGGATATACAAGTGTCATACGTAGTGCATGGTGCTCCTAATCTACTTCACTTAGATCAAACCTTAGTTTCTTAGTGTCCTTAAACCTATTAACTGTAATCTGAAAATATTGTGATGTGAAGGAAAAAGGTAATCTACACCATGGGCTCTTGGTGGCATCAGTCAATGTGAACCTACCAATGCAAAATTGTTGTATATTGTAAATTTAGCCTCATCCTTCACCAAGGTTATAAATTTCTCTAGAATGCTCCACTCTACTCCAAATGCATCATGCATCCACTTTTACCACTTATCTAAGCACGTCATGTATGTAGGTGTCATAATTTCACAAGAATATGCTTCAAACCTGTTAGTTGGGGAGGGTTTCTCATCATATTACTCCCAAATGTTGTTACTTGACCCATTGGGAACTCTAATCTCTGAAAACACAATGGTAAGAATAATACTACCATACGTAATTTTATCTCCATCTAGCACGACATCAATGATATCCTTTGCAATGAAGGATGAGATGTTGTAGATGGTCCCCTCTAAAACCTTCCTGTAAACATTCAACCATATCTTGTTCACCTGTGTCCATTTTTCTTGTTCATTTAACTTGGTGAATAGGTGCATGGCCATCTTCATGACTGGGTCCTTGATCTTGGAAATTTCAAAGGCTCACCCACCCTTCTTGTATTCAAATTCCTTAGTTGTTTCCTTGACAACCTCATTTTCACCCAAGTCATCATCCAGCGACTCTCTTGTGCAGATAAGTCTAGTGTACTTGGAGATCAACTGTGGAGTTATGTGCTTCCTCCTTCCTATGAAGTAAAAGTCATCTTCATGAACAGGTGAGATAAGCCACTGGTATAATCTCTCAGGATTTCCAAAAAATGAAAACTCATAGAGTCATAAGGTTGAAAAATCCCAACCTTCTCCAATTTCCTCTTCATGGAGTCATCATACATTGGTCTATCATCTTCTATTATTTTTCCTATAGGGAAAACAAGCTTCAATGTCATATCTTTCTCAATTATATCTATACTATGGTTATGATCACTTTTAACCATTTTGTACACGTGAGATACCCAATTCATCCCCAATAATATGCCATTTGGATATTGTATCTTTGTATGCCATTCTTTATTGAAACTTGTTGACACGACTGGTTTTCCCTTGCCCTTTTCTTGAGTGAAACATTTTATCCTTTACTTGGTACCATTTTCCTTGTCAAGTCCTTGTTAATCCTTGTATCTTTCTTTCTTACTGCTCAAACCCTTGGCTCTAATCCTTCTATGTAAATTCTTCAAACCCGTGATCTATTTTCTCAAACCCTAACCTAGAAACCCTTTCCTCCACAAGACAACATTAAAACCTACAAAAATCCTTCCAAACAACCACTTATGCGCATGCTCATGTACTATGTTCAAATATGATTCTCAAATATTTCACTTTGTACGTGATTTTCATAAATTTCACGAAAGGATGCCCTAGTTTGCAAGAGCTCTTCCACAAGTAAACACAAGGTGAAAATAACTTACCCTAACTCCCTATTTATAGTTTTCCACTTTTTACCACATTTATTTCCATGCCACCTACCACCATACTACCACATTAAATTTATATGTTTCCAATGTGTTCCTCCCGCACGGTTTGTCTAGTGTGTTTCATTTACATGGCCACTTGTGCGTAACCTCCTCAACTTTCTGGCATGCAAAACTACATTGACCACAGACTCCCTTACATGTGCTCCCAGCATTGAAGTACATCTATCTCTATATCTTATAGCAAGTAGTTCTTCATGCTGCTACCTACCTCATGTTTCTCTGTGTGTTCATCATTCTACATGGATTTCATAAAACTATTTATTGACACCATTTTATCTTCAACCATTATCACCTCTGCTATGTGTGTTCCTCTGATACCATGTGCTTTTGTTTTTCTCTCCCAGACCACCAACAACATCACTCCAAATGTGTGCCTCTTACTATGCTCTCCACCCCACACTAAAAGTATGTGTGGTCCTTTGTGCATGAAACCTCTTAGAAAGTAATTGGCTACTAGTGCGCAAACACGCAACTCAACATAGGACTAAAAAGACAAAACATAATGACGATGGAAGGAAATACATATAAAGGAAAATTCATTAACATGAAACCTAAGTCTAAATGGTAATACTACCTTATTACAAACAGCAAGAAGAATTATTTATAGGACTTCAACCTACTCCTGTTAAAGAAACGGGCAATTGTGTTCCTTCCAAAGCTTATAATTGGCAAGCACCTGAGTCAAGTATATAGGTCATGGAATACGGTCCTAACCAATGCATTTGGAAATTCCCAAGGTGGGGCAAAAACTTGGAATCATAAATAAGAACCATGTGTCCAACCTCCAGGTTCTTATTTTTAATGTGTCGATCATGTCAAGCCTTCTATCTTGTTTTCTCTGTCTTCTAGCTCCATCAAGCTATGGCGCACCTCTCATCCAACTACATGAATTTTTATATGTGCTCTTCAAGTGCTTTCTCATCAACCAATCCTCATGCATGCACAATACACAAGGATGGTAACATAAATTCAACTAGTAAAATAGCCTTGGCACCAAACACCAACTGAAAGGGTGTTGCTTTATTTAGTATTTTTTATGTTGTTCTATAAAACCAAAGAACAACAAAGATTTTATCATCCAAATCCTTCCTCCCAACATCACAGATATTTTTCAATGTGTGGCTCAAAATATTATTGAAAGCTTCAACAGTTCCATTAGCTTATGCGTGATAGGGTGTAGTCTTATGATGGGCTACAATAAATTCAACCAATAATATCCTAACAATCTCATTCAAGAAATGAGTACCCCTATCACTTGTTCAAATCAATGGACATCCATACCTACTTATAATATTCTCCCAAAAGAACATTACTGCAGTAGTTTCAGTGTAATCATTTGTATGTGTTGCTTCCTTCCACCATGTAAGATAGTATGTACAAGTAATGATGTAACACAACCTTGTCATGCGTTCCAAGGGGGAAATAGGGTCCAAAAAACCAATTACCCATTTTTCAAAGGGTTCCACACTTGCAATAGGCTTCAACGACATTTCATATATATGCCCAGGTTTCCCAAGGTGTTGGCAATGATCATAACCCCTAAAATATTCTTGGCAATCCTTGTACAATGTCTCCCACCACAAACCAAACATCAAAATATTATGTGTGGTGGCTCACCTTGCATAGTGTCAACCAAAAATCCCTCCATGAGATTCCTCCATAATACCCATGTGCTCATGCTCTAGTACACACCGGCACAAAATGTCATCCCAAAAAAGTTTGTATAGATCTCCACCAATCAACATATAAGGCGTAGCACAAATGGCAAGTTGTTTCCTTTCTATACTCTTCAGTCTATCATGTGTCATACATGTTCATAAAAAGACAACAATATCCTCCAAATTAGTGGGCGCGCATTGTAATCTAAAAAATTGTGCATCCGATATTGTGTCTTCAATGCTCTACGCATCCTCACCTAAATTAATTCTATAAAGATGGTCAGGTCCTGAACTATACTTTCCTAGTTTAACTACCACCAAAAAGTTGAATTCCTAAAATAATAAGATCCACCAACATATACACCCTTGCAAAACAAGATTTTTTACCAAATATTTAAGTTTCATGTGATTTGTGTAACAGATAAATGGAGTAGCCAACAAGTACTTCCTAATTTTATGCAGTGCATAAATCATAGACAACACTTTGTGCTCCATTGTTGTGTAATTCTGCTCAGCTGGAGTTAACTTCCTACTTGCAAAACATAAAGGGTGATAAACAATCCCTTCTCTAGGTTATGCTAACACTTATCCAATTTCCATAGCTGATGCATCCACATGCACATGAAAGGGATTGTCCTAAGAGGGAAAGTGCAAAATGGGTGCAATAGTAAGCTTCTCCTTCAACATATCAAAATCCACTTATTGTGCCTCATCCCAGTGAAATATTCCTTTATGCCTCAATAGTTCTTCCAAGGGCATGAAAATCCTGGCATAAACTTTGATGAATTTTGTGTAGTAACGCGTATGCCCTAGAAATATGTGCACTACGCTTTGATTGGTAGGCCCCTCCAAACCCAAAATAACAACTTTGGCAGGGTCCACCAATAAGCCCTCCTTGCAAATAATATGACCTAGCAATGTGCCAAAAGGAGTAGTAAAGACACATTTCTTAATGTTTAGAGAGATACTTAACTTCCTACATCTTTCAAACATCAATCTCAAGTTTTCACAATGATCTTTTACTAATCCATACATTGTCCAATCATCTAGGTAGACTTGTAGAAACTTATGAATAAAGTCTTGGAATGCTTGCACCATAATGCATGAAAATACAACAGGTGCATTCTTAAGCCCAAATGGCATAACCGTATAAGAAAAACTTCCCCATTCAGTGGTGAAAGTAGTCTTCTCCTGGTCTTCTTTTGCAATCCTTACCTGGTGATACCTTGAGAATCCATCTATAAAAGAGTAGATCTCACGCCCTACTACACCTTCTAATATTTCCTTAGTAAAAGGCGTTGGAAAAGGATCTATAACACATGCAGTATTCAAGTATATGTAGTCTACACATATATATATCCTTCCATCTTTCTTGATACTAATCACCATTGGACTAACCCATTCAGATTCTTCAATAGCTTCAATGATCCCAAATTCTAGCATCTTGTCAATTTCTTCTTTTACCTTTACATGCAGATTAGGATTCATCTGATAAGGCCTCTTCCTAATCGAGTGTGCACCTTCCTTTAACTTAATCCACATCTCTCCCAATGAGTGATGAAATGCTTTTAACTCGTGATACCCACTTGGGAACAAATACTAGAAGTCCCGTAGCAGTTCAATTATCTTTGAAATCTCTTGTTTTGTCCAGTATTTTCCAATGATTTCTTCTTTTGGTTATGCTTCTATCCAATGATGACCTTATTTTTCTTCAATGGCTCATGGTAGGCATGCACCTTCTCATCTGCACTATCCAAGATGTCATGTGTACCCTCTGTATGATCAACATCAAGGTTCTCTATCTCTTCATCCTCTATTAGGTACACCATTTTTCCTTTCTCTTTTTCTAGGCAAGCGCACTCAAACTGTACTTCATCTATTTCTTCTTCTTCCTCAAATCACTCCTCCAAATCAGGCTCCCCTAGAAAATATAGGATGAGGTCCTCATCTTTGGCACTATCTCCCAGAGTAAGGCACTTGACTACCTACAAAGCCTCATTCACTGATGGTTTAGAAGATAGATACTCAAAATCTGAATAATACATGTTGTCAACTCCTACCAATTTCTTTTCTAATGACATAACTCTGAATAGACATACCATGCAATTACACAACCCTGCAAGGTGGAATAGAAATTATGCACCCAGAGTGAAGGAGGTAAAGCTTTTGGGCCTTTTATCCAAGCTTTCTCACATTCCTGAATGTGGTACAAGGTTGATTCCCTCCCATGATAGTCACATATCTTTAAAGGTGCATTGGTCTGGAGAAATCTAACAGAGAATGTGATTCTTACCTCATGCCACTCTATAAGATTATCCCGATGAGTCATCCACTAATGTGTGGTTGTCCCACGCAAGGTATAAACAAGCATATTCCTTTGTTCTACTTCACAGGTCCACTAGACTTCCATAGCGTGCAAGAAGACATCAGGGTTACCTTCTCCTGTGTAACTTGGTAATTGTCTTCCTCCCAGATGCTTAACTAAGTGTGCCCTTACAATACAAGTCACAGTGTCCTTCAATTCTCTCCCAACTAACTCATAAGTTCCATGCACCCAATTATCACATGCAATGCTAGTCATATCACTCAAGGACTGAGCATCATCCCACTGAATGACTCCTTCTCTTAATGGATCAATAACCTTTGGGTCTCTGATAGTGCGCACATAAATTCTATTGATGTCTTCTTCCCCCAAAGGCTCGACATAAGGCACAGACCTACCATCTATTAGTGGAATAATAATGCACTCCTTCTTGTTCTCAAAGTTGATGTATCCCTTGTTGAAGTGTAAATCAACATTATTCACATAACACCAAGGGCATCCAAGTAATGCTGGGAAATTATCTTCCTCGGAAAGTGCTAAGACTTCAAATTCCCCAGTGAACTTGGCCCCTTGAATGGTTATGGAAGCATCCTTTAAGACCCCAATGCACATAGCTTTAGTTCTATTTGCAATATACAACACATTTTAAGATGGCTACAATGGTGGTCACCCATCTAGTTCCACACATCCAGAATAATAATATTTACCTCTGCACCGATGTCAATTAGTATGCTACTCAAAATCCATCCATCAACTACCACATTCAAAGTGATCTCCTTGTCATAGTCAATACTATGAGGGGGAAAATTAGCATGCAAGATCTTCTTCTCACACTCGCATCTAGCGTGCAGTACCTTTCCTCTCAACCATTATCCTAACATGGGAATGATATTCTCCTGGCACAACATATTACATACCTCTTTGACATCATCCATATCCTTTAAAGCGACATCATCATTCTTCACATGTTCCCAACTTCCGTGACTACTCTATCAAGCATTGGATCTCCTGTTGCAAGCTCTTAATCACCTTCATAGTCTCTAGGTAAGCCTCCTTCTGATAAGTCAAATCAGGGTACTTCCCATGCAATACCTATTCTCTTTTAATGAGATGCCTCTTACTTTGGTATTTATCTAGCGCGTGTAGCTTCAGTGCATGTAGTTACTAATACAAGCTCCAACACAGGATTAGATGTTACCGTAGGTATGAACAGAGGTTCATTGCATGCTTTACACTAACCATTCACATGCGCCCTTGTTCCTTCTTCTAGTTATGGATTTGCTCATGTGATTATAAAACTCAGGGCACTCCTCATACTTATGTTTCTTTCCACACCATGAGAATTGCAGTAAATCGGGGCACTCGCGCTTGTAATGATCCCTAGATCCACAATTGAAAAGAAGTTCCATGGGGAAATTCACTCCTTCCTCGGTCACTGTGACACCCACGACCTCCGAATCTTCTGACGAAATATTCTTCCTCATTCCTTTTCCATCTTCATGCCCTTCATGCTGACGCCCCTCATTGTTCTTATAACTATTCACAATGCTGAGCCTGACACACACTAGTATCAATTACATCATGAATTTGGTCTATCAACCGGTAGTCCTTAGTGTCATTAGTAGTAGAGGTATAAATTTTACAATAGCATGACACATTCTTATGGATCGTGTGGTCGTAACAAAGGGAATATGCTTGGATCATGATCCCCGTGACATAGATTTCAGAGTCTACTGATTATGGCGTGCACTGAATTTCGAGGGAAAATATCCTCGGTGTGTCCTTCTACTTCACAATCGGAACACCAAATTCTGTTGTGACTCTCATTTGCACTGAATTCAAAGACAATTTATCAAGTTGCTTTTCCATAGAAGTAATTTTTACTTCCATAAAGGGACATCACCTCAGTATAAAGGCTCCCCACGGCCTCGTCATTGCACAAAGCAACTTCTAAGGCCTCACATGCAGATCCATGAAAGTCTTATGTGATACGCGTTCATTTGACATTGTGTTATTAAGTCCTCCAATGAACCATTGAGCATGCTAAGAGGGATGGATATAATAAGATAAATTTGACAAAAGAGTCTTAAAATATGCATCATACTCCCACACACTCTCTTCCATACCCTATTCAATCTCCTTGAGTACACTGATGATCTTTTTCTCAAATTCAGGAATATAAAATTCCACCAAGAATCCTTCACATAGCATTGTATAATCCCCTGTCATCTAATTTGGATCATATTTTTGGTACCAACTATCCACACACCCTTACAACATACTTATGAAATGGGTTCTCTTCTTCTCTAGGGTAGTGATCCCCTTAGCATGCCATAGAAATTCACACTTGTGTACATGTTTTGCAACATCCTCAACACCTTTATAATTAGGAAAATCAAGATACATCTTGTAAAATAACTATTGATGGGGTTGTGGTCCTTGTCCACCAAATCCAGAACCCTAATTTCCTCCTATGTTTCCTCCACCACCAGATCCACCAGTTCCACTAACCCCTAACCCTCTATATCCTTTGTATCCTCCTCCTGTAATAGGTATAGGCCTTGAGTTAGTGCTACTTTGCATTCTTGCCATTATACTAAACTGATCTCCAACAATCTGCGAAGTTGAACTACTTCCATATGTGATACCCACGTTCTGTGATCCCACACCTTGTCCAAATGACGTGCCTAACAAGATACCACACTAGATCATGTCCCTATCTCTACATATGACAAAACCATGATCTAGTCATGAACCTATGTTATTCTAGTTGAACAAACTATGTGGGGTGTTGAGACATGTCAACTATAACATAGTATCCTTGTAATGGATTATGTCATTACGAAGGTACTACACTGAAATTGGAGTGTGTCAACATCTAACTGAGTTTCCTCGTCTAGATGAACATACCTTAGATTGAAATTTAATATCTTATTAATCACTTCATTACAGATTAATTACAGCAACCTTACTGATTGAACTAGGTTCTTTAACCTATAGGGTTACAAATTGAAGTTGCATTTGAGGTAGGTGTGTAGATAAAATATGCTTCCTAACCAATTAATTACTTGTTATTCTTATTATACCACAACAACCTAAATCATGTTTTTATGAATAGATTTTACATTCATGGAAGTGTTAATTTATTTCTTACTTATTTCAGCCTTAGCTTAAATAAGTTCCAACTAAACCATTTATTTTATACTTCATGAAAATGAAGTCTAAATTCCCTTTTTACTTCCCTTATAGGAATTTTTAACTTTGACTATGGAAGTCTACTTAAGGAAGAACACCTTCCATTATTTACTTACATTAATAATGATTCTTTTAACAATATCTTAAGTTATGTCCATGATTTATTTTATGGAAAGTATATTTCTCTCCCCATATTAAGGGCTGAGTCCATTTATAATCATATTACACATTGTAAGTTATAATAATGGTTTAATATACATGCATCCATATAATTCAATCATAGACCTTTTTTGTAATGGTTGAGTATCAACTTAAGAATGTCAACTTTATAAGTTACATTACTATTAGAGAGAATAATACATCTAACAACACAGATTCCTACCCCAATCATTCCATATTATTTAAGTATATCAACTACCCTCCTTCATTAGGGTAATACATACCAATTCATCCCAATTCATGCCAAGAAGTTATTACAACAAGTAATATTTAGAATCATCATATCTTTTATTCATTAAGGAGGAGTGATACATTCAATAAATCCAAAACATTTCAAATATCTCAAAGTGTCAAAATAGCAATACCTAACCAATTCTTATTACAACTTTCATTTCCAACAATTGCATCTCAAATAATGAATCCACATTTCATCATAATTAAGATACAATCCCTTTAATAATAAAAATGTAACTTTATATACGTCTTTCTCCTTTCATCTTTTATGAAGTCCATATGTAAAATTGTTAGTACGGGTCAGTTCATTGAACTGAGCATGATAAGCACTATATCATTAAAAATATGTGCTTTTAACTAACCATTTCATAAAAAGAACTATGTTGTTCATGAAATAGTCCAAAAATTACAACTGAACTACATAAAGACTTAACCAAAAAGCATACAATCCAAGAAGAAGAGAGAGAGAGAGAGAGGGAATTTAAAGTTTCACAACAGTAAGGTTTGGTCTATCAACCTATCAACCTTAACTTTCCCTCATAAAACCCCTTTCATCAAAAAAAAAATTAAATAGGAGAGTTAAAGAAGAATTATCATTTCATCTTAACCTTACTCTCACTTTCCTGCAGCCAATTTAAGTTTCTTCAATCTGCTAAATCTATTTAACAAGAATAATATAAGATACATAAGATTATCTTTCATTTTTTATTCCATTTTTTGTGTAATAATAAATATAGCCTTCCATCTAATTGTCCCACTTACTCAAATTCTTCCTAAGTCTAAGATGGCATTAATCCTAAATAATATCATACGGACAAGTAAGGGTAACTAAATCATCATAAAACATTAAAGTAACCCCTATAGAAGCATCCTAAAATTCCTAGGTTCATATTAGCATCCAATCCAAGTTAGAAGTCATAGATAACATCATTCCGTCCATATCAAAAGTATAAGATTGATTTTATCAAGAAAATAAACTAAGATTCAGGCCTCATACTAGATACACATTCATTAGTATTCCAGAAAGGAGTAGATTGGTTTAAGTTAAGAACTTATACAAGGCTCGATACTCCTTCTAAGCATAACATAAACTTCAGTTTTTTTTCCTAAGGACATTAATAGACTAAACCTATCACATGGTCAAGAAGTGGTATAAACAAAAAAAAATTAGAGAAGGAACAGAAATGATACCTAATAGAAAAAATCCCCATCGTAAGATTGAAGAGTACATGAGAGTGATTGTAGTCTCCTCATCTATCCAAACTATTATGAAGAAGAGTAAAATTTCACATGCAAGATTAACGACAGACATATAACTGATTTTCGTATGAACTTCACAAGTTAGGTGTTGAACAGTGAAGAATAGTTCACATGCAACCAATCACTATCTAAAATAGAGGTTCACCCAAGTCTGAATTGGATGAGTACAAAAGAATCAGAAAAAGTAAAATGTAAAACAAACATCCAACCTTTTCCTTTATATGAACAAGAAATACTAATTCAAAAGATGGTTCTTTAAAAATTATTATGAATCGATTCACTTCCATAAAGCCCAGTGAAGGGAGGAAGTAAACAATAGAACTATAGGTCAAAACTGAAATAGACCACCTATAAATTTAACCATTTATAAGAAGGAAGATAAGCATACATGCATTCCTCAAAAAGATAGTCATTCAGTGATGATCAAAATATTAACTCAGACCTAAAAAGATATATTACTCAGCTCAAAATCCCATGTGGTTTAAGATAACTTGAGAAGTATACAACAAGGAAAAATGACCTTAATATATAGGAAAACCTGAATACCTTTGAAAAAAGAGCTACTACAACAATTGATACCCAAAAAGGGATTTCATACAAAAACACGAAGTGGGTTTCCTTAAACAACTTACAGTTTTAGGGTAAGTTTAAAATAGAATAACATTTCCACTGGAAATATCATCCATGAGACTCATTCAAAAGAAACATGTTATACCTCTAATACATTGGCGTATTGTCTACACAAGGGTTCCTTTAAAATATCCTTAAACAACATTAGAAAGAAGACAAGCAAGTCGATTCTGATAATTTCAAGATAGAAAAAAAAATGTTCAAAACATAGAACTCTTAACTTAAGTTTTCCCTCAGTTAGGAACAATGGTGGTCTTCAAAGTCTACTATAGCAAGGATAACAAACACAAACTAAATAATAATAAGATCTCAAGCAATAGTCAAGATATCCATAAATTTCCCTATTTGTAGTCTTCCAACAAAGATTATACAAAACATTTTCAACAAGATCCTCATAATCAAGAAAACCAAGATACATGCATGGCAAGAGCAACTTTTAGCTAAGATCACCCAAAAGATATCAGCTCTTTTTCAAGCCTCTATTTAAAGATTAAAGAAAAATCTAGTTTACTCAAAAGTATGGAAACTATACTCCCAAAACATAATTTCCACGATCCAAGCAAAATTGATAATGCATCCAGAAAAGCAACACAATACCTTGAAGCATAAGAATTTCAATCACAAAAACAAAACCAAAATATTTCCTTAAGAGAAGAGTTGTTTTTATGAACATCTAAGTAAAAGCATAAGACTTAATGGATAGGGCCTATCATGCCTTATAGAGCTCCAGTCTTCTCTGTTTCATAGAAAATCTCCAAGAAGAGCTTCAATTTTTCCCCTTGAAACACCAACAATTCTTGAAACCTTATTCTTCTCGTTCTTATATTTTTTTATAGTGATAACTTCCTCATTTAAATGCCATGCAAGGCAATATTATTCATTCAAGGATTCGAACTAAAGCACAAAAACCACATGCAGAGCTCAAGCTCGAAGACCAAATGACCAAAACAAAAGCAAACCCCTCTTTCTTCTTCCTAGGTGGTTTTCACCAATTTCAAAAATATTAAATGTAAAATAGGACTTTCACTCCTTCCATTTCTCCTACCACCGCCACCTCTATTTCTTGAAATGACTAAGTTCAAAATTACATGCATCTAAAACTTGGTAGAGATTCCAACTCATTCCCCCAAATTTCCTCATGCCTTCACCAAATTTGGCAAATCAAAAGAGATAATACCACATTAACTTCCTAATAAATTTATAGGATTTGATGCCATCAACCTTCCCCTTCCTAGGTCATCCCATAGTCCCCTTTTAGGTTATCCAAATATTATGTTAGGTTTGACATTAGTTTAGGAACTAACATAGGTCCTTAGGTCTATGTCTTTAGTCATATGTCCCCTTTAACATCCCATATTAACAAAATAACTTAGTAACTTAGGTTAGGCTACACTTTTAGGATAAAGTTCCTATTTTAGGAACATAGTGTAATTAGGTTCCATGCTCATAGTAAAAATTACATCTCACTTAACAAAAGAAGGACTAAATTAATACACAGATCCAATTATGAAGCAGAGATCCATGGAGATCAAATCATTCATGACCTTCGTTTATTCAAAATACAGGAGCCTTTCATATGTCTAACTTGGTCATTATGACTTCAAGGTTTATAAGTTGGAAGCATACCTTGGATCAATGAAATTGATCCAAGGTAATGTTGTTTTGGATCCCCACGAAATATGAAACTGAAACTCAATTTGTCATTCCCAAGCAGTGAATTATTCTACATAATAAAAGGTAAATAGATTCATTTTATATTAAGCATAAACATGGTAGAATTGTACCTATTTCCACAGATAACATATTACCTACTACAAACATGATTGTATAGATCATAAGAGTAAACCCTCTTAAGAAAAGAATCACATTTCAACATTTTCACCTTCCAAACAAAATTCATCATAGATATTAGCCATGTTGGAGGTGTTACATGAATTTTTTCCCTGTAATTTCATGCCCAAGGGAAGTTAGAGTTCAAGACTTTGCCATTTTTTCATACACTGCCTAAGAAAGGATTGAGTGTTGAGCACACTTTGATAGAAGACTTGGAAGACACGCCAAGCTATTTTGGGAACAACTGGAAGATCAAGCATCATGTGGAGTTAAAGATAATAATAGGATTAGATCTAGAGTTGATTATAGGTAATCTATTATTAGCGAATCTTACATACTTTTATAGTTTCTTTTGCAGTGGAACATGGCAATTATTATCATGCATCCTATTTTGAGATTCAATGAGTATTAAAGGGAAATCCCCCACTATAATATATATATATATATATATATATATATATATATATATATATATATATATACATATATATACATATATATATATACACATACATACATACATATATATATATATATATATATACATACATACATACATACATACATACATACATATATATATGTGTGTGTGTGTGTGTGTGTGTGTGTGTGAGTGTGTGTGTGTATGTATATATGTATATATATATATATACATATATACATACATACATACATACATACATACATATGTATGTATGTATGTATGTATGTATGTATGTATTGATTTTCACATCTTAGAGAGATACCATGATCATTGTATACTAGATTGTTACAGAGTTATGTTGTTGGTATACTTGCGTGCATGAATTTGTGATCATTATTATGATGTATTCATCTATTGTGTTTTGATGGATTAATATAATGGATCATTGTGAGTGGATATTAGTTGTTGATATATCTATTACTAGTTATTGTATGGTAAATATTATTTTTATCCTTATTTGATTCATTATGCACTATAGTTGTGATCTAGTTCATGTTATACTTTACCTTTAATGACTGGTTATGTGTAGGGAATACTTGTGTAATCATACTAACACCTTGATAAAATTGGTATTAAAAGAGGGACGTGGTACCTTTACATGCTTTAGGTGAGCACTCATATCTGTCTGAGTGATGGGCCAGTGCATATAGGGTTTTAAGTAAGAAAACAGACTACATTTTGGTTTCATTGTCAAGACCTCTTCTCAAGTTGTTCCAAGGATGTTGTATGATGAAGACATATCGGTTGACTTTAGCCAGCATTAAGAGTTGGGTTAAGGATTTAGAAGAATATTTTTCTCACAGATATAATATTTGGCTTGATTTTGATGCGCGCACGTGGGTTGAAGAAAAATTGTATCATGAACTCTATGAGACATTCTTCTATTGTTTTCTTATATATTTGTATGAGTTGCTAGTAGCATACGCATCCAAGAGAAATTAGAGGTATAAAATAATTATTTAGACACAAGAATATTACCAAACTCTTCACGATGTTGTTTTGACTTGGACACACATTGTAGAGCATTGGAGGAGTGTTGTTTTGTATAGTTACACATTAGAGTATGTTGTTTCTACTTATTCCTATCTAGATTTTATCGAGTTCTAGTTCTTGCGTGAACCCAGAGGATCTTATTTGTGCGATATCCCTTTAGCAATAAATATTCTTATTGTAACTTTAGATTTGGAAAAATGAACTATGGGTACCTAAACCCTACCATGAGCAGGGTTAGGATCAGGTGTGGTGAAATATGGTGGACCTTACGGTAGAAAGTCATAGAGAAGAAAGGTAGCTTAATTATAATGATTCATAGGAGAGGTAATTAGCGATGAAGCATGCTATTGAGGAGTCTGTGGAGTTGTGGATGATGATGTCTCATTTAGGTTTTAAGGCTCACGTGGAAGATGTGGAGCAAGAGCATCAGGATATCCCCCACTTAGGAATTCACAGTGGAGAATCCCCTTCAAATTTTGATGAGAGTGTGTCTGATGAAGAAATATCAAGGACCATAGGCGCGCATATTATCCCACCTAGTGACCTTTCCCTTACACTTGGTGTTCCATTTCCCTAAACATTTGTTGAGAAAAAGGATAGTGTTGGTGATAAAGTAGAAATAGGTAGATTCTATTTTATGTTGAATACAAAAGTGCAACAGACAACATCAATGGCATCATAGGCAACAGCATCTTTTTTTTAGAGGACTAATTGGAAGATTATTTTCTTGCACGTCATCAGGACAGAGTGTAGGCATGTAGAACATGGGTAATACATCTAGAAGTAGCACAACTTCCTAGACTGTGGGAGTTCAATTTAGTACAACAATTTGAACACAAAGTAGCTCATCTTCTGGTTTGATGCCTTCTACAAGAGGTGGATGAAGAGGATCAAGAGGTTTGGGATCTAGTGGATCTAGTGGTTCTGGAGGTGAAGGGAATACTGGAGATAATATAGGTTTTAGATCTTGTGGGCATGGTTTACACCAGCCGTAGAAATTCTATTATTATATGTCTCTTTGCCTACCAAATTACATAGGTATTGAGGATATATCTAAGCATGTGTACATGTGTGAGATAACATGGCACATGAAGGGAATTACAGCTCCTGAGCGTAAGCAAAACAAGTTTTCTATTACTTTACAAGGGAGTGCACATAGTTAGTATAGAAATTATGATCTAAATTAGACTATTGTATATTACAACGCATTGTGTAATGCTTTCTTGGCTGAGTTTCATATACCTGAGTTTGAACATAAAAGCATCAGTGCGTTGAAGGATATTAAGCAGGGCATGGCTGAGAGCATAACAAAGTAAGATGCACATTTTAAAACTTTCCTATCAAATTTATCTTATGATATTCACCTTAGCCAGCATACATAGTGGTTTGTTGGTAGTTTGATCACACCTTTCAAAAGGGTACTCTTGCACAAGATGTTTACAGATCTGTGTAAGGATTTGGAGGTATCTCTACATACTGAGTTAGTTGGGAGTGTAGACATTGGAATTAGCTCATTCTTGGAGGTACAGATTACATATATGGTGAAACAATTGAAGAAACTATCTGTCAATTCATCTCATGAGATGTGTAATGGTATTTTGTGTATAGATTACAAGGTGAAAGGACATACCAAGGATAGTTTCCCTCGTAATTCAGCATGTGCCATGTTGTTATATTATGAGATCTTTCACTTAGATCATGATTCAAGTAGGTTCCCCTTAATTGCATTGCACGATCCGAAATAATGTGTCTTATTACTATAAGATTTGTGAATCCCACACTCATGACATGAAGAATTGTAGATTGATTTATCAAATTCATAATGCCATCAAGACTCGTGTATGTCAAACTAGTGTTGTTAATGATTTTGAGGAGCAAGGTGAACATCATAATAATAACCATAATAAATTTCACTGTGATGGAGGTGGTAGAGGAAGAGATTACCGATGTGGGTATAAAGGTCATGGTCATAATAGAGGTAGAGGTGATTTCCTGTGAGGAACCTTTTTTACATGCAGATCCCCTGACCATTATAGGCACAAATTCCCTTATAACATAGTTTTCTCATGGTGCAGAAAGAAACATAAGTTTGAAGACTTTTCTGAGTTATATGAGCACATGAGTAATAATTATAAGAATAATGATAAGGGCATGGGAATGATTAAAGTGTGGTGTGTTGTGGAAGATTGTTGGATGTTGAAGTTAGCACCTGATCCTGAGATGCTACATGTGTTAGTAACTACACTCACTGAGGCTACACATGCTTGTGAGACTTCGAAGCATAAGCCTATTATTACAAACAAAGAGGTGATAAATGCTAAGTATCCAGATCCTTCCCGTTAGAAGGAATTTTATCAGGAGACTATGGATATTAGTAGAAACTTGGAGGGTGAGATACAATGCTTGAAGGAGCAGTCACAGAAATTGGAGTAGGAAAATGTAGTTGAGTTACCTCATAAATATTTTCAAGACTTGAAGGAAGTTTATAAGATGTTGCACCAAGAAAACATCATTCCTATGTTAGGGGAATGGTTGAGGGATAAGGCACCACATGTTGGATCTAATCACCAAATACATATATTGCATATGAACTTACCTCCTCACAATCTTGAATATGATAAAGAGATCACCTTGAATGTAGTTGTTTATGGGTGGATATTAAGTAACATACTGATTGATACATGTACAGAAGTAAATTTACTCACTTTGGATGCATGGAATCAGATGGGGAGACCACCGTTACAAACATCTTCAAATCTGTTGTATATGACGAACTAGACTAGAGCCACACCCATTGGTGTTTTGAAGGATGCTATTATCATGATATAAGGGACCAAGTTCACTAGGGACCTTAAGGTCTTGGTACTTGCTGAAGAATATAGTTTTCCAGCCTTATCTGGGCACCCTCTGTGTTATGCAAATAATTTTTATTTGCACTTCAATAAAGGGTACATCAGTTTTGAGAACAAGGAGGAGCATGTAATTATTCATTTGACAGATGGAAAATTTGCACCATATGTAGAACCATTGAGTGAAGAGGGTCTGAATAGGATATATGTGTATATAGTTAGATATCCTGAAGTGCTTGAGGTATATAAGTAAGTTGTTATTCATTCAAATGATATTAAGTCTATGAGGGATACAACCAGTGTTTCCTATGATAACTAGGCACATGGAATGTATGAAATGGTCAAAAGGGATATCAAGTACACAGTTAGGTGCATGATTAGGCCATGTGTTATTCATCATTTGGGTCATAACCAAGAAACTCAGTATACTATTGAAGGGAACCCCGATGTATTTATGTGTGTCATTAAAGCCTAGTGATCGGATGAGGGTAAAAAAAGGAATTTGTTGATTTATACCCTACACGAGAAAGTTGCGAGTTGGTGTACTACACACAAATATAACATTTTTGAGTGGTAAGAAATGATAATCACCTTCTCTACTAGGTTTCTTAGGAGTAATGTACCTTCTCAAATATGTGAATTTCATGGCAAGGATTCTGCTTCGCATCACATTCATAAGTGTGAGAGACTCTAGATGGAGATGCAGGAGGCCTTTTCACCATCACTTTGGGTACACAAGTTATATGCCAATCTAAGTGGCTATGTGTTGGCATGGTATGTTCTTGCAAAGTTAAAAAGTGCAATAGTGAATTGAAAGAATATGACCTCATGTATGATTCATACCTTTGATTATTTTTCTACTAAACCTCCAATGAATGAAGCATTACAAATTATAAAGCACCTTACGATGGGGGATAGTGCAAAGGCTGAGGATATCATGTTAGATATGTTTAGGGAATTGAACTTAGAGGCACACTTTGACAAAGAAGAGATAGATGAAGTGCAGCTTGGGCGCGCCTAGCTGGAAAAAGAGAAGGGTAAGCTAGTTTACATGATTGATGATGAATAAGTAGATAATGTATATGTTGACCACATTATAGGTACGCACAAGGTCTTGGATGGTGCTAATGAGAAGGCATGAATTATTGTGAGCCTATAAAAATGAAGAAGGTTAACATTGGGACAGATACATAACTTGAAGAGGCCATTAATGGTGACAATTGGTCTGAATAAGAGGTGGATAAGATAATTGAGTTATTGCGCGACTTTAAGGACTTGTTTATGTGAGGCTATCATGAGTTGAAGGGAGTACATACCTCTTTGGACGAGATGAGGATCAATTTAAAGGAATGTGTATGCCTAGTTAGGAAGAGGTCATACAGGATGAATCCTAATCTGCACATCAAAGTTAAGGAAGAGATTGATAAGATGTTGAAATCTAGAATCATTGAGCCCATTGAGGATTCAAATTAGGTTATCCCTATGGTGATTAGCATAAATAAATATGGTAGGATATGGATCTGTGTGGACTATAGAGATTTGAATGATGTGTGTGTCATAGATATTTTCCCACACCTTTTATTGAGGACATCTAAGAAGGCATTGCAGGGTGTGAGATTTACTCTTTCACCGATGGATTCTATGGTTATCATTAGTTTCAGAATGCTAAAAAATATCAAGAAAGGACAACTTTCACCACTGAGTGGGGAATTTTTACATACATAGTTATGCCTTTTGGGCTGAAGAATGTATCGATAGTCGTTTTGTGTATTGTGATGCAAGCATTTGAAAATTTTATACATAAGTTCTTACAGGTCTTATTGGATGATTGGACTATATATGGGCTAGTAAAGGATCATTGTGACAACTTGATACTTGTGTTTGAGAGATGTAGGAAGTTAAGCATATCCTTGAATATTAAGAAGTGTATCTTTTCTACACCCTTTGGAACTTTGTTGGGACACATTATATGTAAGGAATGTTTGTTGGTATATCCTGCTAAGGTCACAGTTATTTTGGGCTTAGAGGAGCCTACCAATCAGAGTGAGGTGTGTGGGTTCTTAGGACATACAATTTATTACAGAAATTTCATTAGAGGATATGCTAATATTTCCATTCCCTTGGAAGAATTGTTGATAGGTAAGGGAAATTTTCATTAGGATGAGGTGAAACAGCTAACATTTGAGACATTAAAGAAAATACTTGCTTATGTGCCCATCCTACACTTTCCTTCTTGGGATAAACCATTTCATGTACATGTTGATGCCTCTGGCATGGCCATTGGTACAATGTTAGGATGACCTGGTGATGGGATTGTTGATCATCCTATCTATTTCGTGAGCAGAAAATTAACACCAGCTGAACAAAATTATATAACTATGGAGCTTTAAGCATTGTCCATGATTTTTGTGTTACACAAGTTTAGACAATATTTTTTGGCAAATCCCTTTATATTTTATAAATTTCACATGGCACTTAAGTACTTGGTCAATAAGCATGTTTTTGCAGGGGCGCATATGTCAATGGATTCTCTTGTTTCAGGAATTTGACTTTATAGTCGTGGTAAAACTAGGAAAGAGCAATTTCATACCAGATCATTTGTCAAGGATTCACTCAGGTGAGGATGTACAGAGCATTGAGGACACAATTCTAGATGCACAATTGTTCAGATTGAACCACACACCCTTTGACTAAGAATATATTACTATGTTTTTACGTACTGGTGTAGCACCTTAAGGGATAAAGAGCTTAGAGAAGAAACAACTCACCATACATGTCATGCCTTACATGTTGATTAGTGGATATTTTTAAAAACTAGGTCAGGATGAGGTTTTTCAATGGTGTGTACTTGAGCATGAGCATGAAGCTATTATAGAGGAAGATCATGGCAGAATTGTTGGTGGGAATTATGCAGGTAATGTTATTACGTGCAAGGTTCTACTAGATGGTATTTTGTGGGAAACACTATATAAGGACTGTAAGGAGTATGCCATGGCATGTGATCACTGTCATTGCCTTGGGAAACCTGAGAATATAGATGAGATGCCTTTAAGGCTGATTGCAAGTGTAGAACCTTTTGAAAAATGGGCAATTAAATTTTTGGGTCCTATTTCACCACTGGCGTGCAGGACTGGGTCGCACTATATTATTACATTTATAGATTATCTAACAAGGTGGGAAGAAGCATCACCTACGAAGGATTGCACTGAAGCTACAATAGTAAGGTTATTATGGGAAAGCATTATCATCATGTATGTATGTAATTTAAGCTTGAAAATTGATCACGGCACACACTTTTTGAATGAGACTATCAGAATATTATTGGATGAGTTTACGGTGTTGCTTCATAAGACAACACCCTATCACCCGCAAGATAATGGTACAAGTAAGGCTTTCAACAAGATATTGGGACATACATTGACTAAATTTTGTGATTTTGGGAGAAAAGACTGAAATTATATAGTCTTTGTTGTACTTTGGGCATATATAACCACTTACAAATGTTTGAACAAAGCCACCCCTTTCAGTTGGTGTTTGGCACAGAGGCTATTTTAACAATGGAATTCATGTTACCCTCCCTCCGAATTGCATGTGTAGGAGAACTAGATTATGAGAAAGCACTTGAAAATCATATAGATAAATTGATGCAGTTATATGAGAGGAGCACCATCACACATCAAAGCTAGAAGACAAAAAAGGCTAGGTAGAAGGCATGGCACAATAGGCATATTAAAAGTAAACAAGTTTAGGTTGGACAGATGGTTCTTCTTTATGACTCCAATTTTTTGTGTCACCCTGATAAATTGAAGCTGCATTGGTTAGGACCATATGAGGTGACATATATATTTGATTCAGGTGCTTTTCAGTTGCAGGATTTAGATGGAACATGGTTTTCCAGTTATTTCAGTGGGAATAGGTTGAATCCTTACTATAAATAAGTCTTCTTGGTGATTGTAATAAGGTAGTGTTTCCACATAGCTTATATTCCCTTTCATGTATTTTCTTTATTTTTGTTTCCTTTCATCGTCACTATACTTTTTCAATTTAGTTCATTTTTTTTTTGTAATAAGCATGCTTGCATGCCAATAATAAATTACTATCCGTTGAATTCATACACAGAGGATTGTGCTTACTTTTAGTGTGGAGTGGATCAAAAAGTGATTAGTACCTTGATGTATATTGGTGTGCATTATGAAATTACAGGTGCTTAGAGTAAAAATGGTTATAAAAAGAGTTCTAAGAAATGTGCTCCAATTGAGGACCACGCATAGATAGATGGATGTGAAGTGTAACGCAAGGTAGGTTGCACCATAGGAAACTACTTGGTATGAGGCACATTAGATAGTTACTTCGGTGCATGGAGGCATGTGTGATGAAATTTGTGACCAAGAAGTAATGGGAACACCAGAAGGTTATGACTGAGGTGTGAAAAAATAAGGCGCGATGTGTGGAAGAATGAAGGAGTAGAATTAATTCAGCATATGGTGGTGGTTGAGAAGTAGTTAATGTGGAAAATTTTGAAAAAAAAAACCTATAAGATTTGGTGCTTGTAACATTATTATTACCTTACAACCTTTGTGCTCTTGAGTTGTGAAGTGCAAAGAAGTGAGTAGTGCGATGAGTGAGTTTTTGAACGATAAACTAGGTGAATTCACAACACCGCACTGACAGATCTCCATGGAAGAAGTTTGTTTGAGATATTTGGTTGCTTATAGAAGGTTGGTTTGTGTAGTTAGGGTTTTGAGAGGGCATATTTAAAGCTAGGGAACACTAGGTCATGAGAAATCTAAGGAACCACAGGAGATCATGAGAGTACAGGGGCAAGGTAGTGAAAGATTACAAATTTCAAAGCACATTCTTGCTAAGCAAAGTAAATGGTACCAAGGAGAGCTCTAGTCATTAAGAAGGAAACTGAGGAAGAATCACAGGAGTGGTTTGTAGAGATGTAGTATCTAGAGGAAGTGATTAAACGAAGTTTGTGGCCATCACAGTAAACCAAATGTAAGATTAATGATTTCAATCACCGAACACACAAAACCTTGAAGGATATTAGTGCAGAGACTGTACGTAAGAAAAATAGGACTACAAAAGGAAAGAGGGTTATGTATAACTCGGTATACAAATTGATGGAGAGCATCAGAGTTATACAACTATATAAGCTGCCATAATTTGGAAAGCCTGATCAGTTGTACCTATGGCTGATGTCACATGTACATGAAGATTTATTCTGCTTCATGCAGAGGAGGATGCGAATTACAAAAAATTCGGTCAGTAAAGTTACAGTTCTACGTGAATCTGGTTCAAAGATTACAGGATATTTTTTAGCTGATGAGGGAGTAGAGGCGACAACCACCTCATTCCATTACTACAAGGGAGGTTGAGCATTTAATGTCACATTAATAGAAGACTTGGTTACAAGGGTAGAGCCGCACCTAGTCGGCTATAAGTTGGGTGCCTCAGAGAGGTGGACAGAAGTTAACAAGCACTAGTTACACATATCACATAAGATGGCGAATAATACTTACTATAATATTACATGATACATTACGGAGAGCTTAGTGGTAGAAGCGTGTACCCGGGCAAAAAATGTGAGAAAATAACTTGGGCACCATCTTATTATTAATCATGTTTAGTGAAATCAATGTGCCCGATGGGCCAAAGGAGTATCCCATGGAAAATAAATCCCCTGTGAATAATTTCACCAAGTATACATGGCATGGCTCAATTTCGAATACTTATATGCAGCACAAAGAGAAATGGTTCAAGAGGATGCATCAAGTGTTTGAGGGAGAGTGGTACATACCGCATGAATTACTTAGTGTTTTGGGAGAGCAGACAGATTTAACAGCATACAATCATTTCTACTTGGCACACTTCTACATGAAGACAGGAAAGAAAATCCCAAGGTGTAAGTTACCATTCATGTTTACTATTATCTAATTTCCTCCACCGTCCGCTAAAATTAGATAACAGACATATTCCTACTGGATTGACCAAGTAATTTTTAATATTCTTGTAGATTCAAGTCCCACCAGGAGTCAAGCCTTTAGAGATATGGGGAAAAATACTTATCTGAATCAACAATAAAAAACTAAGTTAGGACAAGCCAACTTGAGAATGAGTAGTAGGCTCGCGTATGGTGCCTAGTGTCAATCCGGTGCACCTCTAGAAATTGAAGGGGGTAATGAAGCCTCAAAATTCCATGGGGCTTACACATGGATTCAACTATAAGGGTCTTATCTAAAAAAGGTTCTTCGCATTAATATGTAGAAATTCAATTACTTACCCAAAGAGAGAGTAGAGAGCTCGAGGAAGGTGTCGCTTGTCAGTTGAGCGCACTTCCAAAAGATACAAAGAAAATAAGAGACATTAGAGATGTGCTTGACTTCCACATGGATCTTGCAAAAAATGGACTCCAATTTCAAAGTAGGTTTCAAAAGATTGTTGACAAGCCAAATATCATGTATGGGCAATTATGAAACCCATCTAGAAGTTTTAAACGTTGAGATTTTTTCAAAAGGTAAAAGGAAAAAAATCACTTGGCTTGTCCTTTCAGCAATAGAGTTAATCCATAGTTCTTTGTAAAGAGTGTGAACCTATGAATACTCAATTTTTTCACCTACACTCGAGGGGTCATTTTAACATAACAACATAAAAATAGGTTCTTCCATAATCGTGAGCTGAAAACCCGATGCATAACGACTGAGAAGTTCATATATGTAATAAAGATTTGAAAGGATGTTCCTTAAAAGGTGAATCCACTTCAAGGGAGTCAGTTGCAAAATAGTTAAAGATGTATTAAATGGGTATGGCTCTCACTCCTTAAATAACATATCATGGGGAAGTGTGAGATAGATCTCGCAAATGTATTTCTCTCACTTCACACCATTTACCATAACTTACAAGTAGTTAGAAGATGGTTCAGGAATTATCTTCTTCTTTTCCTATATATTGTAATTAGATATTTCATAATAGATATTGGGAGTTATTTAATTCTTCTTTCCTATCTAAGTTCCTCTTCTGTAAAAGGCAAGGGTCTTGAGCTCTATCCTTCTCTCTAATAACTGTAATAGCACTCTTTTTACCTCTTATCTATTATTATACTATGCACATTTTTGGAGTAATATAATATGCCATGTGGTGCATTTTTTCCATCCTTTGCATATCTTTATTGTCTCTAATAGCCTTTATTTTGATGTTGGTATATTGTGCATGCACGTATAATTTTATTATTGGTTTCAAAATTTGTGCTTAGTAGTTCAAAGTGGTGTTCTATGTGAATCTATCTTTGGACTATGGTACATTTCATCCACCCTTTTCATTTCTCTCCTTTCCCCATTTTGGGAAACTAGATTTTTGATTAAAAAATATTCTTTTGGTATATCACCTTAGTTATTTTTCACATTTTCATCTCATTTTTTGTTATCCTTATCCTTTATGTAGAGAAGAGATAACTTCTTTAAAATCTAGAGGTTACCTTACGGGAAACCTCCTACTAGCCTAAGGTATCCAACGACTCTGATGGTTCATCCGCAAAGATAATCATCAGTACTTTTCCTAGCATGCTTAGTAGGACATCAAAGCAAAAAAACCATTTCACTTCATCGATTTGGTGTGTTCTTGGTGAGATTCAGCCTTTGGAGGCACACACGAAGCACATCTGGTGACTTCATAGGGTCCAAATGATATGTTCTAAAATGTTGCAAACCTTTCTTTCGTATTTCTTTCCACATCTCTCATTTTCCTTCATTTTATGAAATTGTGTAATCATGAATTCATTCCCGCAATGGAATTCACATTTTCAACGGTATTATTAGTATCGAATGAGCTTCACACCTTCTCCAAACCAACATCATAACCAGTTTCAAAGTCACTATGCCAACCCATAGCAAAGCCAAGACCTGTTTGGCTATGAGACCAATCAAAGAGTTAGGTACACATTTGGTGACTACGGTCAATTGGAAGATGTTGGTTTACTAGAGAAGATAGCACAAATAGAGATAGGCATGGTTCAATCTTAGGCTACAGCACAAATAGAGGCATTTAGAACAAGATGTAGGGCACCTTGTCCATGGGAAGGCCATGTTCCTAGGCACTATAGCTTGTAGGAGAAGCTTGGATTCTTAGAAGAAAAATTTCCTTCACTTATGTAGTGAATCGAAGGTATTGAATCATATGGGCAAAGCATGAGACAGCCTTATCGATGGGTAGGTCAATCACCAACTCTTTTTTCATCTCCCATCCCACCCCAAGTTTTACCATATCATACCACTCCAAATGCCAAGTTCCCTTCTCCATATCCAAGCCATCCATCCCACCCCCCCTTTTCTTTAAGAAAGTATACCCCCCATACAAATAAGGAACAAATCCAAATACAAAAGAAGAGGAGCATATAGTGAGAAGTGAATCAAATTCAGAGGGTTTGATTCATGATTTGGATGCTCAAGAGACTACAGATCCCTCCCTCATTCATCCTCTCCACAAATCAGAGTTTCTGGAAGGGTTTGGGCCAACAGGCTTCATGTTTCAAGATGGATCTATACATGATGGAGAATTTACAAACTCAAATACCATCATATAAGAGGGGGAGACCTTGGAATAACAGGATGATGATAAGCTCGATTGCTTATCATATTTGGGGGGATGTCTCGATGAAGAATATCCCATGGAAATTATAACCTTTTCTACTTCAACGACCCCGCAAAAAAATTAGTCTGCTACTCATGACAATTCCCCTAAATCAAATTTAAAGGCTCTAGAAAGAGATATCATTGAAATATTTTTTATTTCCACCAAAGAGTCTAGATTTTCCAGTGAAGCTACTAAAAAGGGGGAGGAGAAAAAAGATAAGGATGACACCATTTAGGAAATTTTGCAAAAAGGTCTCATCTGAAAGGTTGAAATTCATAACAACGGGAAAGAACAGAAGATCGAACCATGCCCCATCAATATTTTAGCCTCGTCAGATCCAAAAGAGAAGCCAACTCCGGTCATGCTCACTTTAGAGCATGAGGATAATATTCAAATCCCCAAGGGTCACCTGTAACACCTCTAACCAAATGATAAGCATCTTGAGGAGGTATTCTTTTTATTTGTTAATACCTTGGGTACAAGGGTGGGAGGTAACTTTTCACTCTTGTTACATGCCATAATCATTGCTAAATTAATTGCATGGCCACACTTTACAAGGAAGGGAATTTATTTCTCCCTTCCTCTTTCAGGTTTTGTTTAGATTTTCCCAAGTCTGGTTAACGTAGGAGTAGGGGTATATTTCTTTCAAAAATATATATATATTTTGCACGCTCTGCATGACTCACTTTAGGTATGTATGATTTATTTTTGTATAATCATGTGTTTGTATTACTCCAATAAAATTACACCAGACCCTCCAAGATTTAAAGTAGGGGAACTCACATTTGTTTGTAACAGTTGTAAACTTCAATTCAAACAAATGTAGAGAAACTAAAATTAGTCAAGGAGGTGACTTTTCTAATTTTCAATTTTCTACTCTCACAAAACAAGTTTCAAAGTTTTATTATGAGAGTAGAAAGGTGCAAGGATCAACTAGTGGCTACAGAATCTCAACAACACTTCGGATACTTCAAACCAAGGTTTAGATCAGCTCATAACATAGTTCTTGGGTCCAATGAATAGTGGGAGATTGTGGGTTTGTTCCATTTATTAGGGTAATGGTCCTCGTTAGTCACCAAACTATAATCTAATTTCCTACGTTTCCCACTAAAATTAGATATCAAGCAAATTCCTACTAGATTGACCAAGTAATTTCTAATATTCCTACAGATTCGAGTCCCACCAAGATTAAATATTTTGGTGATATGGGGAAAAATACTTAGCCGAATCAACGATGAAAAACTAAGGTGAGACAAGCCAAGTCAAGAATGAGTAGCGGGCTTGTGGATGGTGCCATGTTTTAACTCAGTATAGCTCCAGAAATTGAAGGGAGGAATGAAGCCTCAAAATTATTTGGCTTGTCCTTTCAGCAACAAATTTAATTCACAATTTCGTGTAAAGATTGCAAACCTAGAAATACTCAATTTTTTCACCTACACTCGAGGGGTCATTTTAACAGAACAACATAAAAATAGGTTCCGCTAGAATCATGATCCCAGAACCTGATGCATAATGATTGAGAAGTTCTTATATGTAATAAATATTTGAAGTGATGTTTCTAAAAGGTGATTCCACTTCAAGGGGGTTGGTTACAAAATAGTTAAAGATGTATTAAATGGGTATGTCTCTCACTCCTTAAATAACATATCATGGGGAAGTGTGATATAGATCTCACAAATCTATTTATGTCGCTTCACACCATTTACCATAACTTAAAAGTAGTTGGAAGATGGTTTGGGAATTATCTTCTTCTCATCCTATATATTGTAATTGGATGTTTCATAATAGATATCGAGAGTTAGTCAATTCTTCTTTCCTATCTTATTTCCTCTTCTATAAAAGGCAGGGGTCTCGAGCTCTAGCCTTCTCTTTGAGATTTTTAATAGCACTCTTTTTGCCTCTTATATGTTGTTGTACTGTGCACATTTTTGGAGTAATATAATATGCCCTGTGGTGCATTTTTTCCATCCTTTGCGTATACGTAGTCTCTAATATCCTTTATTTCAATGTTGGTATATTGTGCATGCTTATAGTGTTATTATTGGTTTCAAAATTTGTGCTTAGTAGTTCGAAGTGGTGATCTATGTGAATCTATCTTTGGACTACGATGCATTTCTTCCACCCTTTTCATTTCTCACCTTTCCCCATTTCGGGAAGTTGAATTCTTAATTAAAACATCTTCTTTTGGCATATAACCTTAGTTTTTTATATTTTCATCTCAGTTTCTGCTATCCTTATCCTTGATACAAAGAAGATCTAGCTTCTTTAAAATCTAGAGGTTACCTTAGGGCACATGTCCCACTAACCTAAGGTATCCAACGACTCTTATGGTTTAGCCACAAATATAATCATTAACATTTACTGCTTGTTACTTTCAAGACTCGGTGAACATCTCACACAAGGTGTGTAAATTGTAGTTTGGTGTTGATAAGGTGAATGTAGATATTCATATTTTGTGCAAGACATATGTCTACCCCAATAAGGAAACATATGTAGAGATAATGGAGTTAGATAACATTGACATTACTCTAGAGGTCATAGTTATAGGAAAGATTGATCCTGCGCGTGTGTATGTTTACCTAAGGCCATGGTTTAAGGAAGGTAAAGTTTTTGTCATAGAGGACTTATCTTTACCAATTCCTCCAAAGGGTAGGTAGACTTGAAACAAATATTTCTCTTAAACAAACACCCCCGGGCAAGAGAAGTAGTGCTTGGAGAATGTTCTAGAGAGAGGAAGAGCAAGAGGACAATACATCACTTGATCATGGGAGAAGACAATTACACAGAAGGAACACAGGTGCATATGTTGGTGTTGGCCCCTCACATCTGCTAATAAGATAACCATTTTTAATGCCTATTAAAAATTCTAAGGGAGAAATAAATAAAATGTGCAGGTATGTGCTAATAAAGGACAATGATGAGTAGAAGTCCTCACATAGGAGTGTGCACAAGTTTGTTGCCATACCTAGCCTGGAGGTGCAAGATTTTAAATAGAAAGGTGGCAAGAAACCATTATTTGATGAATATATCCCTAGTGTGAGTATGTATGTGCCTAGAGAAGAAATTTTCATTGGTGGAGATACGGAGATTGAATAAAATTTTGTGCACCCGACCAAGGGACCTGAGGGTGATGATGAAGTAGAACAAAAGAAAGGTGCTAGAACACAGGATCATATAGGTGAGCACATTGGTGAGTAAAGGGAAGAAGAGGTGGTGTAGGCGTAGAACCTTGGGTACATTGATTACCTAAAAATATTATTCGTGTTAGGTTCTAGAGCACCATTAATAGTGATAAGTTATATGCATGAGAGTTGATGGACCCAAAAATACTTTTGATACTCTTATCATCTAATTTTCTTGAATGACTACTATAATTTTAAACATTGGACAATACACATACTAGGTCTATATTTTCTTTCATCTACTTTAAACATCTCAGACACTACCACCCATTAGGGACAGGAGCACCCAGGAACTACTATCCCCTTTAGGTGCTTCTTTAATTTTCCCTCCTTTTCTCAAATTTGAATTACAACATCATTTGTTATCTTATCTAAATTACTACCCATCACTTTAGGTCTACTTTTTTTGTTTGTTAATGATGATATTAAAACAAGGGAATCATAAATATATACATGACTTAATCATAATTATTGGAGACAACTTGGACTATTACTTACTATCTACTACTTGGGAAAAGAGCAACATTCAAGGACTACATTTGGGTTGTATTACTCACTCCATAGGTAGGGCTATTTATAAATTCCATCTCACACATTCATCTTCGGGGGAAAATTAGTTATATCTTATTATCTTGGTGTGATTGGCACAAGGGAAACCTAGCTTCAAGGGACACAATTCAATCACACATACACAAGAATTACATAGAGTCTGAAATGTAGTGCAACGATTGGTGACAATCACATTGGGGTGACCATCGAGGTCATTTGGTATCAAGTATGTGTATTATTTATTTCATCTAATGTTTATTTGAGTCTTGTGTAGGTATTTATGGTTTTTTTGCATGTTTAGGTGCAATAGTAAAACCCTACATCAAAGTGGATACGATAAAGAGTGAAAGAAAGAAGACAATTTTAGACCTTGGAAATATTATATCCAAAGTTATTATCATGGCACTCACACATAATTCCTATCCTTATTTGGGCAATCCTGTTTGAGGGGGTTTCAGATCCCAATTTTATAGATGAAGATTATTCAATCCAAATCCATCATGTTCCACTCAGTTTCCCGTCTAAATCTTTGAATACAAGTTAATTCATTATTATCTCACTATTACTAGGACTTATTTATCTCTTGCATGATAGATCTCACTTATTATTATTATATTCATTTGATATCAGTCCTCTGATTAAGATTTAAATTTCATTAAATCAAGTATCTACTCTTACTACTTATATCATGTCTATATATATGGGGCACCTAGTTCCCAAATTCACATTGTCTCTATGCCTCTTCCTACATCAACCATTATTCTTAATTGCAATCATAATTCTTCACATACTTATTCTTCTATCATGCAGACCCTTGAAACCCTTATTCATACTTTAAAAACCCAAATCTTACAATTATAACTAGGTACATAGACTGCTTCTCACACTATGCATTTATTATCATACAAATGTGCAACAGGAAAATCCCCAATTTTCAAGCATGACAACGGACCCCAATGTCGAAACTTTTGGTTGTAAACCTCTCCAAACACTTTCCTAAGTCACCCTAATCCCTAAATCAGTCCTATTTCCCCCTCTTTGATAAGTTCAAGGCATCATGTAAGTGGACTCATAGTTTATTAAGGGATATCCATTCATTTCAAGTGCTTTCATAATAGGATTCATCAAGATATGCTTTTTGGCAAGCTTTAGGAGAGGTTATTCCCCTAGTCTTCTTAAAGCTAGTACATGTCCATGAGAGTAGTACAGAAGGAATAAACTCATTAAGGAGGAATTCTAGTGATCCAAGAACATTTTTTAGTTAGTTTTTGAAAGTTTTTGAAGGTTCCACAAGTTTTGGATTAGTTTCAGCAAAAGTGGGTCTTGGAGGCCTAGGTAGTGCACAATGCAAAAACAGCCCTCGAGCTTCAGGAATCTATTCCTAGAGCTCTGGAAGGATTTAGGATCCAAAAAATATATCGTCGCAAATTTAATTCAGATATATACAATATGGTGCAATTATATTCTTCACAACACCTTGGCACACTATGCCCCCATCTAGTTTTTATCATGCACAGCCTTGTAGCAGAAAAACAAAATCCTAAATTTTAGGGGGTAAATGGTGGATTAAATGTCTAAAAGTCCCAAAATTGGATTTAGGAGATCATTTTCAATTAATATATTATAAAATTTCATCAAAAAACTCCTCCTGGAACTCAATTTATGGTCCCGACAAATCGTTGTCCAAGGCACAAATTCAAACACTTACCCAATTTTTGGGCATGAAAACCAACTAGTAGGAATGCAGCACACGTTTTTACATCAATTTCAGCAAAAATTTAGTGAAATAGGTGTAATAAAATGTTCCCCTCCCCCATTTGGGCTCCTGGACCTCCAGATGACCGTCGTTCAGCCTTTTCTCTCAAGTTAAGCCGCCCATGCTTCATTTCCAAGCTTCTTATATGTGCAATCGCATGCCACCAAGTAGCCCAATTAATGAAATTAGTGCAAAAAATTTATCCCCTCCCCCATTTTGGCTCCTAGACCTCCAGATGATCACCATTCAGCCTTTTCTCTCAAGTTAAGCCTCTGAGGCTTCATTTCCCAACCTCCGCTCCATGTAATCACGTGTGCCAAGTGGTCCAATCAGAATATGGTGCAATTTTTTACACCAAGTGCACCAAACCTTTAGTTCATTTGGTGAAAAAAAATCCCCATCCCTATCATTTAGTCTCTTGGTCACCCATGTGCCCTTGGTAGCTGCTTAAGGTGCTTTTTCTAAGCCCCCCACTCAACCCATCATCAAATCATGTGTCGCCAAGAGGACCAATGGGGATGGGGAACAAATTTTTACACCAAGTGCACCAAACCTTTGGTGCAAGTGGTGAAAAAAAAAATTATCTTCTCATCAATGATTCAAAATATGTAAAAAATTTCTAATTATCGAGTTGTCATAGCTTCTTCCAGCTTCTTCCTTCACGCATGCACAGGAAATCTTCCACTACCAAGCATATTTCTTCTCCTCCATTACTTCTACTTCCACACCTTTCACAACACCTCCACCATCCATTCATCATCCTTCAGCATTGCTACATATATAAAATGGGGTATTTCCAAGAAAAACCCATGAATTTGAGTTGTCAGAAACCTTAGGGCACAAGAACGAGAAATTGCTCATATCTCCCAAATTGTCCATCAGATCTCCATGAAAATTTGAGAAAATTTTCCTCTCCCAAACACCTTCATGATGAAAAAAATAGAAAATTAAAATGTGCCTTAAACCATTAATGGCAGCGAGATCAAATTTTATGCCCTAGCTTCCTTTTCCTCAGTTTGTCGTTGATCTGATAAGCGGGTGAAGCTAAAAAATTTAACAAAGCATCTTAAGAAAAAACCCATCACAATGAAGTCAAATTTTCATCAATATTAGGTGGGGAAAAAAACCTTAAAAAAATCTTGGTGACTCCATTAATGGTTTCCCTAGTAGCTCCATGCCCGAAGCTCTTATCAGGCCAAAATTTCATTTTTTTATTTCAGATCTTTCTAGTGAGCAAATCACAGTGAAAATTAGAGCACAACATCACGATGATGATCTGAATTCAAAAAAAAAATCCTGTCACAAACCAATGCCATTTTTTCCACTTTATAAAAATATCATATCCTATGCTCTTTTTCATGCTATAAATGGTCATACCCCCCGATCTAGAAGTTTCATCACTCATGACAATCAAGAGAGATGCCAAAATGGAAAGTAAGGCAAAAAATGACAACTTTCCCAAAATAGTAGGTCCCAAAAAAGTGGCTTGCTAGAAATAGAAATGTTCTAAAAATAGCAATGCATCAGTAATAGAAGAGTATGGAATGTGCCAGAAGGTTCAAAGGGTGAAATTGGAGCAAAATAGGTGATATGTCCCAAAATGGAAGATCATGGTCTCACATGCTAAAAATAAAAAGTTTCAATGTTAAGAGCATAAAGTCGTAGATGGCCTCATTCTCACTCACCTCTCTACTTTTTTGAATCTTCACGGTGTTATAAAATGGCTTCATAGATCAAGGAAAGGAAAAATAACTTCACATAGGTCTTGAAAGTATCATCTATAGTTCAATTGTGTTCAAGTGAAAAGCATTGTGAGGCGCGGCATGTGAATCCATCTTCGTCACTTGGGGAGTCAAGTGATTTGAAATAAGTTGGTTAGATAGAGATAAATGATTTAGATTGTTTTTTCAATCAAGTTTTAGGGAGGATCATCATGATTAATGCCTGTGTCCATCTCGAGATCACATTGAGAAGTCCTGAAAGAGTGTTTCTAAATACTCAATTCAAGGTGTTCGTGAAGAGATCCAGAGTTCATCACATTGGGAAAATTTATCAGATTAATCAAGCAATGAGGTGAAGGTGGAAAGGCATCATATTCATCAGCATTCTTCCCTCCTCCACTTTCACTCTCTTTCTCCCCCTCTCCTTTCTCTATCCTTTCTAATTCTTTGTTGAGCATAATCATTGTATTTTGCCATATTCACTTAAGTAGCCTATTTTAAATTTGTAAAAGTATTTTCTCAAGATAATAAGAGAAATACTTAATTCATGTAAAACAAAAGGTCAAGTGGAATATGGAAACAAAGAGTCATATGAGGGAGGTGAAAGGACAATTCACATTGCTATAAATTGGGATGGCCTCTTCATTCCAAAGGATTCCAGATTTTGAAGAACTATCACTTTGTAGCAATAGTGGATTGTAATATGTTGTTAGAATTTGTGTCATCCGTATACATGAAATAAAGATACATTTATTCTACATTCTTTCTTCTTTTCCCTTTTCTTTATACAACCTATGTAAATGTCAATCAAGGAATAGATTTTCTACTTTCCAAGATGTATGAATGTGTGCAGCTTTATATGTATGGTTTCCTCTCATCATTGACAAAATAAACATGGTTGTTATAAGCATATTTTCTTTCTTCCACTTCCCTCTTTCATGCACTTTATAATTATAGTGATGCAAGAGCTTTGTATCTTCAATAGATGAATCTGAGAATTTGGTGTCTCGGGTTGTCTATCTCACTAGATAGCTTCATTATGCTTTCCTCTAAATTGAACATTGAACTACTCCGGTTACTGGGTGTGAGATCTATAATCTACTCATTGCAGTAATCTTTCTTTCCTAATTTCTCTCCTTCCCCCTCTTCACTGTGGTTTTTCTCCCTTGTACCTCATACACGGACTTTTCCATAGGTTCAATAGAGTGTCCCTTTTTGATCCCTGTCCAATTTGGCCACCCATAACATTTATATAAGATTAGGATTAGTTAACTTTCAATAATGGGAGCTACACCATTCAATGGATATGGGCATAAACCCGTGAACGTTGGTAGAGACACCTAATTTGTCTGGCCAAAAAAATTCTCACCAACAGGATTCTACTCAATTACTTCATTACTCGCTTGCCCCAAAAGTGGCTTCTTATCCCTTGTCTCTTGGTTCTCTTGCTCTTAAGCTTCCAATTTATGATGGTAAGAAGTGACCCCGTAGAACACCTTTGAGTCATTCTATGTAGCTTTCTTTTGTTGTGCATCTCACGACATCTTACTCACAAATATTTTCTCATCAAAGTCTCTAAGGACTTTGCCTTGCAATGGTTTTATGATTTACCTAACTCATTCTGTGTGATCTTTCACCGCTTTGAGTAAATCAAATTTCTTACACAATTATCTATCAACATCTGGCAATAAACGTTTCATATGTTCAAATGTTTAAAGTTCTACCAAGGAGTGTAATTGAGCACATCAGTGAGTATGTTTTATGCTACAAGACTATGCTTACTAAAATGAATAATATTCTAGTTGATAGTGAACTTCACAGATATTTTCACACAAATATATTGCTTTCTCCCTTGCATGACAGTCCTATTATCTTTGTTAAGTTCTCTTTCCTTTGATCATCTATGTCCATACGTCTCAAGGAACACATTTGAGGCCAAGTTACTACATATGAAAATATTAAGAATGTGTTAGCTCTTCTACTACACCAAATGTCAAGTTCCCAAGAAAATCTAAAATCAAAGGTAAGGATGCTAATAAATAATAAGCGTAATACTATGGGAAATTGTTCAATGTCATATCCTAACCTACCAAGCTATAATTAAAAACTACACGAAGACAATTTACGCATCTACCCTTATGTTCCCCACATTATGCTAAAACAATTACTTGAGTGCAATCTTTTGTCTCTCCCTCCGCCACTTGAAGTTGATGTGAGCAAGCCTCATAGTACACATTTTTTATGCTAATGATTATTGCAACTATCATAGATGCATTGGTCACCTCACTAATTATTGTATTAATATTAAACATGTTATACATAATCTTATTGATGCAAATGCAATTGAATGGGACAAGCCCATTGAAACTTATAAGCCTATTAATGACAATCCCATCTTCAATGATTTATTACCTAATCACAATGCTAAAAAACATAATTTATAAGTACATAATGTTTATCATGCAAGAATACCTCCACCTTCTTGTGGTCACCCATTAAATGCAATGATTAACATCATTGGCCTTACGACACCTTCTACACTAGTTATTACTTTTGATGACTTCAATATGGATGATACTCTTGATTTATATACTTTTTACATTCATGCATCTAATAATCGCATCCATATACATAGTGTTTTTGTTGATCCACATAATAAGGAAAATCTATGTACTCTCAAGAAAATTTGTTCACTTGGTTATTCTAAACAACATATCACATGTGATTTTAATTGTACCTATGGATATATTATTCTACATATCACTTTCAACTTTGTTACTACACTTGTCCCATTCCTTATGTATTCCACTCTTATCTCGGGTGACATGCATTTAGGTCTACCTTGGTTACATGCTCTTAGGGATGTCTCGTCTAGTTTAAACTAATGTGTTAAGTTTATTCACTAGAAATAATTTGTCACCATTTGAGGTACACCCTTATAGGTCTTCTTACAGACCTTCTAGCACAGATGTTATATCTAGTAGATTTATCCCTCATATATCTCATAACATTCATTCTCACACACATGTTATATCTAGTGGTTATTTCCCTCCCAAGATTCCTAATAAGGCTTTCAGTTTAGATATTATCTCTAGTGGTTCCTGCTCTACTAGTTCTCCTCAAATATCTACTCTATCACACATAATATCTCATGGATCTAGTCCATCTTTCTCTCCTCCCATGGTTTTTATGACACATGTTACTACTTTTGTACCACTTTCAAATTAGCATCCTTATTTGGCACAACTAAGGCCCACACCTCCCATTTCTTCCATATTATATTTTCCTCCTGATGAGGTTCTCATTAGATATCTATTCTACTACCCTCTTCTTGTACATAGCTATATTCAATAATACAAAAAGATTCATATATTTACAAAAATACAAAACCAAGACCTATACACATAGCTTGCATTGTTAACACTCAACATTACATATGTTTTTTGTCATTATGGTTTTATTGATAACATATCTTTTCTACTCTCTACACACGTGTTCACGAGGTATATTGAGCTTAATGTAGGACAGACCTGCACATCTATCATTACATGTTAGTAGGCACAATTTTGGTTCCTTACATTCTTCTTTTAGTGGCATCCCTCCATAATATACAAGTGTTATTATTTCATTATAGTTCCATTCTACTTATTCATTATGCTTGATTACATATATTAGTACATGTTATTCTTTGAACTACTAGGACTAACACATGTGTCTCATGTAATGATGGCATGCCTGGTTTCATATGCTTTCTTATTACTTATTGCTCTTATCATTGTTTGACATTGTTGTTTTTTACAACATATTTGATAATTACTTGTGTTACTACTTGTTTGTTTCATTGTATATAACCTGATTTTATTACTTGTATTGTGACACTATGGATGTCCCATGATTATCACTCTATGCCATTATTGTGTGAAATTACCTCTCTTATATGAAACCTAAGTACCTAGTTTTCCTTGTAACACCATGGGTGTCCCATGTTTTCGTCTTTATGCCTTGATGTGACTCTTCTCTACATGTTATTGCTTATGTTTTCTCACTTGATTGTTATTTTGTCTCTATAATAGCTTGATTACATCCGTGTTGTTCTTATTACCATTATTATTGCTACGGGTGTTTGTATCTTTATGTCCAATGGTTACCACCATGCACAACCCCTTTTACAGGGACAAGTTCTCAAAGGTGGCCACCACTTCAACATTCCACATTCTCACGTATAGATTCAGAGACATATAATACATGGGCACACATATATTCTTTTGATCCATGTGTACAAAATTTTTATCACACATGCCTTAAAATAGGGGCATTCATTAGGATATGTTTAAACTTACAAACATAATTACAAGTTCAAACACAATTTTTGACATGGAAAAAGTACTCAAAAGCAACTCCAAATATCAACATTTGGTAGAAAATACATGGGTTCAAGACCGTATAGAAAGCTCAAGATCATCTGGGCATTCATGACCATGTCATATGTTTCTTCACCAAGGGTGGTTACATTTTATTTATTTTTTGTTTCATAATTCAACTTATGGATACAATATTTTGCCATAATCTCAAAATCAATTGACACAATTCAAATCAACTTATAGGGGGCATGAATATTTCACTCCTCCACTTCAAAAATTAGTTCCAGTTACAAAATATAGGTATTTTTGTGGGCATGTGTCTCCTTCTTTATTAATATTTTATCATATCACCCATTCTTACTTAGTAGTACGACACATGAGAAGAGAACTCATTCTCTTTTATACCCTATATCTATATATTCAAACATTTTCCCTAGATATATCTATAACAGTATCACGTGTAGGGTTATGGAAAGTATCTAAACAACTAAGTTTTTCCTAGGTATTTTTTCCTCTCCTCATTTTAAAAGGAAATATATCAAGGTTACTAAAAAAATTGATGCATGGTCTTCTTCCTTCACGGGTTTCATTAGTACCTCTCTCTCCTCTTCTATCTCTACCTTCTATTTGATGTTAGGTTACAAATACCCAATACTCTAGTTTCTCATTTGGCACCATTGGGGATTGATCACCTCCAATCCTTCAACAAGTTCAAAATAAAAAAATCCAAATCTTCAGTTGCAAGAAAAGAAATGAGAATATATTCCCTCCATAGGACAAATAAGTGTATTCTTTCAATGGTTTACATCATGTTGATTTCTCTTTATCCAAATTTTAATTATATATTTACAATTGAGTTACAGTTTAATTTCTACCATGGAGATTGAATACTCTATATGTTGTAAGTTTCATCATGGAGCGTGTCAAAACCAACACATCTGGATAATAAAAACTCTTAACAAAGACAAATTCTATCTACACGCTCATGTATATTTTCCTTTAAGCATATAATTTTCATTTCATACTTAAATGTGGGGAAAATGTAGACACACAAATTTTACAATTTACCCATTGACACTACTAATTTTGAATATTCTCCTTCGCTAAGACAAACATCCACATTCTATCCACACTTAATACATAGTATTATCTCTTTCCTAAATTTTTTATTTCCACACACTAATGTGTCAAAAAAAATGAATATAAAGACATAAGATCGGTGCTTAAACTTTTCTTTATATTATGTAACTTCCATATTTTATTCACTATATCCCTGTTTAAGACTATATATATCTATTATGATGTATAATCTAGTCCTTGCTAACATGTACGATGTTGTAACGACACATTTTCCAACTCTAGTTTCAATACAATAACATTTGTTGGGTCTTTTCATCTTCCTGGGTAAGCCTTGTCATGATAATTTACCTTCAAAGCACATGTCACCTCATTTAATAATATGACACACTTGGAAATCACTTAGCATACTCATTATAATACATAAAAAGGCACTCAAGGATCCCTAAATCTTCCCAAATATGATGCACATTCATTAGGGTAGCTACTATTATATCTCTAGAACACTCAATTAAGTTTAGAAGCCTATATTTCGTCACTTCTAAGATCACCAAGATCCATACTTCAATGTCTTAGAAATGGAACAGTCATCTCAAGCGGGTTTTAAATTGATTCGAGTTTCCAACTAGATGTATTCATATAGATATTACATGTTTGGGGGAGAATTGTGTATGGTTTGAAGCCTCTTCATAGTAGTGCTAATGTAAATGGTGCATGGATTACAATTCAAACTAAACTAATTTAACAAAAAATAGTTTTTTATTAAACCCTAATTATAGAGTAACTGAATGCAAACTATGATATACAATTGTTAAGTACAATATGACATAAGCAAATAAGTAAGTATGAAAACCTAAGCTAGAGATATAGAAAGAATGACTTTGTTGATTTACGCTTGATCCAAAAGTGCTCTGGACTAGGAAAATTACTAAACATGAAGTGAATAGTTTTGTAAATGCTCAGGATAAAATATGGATTGTAGGAATAAATTTAGACATGGATATCCACGACAAGACAAGGTTTCCTAGGCACAAAAGACTTCTTCTGGGCACATGTGATTGTGAAAAATAGCCAAAACCTAATATTTATTGTACCACACAAGTGTCATAAATATTCCCTATTGATCACCTATGTGTTGTTATTTGATTGTTAAGGGTACTTATAACCTACAAAATAGATATCACCTGCAAAACCCATAATACCACATCAAATCCAAAAAAGAAAGATGTGATATCAAGATTTGGATCGACCCCAATGGTCACCCTGAGAGTGAACTTATGACTTAGCGTTACACTACATAACATACTCCATGTAGTTCTCATTAGTGTGTGTAAGAATCATCCCCTAGGATGTCCTTGTGCAAGTGCACTTGATAGCGGGTTATAGCTAGATGTAAGAAAGTAATAAAATGTGTGGATGGAAAAATGAACTTACCCTTCCTATGTTGTGTATGCAGAAAATGTAGTCCCTTATCCCTTAAATGGATGTTAGATGGATCCCTTAAAGTACTTTATGTGCCTTTAGATGTGATCTTAGGTGATGATAGTATATGTTTAATGTTTGGTCCCTAATTTTTAATACATAGCTATGTATTTATATGATTTCCTTGTTTGTATTTCATAATTGACAATTGGAAGTTTGACCCATAAGTGAAAAAGGTTCCTAGAATATAAAAGAGACCCAAAAGAAGTGAGTAAGGTGGAAAAGGGTCAAGGGTTTTTAGAGGGGACAGGGGCATCTAGATGCTCCTGTCCTAGCTAGGCGCTAGTGTTTAGAGCTATAAAAGATAAATGAGTAAAATACCAACTAGGTTTTGGGGTATGAAAGACCAAATAGAAAGAAAGAAATGAAGACAATAGGCTAAAGACAATCGTCAATTATTAATTTTTTTTCTTAGGAATCATATGAATGCTAGTGTATGTTTAGGACCTAGAAATGTACCCAAGTGAGTTATTTAGTGTCTACATTTTCCCCTACTTTATGTTAATGAGTGAATACTCGATAACATAAAGTAGATAAGATATGTGTACTTGATAACCATGTAGAGTATCTGGTGAATAATGTACCGAGTGAACAAGTGATGTGTGGAATGATGCAAAAATGAAGTGTAGAAACTAGGATGATAAAGTGACCCTAGGGGTGAAGTGTATGCATTATACCATATTGTACATATTGTTGTGTTTGTTGTTGATGATTCTTGTAAGGATGGACCTGCAAAAAGAAGACTAAGAATGTATTCAAAGTCCCATATATGATGAATCAAAGAAAAATTTGCATAAGTATGTAAAAGTATGTAAACGTGTGTAAAAGGAAAGTGTGCACCTCGTGTAGAAGAGTGTAAAAAGCTATAAAAAGTGTCTTGAAACTGTCATGTAGAACGCATCTTTTGGCTAATCTCATGCCAAGAGTGATTTTTTAGATGATCTCATACCAATGGCAAGTTTTTGGGTGATCTCACGCCAAGAGTGGATTTTTTGGGAGATCTCATGCCAAAGAGAAAGTGTTGGGGAGAGAGTTATAGTGTTACTCTCCATCCATGACTCTACCCAATATACACCATTGTAGATGGTGTGTTCATGCTTTGTTTCTATTGTCCCGAATTAGTTTTGAATGTAATGTTTATTCTGATTAAAATGGAGATAGAATGCATTTTGTTGTTGGAGAGTTGTGCCTAATACTGTAAAAATACTCTAAAGGATTCTATAGAATATACTGATTTTATAAGATGATTGTGTGTGCTCCTAGAACATTAGTTCCCAAGGGAGGACATAAGTTCTCAGGTGCTCATATCTAAGCCCAAGCACTGGTGTTTGTATTGTGTTATGAACCCAAGTCATATTATGAGTCATTGTGTAACTTTGTTCGTGTTGTGATTATATGTTATACTATATTATGTTGTAGCTCTAAGCTTCTTTATGGGATGATTTGTTCACCCAGTTTATGGCCCTCCTTGTTTGGGGTATATGTGACATCAGTAGGAGTGTGTATCCCAAAGAGAGGACCTAATTCTAATCTAAACCATATCCCTATAGGGGGAGGGGATGTGTATGGTAGAAATAAAGGAACATGTAAACAAAGTGGTTACATACATGTTTTAGTAGAAAAAGTAGCAAGCATGTCATAGAAAAACAATGTAACATGTAAATGTGCATACAAGATAGACCATGAAAATAAAGTTTCAAACATGGGACATTGCTCATAATTTCATAAGATAATCAAGCCCAAAGTGGCCAAAAGCATACAAATAATGATCAAACAAAACATAGGGCATAGACCATAAACAATGGTATACAATAGCAAATAATGACAAACAGTGTCAAGTAAATTATCCTCTAAGGAAAATGATACACATGAAGCACTCATTAGCATGTTAGAAAGATAAGAATTATGTCAAGGCATGTATGTATGGATAGAAAGTAGTGTGCTAGGAAGTAGAAGTAGTAAATAATGAAACAACAACACATGTAATGTGTGAGAAAGTTGATGTCCCTAGGAGTCTTAATGGGACTAGTAAGAGGTACAGTGCTAAGAATCGTTGCAATATGTATAGACCTGTAAGTGATTTGAATTCAATCCAAAATACCAAGTGAATGTACATTTGTATATATAGAAAATATATTGGCATATTAAGTATTCGTCTAGCATGGGAAACAAAGTGTACATGTAAGTATAAGAAAGTAATAATAAGTGTAAACAAGATGTGCAATATGCAGTGTATGAGTGAGATGGAATGGTATGAAATGTGAATGTGATAGGAGAAATGTTCCCCTCAGCAGATGTGGATGAGAATGAGATGAGGTTCATTTATTAAATATCCCTCAATAAGCAAGAATGAACCATAGAACAAGAGTGCATCATCAGGAAATGGTTTGAAACTGTGCACTAGATAGAATAGAATATGAAATGTGAAATGAGAAGATTGGATGATGTGAGGTTCATTTTAGATTTATACCTTCAGTAGTTAAGTATAAACCATGGAACTAGAGTGTGTGATACGGTAATGATGATGCAAAGTGTGTATCAAGATCTGAAAGAGAGACTAAATGCAAAGCACGGAGCATAATGTTTATGTGTCAAGACTAGAAAGAATTGGAAATGATTAGATTGGGGGATAAAGTGTGATGCTCCTGAAGCATGTGATGAAAAGTAATATATCCAATGAGAGTGGAGGGAAAGGGTCCTCCACCTAATGTCTGAGGAGATAAATGCATGTGACAATGCTCTAAGAACCATGGTGTATGAGAAGGATAATGTGAACATGAAGGAATCATATGTGGTGAAAGACGTGATGAACACCTATGTGAAGTAGACCTATGAGATGGAAGTGGTGATGAGAACCTATGTGAAGAAGACCTATGATTTAAAGGAGGTTTTAAACACCTATGTGAAGGGGTTTCCCAAGTAGGGGACTTATACTGATGAGGTGGACTAGTGGACCTATGAGGATGAGAGCATCACAAAGTAGGATGTGTATGGATAGGAGAACTAGGTGTATAAAATTCCTTAAATTTGAGAGGTCTAGGAGACCCAAAATCTAAAGCTAGTGGAAGAATGCCATCAAGAGGAGGTAGAGGTAATTGTGTGCATGGTAGAATGCCTTCAATAGTGATAACTTATTTATCATGAATGAATTTAAGACACAAATGATGCATGGATGGAATATTTTGAGCGACACTGAGCCAATGGAGACCTAAGATTATGTTACAACCTTTATTAAAGATGCCACAGTTAATGGCACAAGCATGCTGAGAGGCCCAATTGTAATGTGCAGCATAATGTAACAAAAAGAATTAGGAACTAGATATTAAATAGTAGATATTGGATAATTAATAGCCATAAGAAGTGCAATAGATCACACACTAATGGAAGCTTCTGGATAGATCATGGTATTATTAACAGTGTATGAACCAATAAAAGCATTGATGTGTAGTGAATCAAGAGAGAATTTTACATGATAATTGGGATCAAAAAATATAATGGCTGGTGGTAATTCATCAGCATAAGTGTTAGAAAAATCAAGGGGCCTTGATGAAGGAGGGGGCACATCATGATAAGTATGATTAGTAGAAGCGTCAGAAGCTTTTGTATCATGGTTAGGTAAAGGGTAATTAAAGAGTTTGAGATTTTTGTTATCATTGACCGATATAGAAGTAAAATAAAATGGAGGAAGGAGATCCAATGAAATATCGTCAATAAGATATTGTATGTGATCGGTAGAATGTCCTATGCATTGATGATAGTCACATTTAGCATTTTTTTCATAATTGTGGCCACAAGGGCGAGATGGATCAAGATTAAAGGGTGGTGGAAGAGTGATGAGATTTCTTTCGAGAAGCTGAGGGAGTAGAAATCAAGGTGCATATGATAATTTATTAAATGTACGCTTTAGAGGTTTTCATTATATATTTTTAGGAGGAGAGACAACATTGACATTTACCTTTGCTTCAATGGGCTTAGGAGATGGATTGAATTTTGATTTATATTGAAACCTATTAGAACACAACGAAGAAGTATCATGATATTTGAGCTTTCCCATAGAGAGTAGTTTGACTTCATGCATTTTAAGCATATGACATAATTGATAAAATGAAAGAGATTTCTTAAATATGACACTCTCCTGAAGTGGTGGTAAGAGGCTTTGAACAAATAGATCTTATAATTTCGAATCAGTAAGCCAGGGTTCACTTTAAGACTACTTGCCAAAATCCAACCTAGATTTTCTTTAGCGAATTGTAAAAAATGGGTTCGTGTTGATGGAGAATATGGGGAAAATGTAGATAGTGATGAATTCAAATAACATATCTAGGAAAAGAGGAGGTAGAACCAAATTCGCCATTGTGGGTGCATAAGCGACAGGGAAAAAGCAAAAAAAATTACGACCATATAGACGCTTGAATGCACAGTTCCCAATCATATCAAGCATTTTTTACAGATATCAAGTATGTAACCAAGAATCAACATATGCATACGCTTGACTACATGTTCATACGAGTGATTCCATATGCAGGACACTCAGTTGCATTTAAAACAGGGTGGTTATATATGTAGATGCCTATCTACACACACAGTTAGGTGTCTACATATATAAATGAATGTCTACATGTTTAGAGATTTGGTTGTACATACACATACACCTAGGCATCTTCTCAACCTCTTTCCTAGTGAATGGAGATCTTCCCTATTACTTTCCCACCCAATTGGCAGCTTACACAAACCATTTACTGCCACATGTCTTTCCCCTCCCTCTCCTATATATAGCCTCAAGCCATGTTTCATTCTCTCATTTCTCCTCACTCCAACTCCAACTTCCAAGCCTCACTCTAGTCTCTACCTGCGGCTACAAACTCTAAAGTAGTACAGGATATCGAATCAGGTTTTCGGCTATAGGCTCCTACGGAACACGTATATATCTAAAATCCAAAAATGGCTACCCATTTGACATCCTCTCAAACTTGCTCACAAGATAAACCCAAATTTCAATACATAAACCTTATGTGCCCCCAAATTTCCACATTGCTCAACCTAAAGAACACATTTAGTGACTGGGTAGATAAATATTTCTTTCAAGGGATAGTTTACATGCTACAATATCACACTAACACTGGTTTACTGCAATTTCTTTTATCTAAGTTTGAAAAATTGACATCTGTTTTCAAATTCAAAACTTTCATCATGATAATTTTCTTTTGGGACATCTCTAGAATATATCCAATGCTTAACAGGGCTTCCATACACAAATGTTAACCATGTGACAACAAAATAATTACTATCAGATGCAGATAAAAAGTATTTGGAGTCCCACTTCGGTGTACAGGTTGAAGGTAATAATCTACTTTTTACATTTTACATTATCACAATAATCTAATAACATGAATTTTCCCTTTCTGAATGACAGATGTGCAATTATTCTAACACCTCTAAATCAAGATGGGGGTTATCTGTGTAAGTTGTTCAAAACACATTTATATAGGCCATGATAGAATTTTTCCAGACTAGGATAGTCTTACAGGGTAAAAAATCTGACATACTATAATAGCCTATTATTTACATCCTCCATCCCCTAAGCTACCAACAATTTGACTGGTGTACAAATATATCCAAAATGATATGACATGATTTGACATACACTATTTGCAATGAGGTTACAACATTTTCATGATGTAATTACATACAATGCATTATATTATGAAGCCTTTCTCTCTTTGAACTCCCAAAATTCTATTATTCCTACTGCACTTGACAAAAAAATGAGAATTAATTGGCTTTCAAATGATGAGCAAGAGGTAAGTTTAAAATTTTAATTCGTGCAAATTATTTTCATGAATTTATTTGTAAAATTTAGCTGATTACCAATTTTTTTTAGAAGAAAGAAATTTTATCGCACATAAGAAGATAGGTCGCAGTAATAGTTCATCAACCTCCTAAGGATTCTACATATTCATACATGCATGTACAATTATCTCCTACACTATTTTCGAGACAAAATGCATGAGGAGTTCTATTACACCCACTTAATTGCAAGCACTTCAAGCAACTACATCAATTATTCCAAGAATTAATACCTATCTCTAAAGCTATTAAGTAATGTAACATACATTATTTAATTTTTTAATTAATCAATTATATACTATTTGTATTTGTAAACATTACTACATATTTACATATTCATCTGATAGTATTCATGAAACTTCCTGACATGAATTTCAACAAATGGAATTGACAAGGATTCAGCCACTGACAATGGAAGAATCTACTACCCCTAGACATACTTTGCATGGTAGGTATAATGTACATTATTATTATCAGTCACTTCAAAAATTAACTTTTCTTCTAAATTTCCTTAATCTTGAATTCTTATGTTTTTCACATTTTAATTTTGTAGTTACTTTTCACACTTTTAGTTCTCAAATGAAAAATATGTCACCTCCACCACCGTAAAGATAGATTCAAACAATGGGGAAAGAGTATCTTTTCCAACTCAAAGTGGTGACATAGTTCATTTGAAAGGAACTGAGTTTCCAAATTTCTCCTTTGGTGGTCTTCTTAGTGCAATAGGCACCACCATTTTAAAATAAATTGATCTTGATAATGATTTCTTGGGTATTGAGAGTGGTATTGGTGATCCAGCTACCTTTAATCCCCATACAATGATTTAGGGCTAGATCTAAATAGATCCTAATTTATAGTCAAAAACATATAGTTCTCCAAATGACATGCCCTCTCTAACTCATACAATGCCACAATCTATCACATCCCCCACCTTTCTCATTTTTTTGACATAAAAAAGCTCTAATATCAGGAAATTCACAGACACGGGGGCCGGTTATGTTACATTTCCCATATACATGATAGCGTAGTGATACTTTTCATCATGTCCATAAGTTTCCAAGTATCACAATTCATTTTAAGAACTTTGAATTTTGTGATTATTTCATTCTTGTTGTAGATGATGAGTTGTCCTATCATCATACTTTTGCAAGTTGCTTAAGTTATAATTCATTTTATGCTTTTCTCATTTTGAATATACTTGACTTTGTTAGCCATTGATAATGATGATTTTTTTCCAATTATGATGTTTGGATGATCATATATGTCTTTTGTGAACTTACGAGTTGATATTATGTAGTTATAATTTACGGGATTAAACACCTAACAATATCATAAGAATTTGTTGATCATAACTTGTTTTCTTCATTAACGAAAGATTTGAGTTATTACCAGTATGAAGGTAAGAGGTCTCTGACCTTATGAGTATCTTTGTCTTTGTTAAATTTCTAAAAATCCCTCTATAAATTTAGACTAGTAAAAATGGTAAGTTTTGTTGATATGATGAAGGGGCAATAACCATTTTGGGCAAGGTTAATGCCATTGTTATAATGATTAAAGCTTGATTGATTAAATAGATGAAATACCACCAGGTCAATGTTAGTAAAGGATTGAGTTTATATTGGCATGGTCTAAGACCATATTCTTGGTGTAAAAAACCATCATGGTCTTCGACCAAGTGGTTAGACTAATGTCTATGAGGATTTTTAAATGTTTAAGAGCTCAGTCGATTATCGACCTAAGCCAAAGTAGTTAATAAATATTATTATGACTTGTTTGGTTTTGGTTGACCCATTAAAATGCAAATTGTTTATTATCCACGTTCTTTGACCACTCAAATCATGATCTCCATGCACATTTTATAAAGGTGATAATTATGGCTAAGTTAACATGCAAGATTTAATTGAAAATATAGGTTTAATTGGCAGTTTCTAATCCGATAGATTTTGAGGGAAAACAAGGAGTTCAACTCCCCATGCCACATACATGACACCTATAATCTTAATGGTATTAACTCCCCTCATCTATGGATCTTGGAAAGAGTGGGAAAGTTCTCAAGGAAACTATCGAGTTGATCTTGTTTAACCCTAGTCATTTTGGTTTCACCATTTTTTTGCTCTTTTGAGCTCTGCATGAAATGAAAGGTTATCATTATATTTTGAGTTTAATATAGTTATTTTGTGAGGCATAAATAGCTTAATGCAACATGCAAGACTTTGAAGTGTTAGTTGAGATTTTTTTGGGGTTATTGATGATTGTTGTTAAATAAATATAATGGGGATTGGTCTTTTCTTAGGTCTGTTACTCGTTTGCAGATTGGAAGTAAAATTTTAATTTGGGCATGTTAGAAGATTGTTCTCAACTTGACCCGTGGGGAAGAATTTGGAAAAATATAGAAGGCTTTGGGCTTTACTTCCTAGGCATGAATCGTTCTTCCTTCTTCTTTGATGTTTATTTTGATGTAATGCTTAGTTGAATAGATCTCTACAATAATAAAGAATATTTATTTAATCTGTGAAACATTGTAATAAAATAATCTTGATCAACTGAGTAGGAAATGATAGGTTGTTTGAGTATAAGTTAACTGGTTGGGTTTTCTACCTTAACTAATAAAGGATTTGGGTTATGTTCTTAATGATTTATTGTGAAACCGTCTATGCAAATATACAAGTTAAAAATTAAAAACCCATAATGAGTATTGTGGAAACTTGGGTGGTTTGTTTAACTGTATATGTAATAGTATATTAGTTGTCTTAGTTATAGATGTGTGGGTTCTTATCATTATGCTAAAATGTAAATAATAGCCTAATATAATGTAATTTTTTAGTAAATAAATGAATAATGAAATATACAAATTAACCCAAGAAACTAAAAAATGAAAATATGAAACCCTAAGTGTAAAGAGGGTTAGAAGATCCTTAGCTAATTCAAAAAGTTTATGGGATTGTGTCGCAATGAAGACAAAATGAATATGAGTGAAATACCATCACACATGAGCCTAGAAAAATGTAGATCTAAGATTGGTTAGACTGGGGTGCCTAGGAGAAAAGGATGGGGACACCTGGGGTGCTCTGAGTCTTGGTTTCTGGGTGCCCTATGTCTATTCATATAGGAGGTCCAGAAGCCAATTTCACAGGGTCACCTAGATGATGCGAAACCCTCACTATTGTTTTCACTACTGTTTCACTGTATTTCATCATACGATTTCGTTAGGTGGATCTAGAATAAATGAAAGCACCTATAAAACCCTAAACAAAGCATCAAACCCTAAAAAGGAAATATGCAAAATGAAGGGGTCAAAGTTATCCTCAGCTACCACAATGATGGACTTACTAACTGAGTGACTCCACTACATCTCAGACCCAATGTAGTTCTATGTGTGTGTGCGCGGAATTGTGCCCTAGGTTGCTCTTGTGTATGTCGCACTTTGTGGGTAGCGAGAAAGTAGCTAGATGTAGAATGTAAATAATGTTTGCATGGAAACAATAGACTCCCCTCCTATGAAGTGTGATGCAAAAGAACCAACCTTTATCCCTTGTGATGGAGCTAGATGGATGCAAATGGAGCTATAGATGCCTTTGATGGATGTAACCTTAGGTGGTGATAGTAGTGCTTAGTGTTTGGTCCCTTATTATGATCACATAACTTTATATTTATATGATTCCTTTACTTGAATTTCGTAATTAACCCTGAAAAGGCCAACTACCAAAAATATAAGATGCTCAAACGGCTAGAAAGGACCCAAAAAGTGTGAGTAAAGTGTAAAGAGGATAGGGCACCCAAAGGGGATGAGGGTGCACCTGGCACTGGCATCTTGGCTGGGTGCTAGTGTCAAAATGATAAATGTAAAGGTGAAAAAGATAGACTGAGCAAAGTAAGAGTGCAAGGACCAAAAGTAGCAACATAAAATAAAAAAGGTGGCCAAAGACATGGGTTAATTAGTAATTTTCTTACTTAGGAACCATATGAATAGTAGTATGCGATCGAGACTAGATAATTACCCAAAGTGCATGATTTTGTGTCTACATTTGACCCCACTTTATGTTGGTGAGAATAATTCTTGGTAACATAAAGTAGATAGAGATGCATACCTGATATCCATGTAGATTGATGTAGAAAGCATGCCGAGGGAATAGACAAAGCGTGGAGTGATAAAAAGATGGAGCGTGGAGACTAAAGATGTCCAAAGTGTAAAAAGGTGACAAAAGTGAACCTAGGGAAAGAAATGCACGTTTAGATTCTAAAGTGTGTGATGTACCTATTGTTAGTGTCAGTGTGTGTGATTTTGAGTGATGTTTACTACTTTCTTCCCATATGGATGGACCTATAAAAGAGAAGATGATCAAGTAGTCAAATACACATGTATATGTATAAAAATCATGTAAGGAAGTATGTAAAAGAAAATGAAAATGTGAAAAAGGAACATGTGCACCTGATCCGTGATGAGGAAAGAGTGTAGAAAGGATCTTGTAGATGATGTTGATGTGCATGAGATTTTTTCAGGTAATCTCATGCTAATGTAATGGAAGAAGTATAGGGAGAAATTGTCTTGTGTCATCCTCTAACCTTTAACTAATTCCAAAGTTATAAAGATACTTTGTAAATGTTGATTTTTTGGGTGATATCCGATGCCATAACACAGAAGTAGTATAGAGAGGAAGGTATGGTGTCTATCCTCTAACCTTTAAATGACTCCCCAGAAATAAAACACCACTGTATAATGATGTGTACTAATGCATGTGCTAAGCATAACCTATGTGTAAAATCTCGCACCCTGTAGAATTCTATAGACTGTCTCAAGAACCCAATCATATGTAACTTCCCCCTAGTTATAGGCATGCTCTAGGAAAGGCATCCATTGTGTACTAAGGACCCAAGTCTGATTTTGAGCCCTGAAATCTGAAAATGAGACTATGAATCGGTACTTGTGCCATGTATTGTATACTCTGTATGGGGTGACTGATTCACCCAAATGATGCCCCCCTCTTTGGGGGTGCATGCGACATCATTGAAGGAGGTTGCGGCCCAAAAGAGGACCAACCATTGTAACTGTGCCCTGCAGGGGGAGGGGATGTGCTTGGTAGAAACCAAGGCACATGCAAACAAGTGGCTAGGAGATCAAGTGTTAGTACAAACAAAGACAAACATGCATGTATAAGATGAAGTGTAAGATAAACAAACAATGTGTAAGCTAGAACACACAAGAAGACAATGTAGACCATGAAAAGTGGGTTGCAAACATGGGACACCACTCATGGTGTCACAAGACAATCAAGGCTGAATGAAGCCAAAATCATACAAGTGTGCACACAAGACAAAGGGAAAATCCCGCATACAATGAAAAACAATGAAAAGTAAGTACAAGCAATGTAACAGATAACCATGATGTCAAATAGTCCAATAAAAAAATGTTGCACATGAAGCACCCATTAGCATGTTAGAAAGATAAAAATTATGTCAAAGCATGTATAATCGATAAAGTAGTGTGATATGAAACAAAATGAAACAATAACACCTGTAGTGTATGAAAGTGGATTCCCCCAGGAGCCATTGTGGGACTGGTACTAGGTATTGTGCCAAGCATTCCATGTTGCATGTAATGGATCTGTATAATCTATGATCATAAACTAGAAAGGAAAGTGAATGCACATGTGTGTATGATAAAGATAATGACATACAAGATATCTATCTAGCATGTGTAATAAGATGAACATGTAACAAGTAAATGTAAGAAAGAGTAAATGCAACCAAGATATGCAATATGTTATGGATGGATGGAATGGAATGCAGAGTGAATGATAGAAGCCACATGTGTCCCCCGAAGTGAATGTGAATTGTATATGTAGTGAGGTTCATTTGTTTATGCCCCCTAAGTAGTCAAGAATGAACCATAAATGAGAGTGCATCGTCAGGAAATGGTTGAATTATGTGTTGTATGTATTTTGGTGAATGTGTGGTGATGACATATGTCATAGAGATGAGGTGTGAGAATGTGTGATGATGTAGCCTAAATCGTACATCACAAGAAGATAACGGAAGAAATGATGATTTAGCCTAAAGTGTATATCACTAGAGGATGCTAGAGAAAGTGATGATGTAGCCTATGATAGACGTATATCACTAAATGATGCAAGTGGAAGTGATGATATAGCCTATAACATATATCACTAAATGATGCTAGAGGAAGTGATGATGTAGCCTACGACGTATATTACTAATCTAGGAATTTCACATGAGAAAAAAATTGAATGGTTGAATGTGTGAGTGTGATGTGGTCCATTTTTGATCTATACCCTCAACATTCAAGTATGGACCATGAGACTAGAGTGCATCATCGTGTAGTGAGTGTAGGGCGTATAAGTAGTTGAGTAGAATATGTGTAGTAGATGTAGGGTGTGTGAGGACGTTATGTAATGTGTAATGTGTGGTGTCTATTATGCAATGTGTGAGGTTCATGTGTATAGAGTGCCCTCAACAATCAAGTGTGAGCCAAAGCACAAGAGTGCATCATCGGGTAGTGTTCAATGTTAGCATGTGTGTAGTATAAATATGTGTTGTGTGTTAGGGGGGGAAGAAATAAGCGTAATTCCCCCCAAGTATGTGGTGATGAGTGAGCTATCCGATAAAAGTAAAGGATGAAGGTCCTCTACTCAATGATTATTGTGGTGATGATGACGTATGACCATAGCTCTAAGAGTGGTGGTATAGTAGATAAACATTGTGCAGGTGAGTGAAGTCTATATGCATGTGATAGATGAGTATATGATGGGTGAGTTAGAAAAATAAAATGTGTAGGTGGTAGAGATCTATGTGAAGAGAATGCAGGGGTGATAGACTTATCACTGATGTGGAATAAAACAAGGTGGTGATTTACATCTGAGATACATAGGAACTGTCCTAGGAATGGGCCTATAATAATGTATTGGACTAGACTAGCAGTAATGAGGTAGAATACCAATAAGGTTGTGTGTGATTAGGTGAACTAGGAGTATATTCCTATGCTTTGATGTGATGCATGGGCCTTGTGGTATACTAGATGAAGCAGATGATACATTATCTATTGCGAGAGGAGTGTAGATGACCATGGAGTAGATGGAGGCACACCATTAGATAGAAATGACTTGATTATTATGAATGAACTTTAGACATAAATTATTAATGGAGATAATATACTTAGACCTACAAATTTAATTGAGGCCTATGAGCATGTCATAACCATCAACTGCTTTTCTGACAAGGAAAGGTACAAGCATAGTGAGAGGTCCTACTGTTACAAGGAGTTTGAAAAATCCATATGAATTATTCATTAGATATGATATTTGTGAAGAGTGGATAGTCAATAGCGATGAGCAAGTGGGAATAGAACATGTAATGATGGGCCAAGATGGATCAACCTTGGTGTTATTGATAGAGACAAATCCAAAAGAGGCACTAATGTGTAAGTGATTAGCAAAAAATACTTCATGATAATCATGGTTAGAGAAATAAATGATCGGTGGAGAAGTGTTAGTATGCACGCAGCTAACAAATCATGAGCCCCCAATGCAGGAGGAGATTTCACTAGTTGATATACATAATTATCCGAGGATTCGGTGGGTTTCTGTGTTCATGTTTTGGTAGAGGATTGTTAAATATTTTTGAGACTTATGATTTTTCGTTAATAGGTGTAGAAATTGTAGGTTTTGGAAGTATTGATTTTACCATAGTTGATCAGGTTTGAATAAGAATACAGAAGCTTAAAAAATGAATCTGTTGAATTCCTTATGCATTGGATGATAGCTCACAACTGATATTTTTTTATTGTAATTACGACCCTTTTAGACGGAATGGATCTAATTGGAGCTCCTGGATTTAGGAAGTGTGATGAGTTTACTATTGATAAGTTGTGGTAGTAGAATTATGTGAGAGGGATAGTGAAATTATTGAATGTGTGCTAAAGCTTAGGAAGCTGACTGAAGCTCTTAGGTAGGTGGATACCAAAGTTGACTAGTAATTTTGTGTTAGTTGGTTTATTTGTAGATGGTTTGAATGTCGAGATTAATTTGAAAACGTGTAGAAGATTATGTTTTCTCTTGATATTTAAGCTTATCTATAGATAATAGCTTTGTTTCTATGAAGCTTAAGAGTATGAAATAGTTGATCAAATGAAGGAGAGGTCATCAAAGAGAACACTTTCTTGAGAGATGCGTAATAGATTCTGGATCCTAAATAGTTCTCTAAAGCTTTTAGTCCCCAAGCATATTTGAGGAATCTTAGCTAAATTGTTTTTGTATCATCCAAACGTAATCTTCTAAGTGTTCATTAGATCCCTGTTTAAGCTATGTGCAAGCTGGTGCATAGTGAGATTTTAGAGACATCATGTTCCTACATAGAGAATCTTGAGTGAGAAAAGCATCATTGGCTAGGATGCATGTAAAATACACTGTTACCAATGAATAGGTAGGTCATAGAACCTAATCACATCACATAATCTTGTAAACTACGGAGAAATATCTTGCTAGCATGGTATGGTCATCCACATAGTCAAGGCATGCTACATGAAATTTTCTTGAAGATTCATCTTTGGGATCACCCTGGCTCTTTAAATATGGGAAAATCTAGGGGAGATGAATTTAGGTGGTAATGGATAGGCAGAAATGGTCAGGTGACGGGTGTGAATGGAGTATGCAAGATCAAAGTTTGAATCCAAATATGGTAGATACATCAAGAGGTAGTGAGTTGGAGATATCAACTTTTCATTTTAGATCATGGGTATAAAAAAGTTAAATCGAGTGAGTAGTTGAAGAAAATCCCAAATATGTGCATTTTGCATTAATAAGTGTGACCCACATTGGGAGTGGTAGTGGTAAATGTAGGAATACCAGATAAGGTATAAAGGGGTTGAGATCCTCCCTTATTAGGTGAAGCTAATGATGTTGAGCAACTAGAGGTTATAAGATAGTATCACAGATATTCTTAGCAACAATCAAGGCATGTACCACCCAAGTAGAATACTTAGTGGTATTACTTAGCACTAATCTTGGTAAAAAATCAATGAGTTTGTCTACGTTGTTCTAGGTCAATATTGGTCATCTTCACTGAATGATTTTTCACTATAAAATTCTTCTATTTCTTTAAGATTAACATTATGATAGTTATCTAAACTGGATTTTATAAGAGGTTGATCAGCCAATGGATATGGAGTCCATATGCAGTGACTGTAATTGGATTATTGTATGGAAAAATGAATTGAGGCTTACAATATTGTACACTAGACCCCAAGACGAAATTGTTAACGGGTGATGGGCATAATTAAGTATAGGAATCCATAAAGTAGAATGTGGATTCGAAGATCATGGGTTCAACAAAGTAGATTAATATTCTTAAATGTAACTATTGACATTTGAAGAGTAATCTAAGTTATGCAAATTCAAATAAGATAAAACTAATGAATATACTGACTATAATACCCAATGCAAAAAAGAACTATGCGAATGAATTATAACATCTTTCACGTTAAAAGCATGGTTACAAGAGCCTAATTTAATTCAGAGAGGTTTCTAGACATAAATCGTAGTGGAGGCCATGCATGAACACGAGTGGAAGAGCCTCGTAATTATATAGCCTAAAAAAATGGAGATCTAAGTGATATGGCTAGACTGGGATGCTTGGAGAAAGGATGGGAGCATTTGGGGTGCTAAATAAGACAAGGTGTCTAGTAGCATCATGGTCAGGATAAAGAAGCTTATTGAAAACCATCCTCTAGAAAGTTTAATTCCATAGAATTCATAAATTTTATCACCTAGGTTTGTCATGTGTATTTCACTAATGAAGATCACTGAGGTCGTTGTAAATAGTGCAATGAAGAAAACGACCTACATAACCCTAAATTGATGCCAAATGCTTAAAAAGAAGATTAAATTGAGGAAAAAGACCTTCCTCAGCTGCCAAAATGATGTACATTACTACTGAGTCTTGCACTACATCTGAGAGCCAAGTTTAGTTGTGTGTGTGTGTGCTGAATCATGCCTTAGGTTTCTCTTGTTTCAGTCACACGTGAAGTAGAGAGAAAGTAACTAGATGTAGAATGTAAAAAATGTGTGCATGGAAATAATAAACCCCCCTCCTATGAAGTATGATGTAGACGAACCGGCCTTTTATACCTTGTGATGGAGCTAGATGAATGTAAATGGATCTATAGATGCCTTTAATGGATGCAACCTTAGGTGGTGATAGTAGATGTTTAGTGCTTGGTCACTTATGATCACATAACTTTATATTTGAATTTCTTAATTAACCATGAAAATGCCTACAACCAAAAATATAAGATGCTCAAGTGGATAAAAAGGACCCAGAAAGTGTGAACAAAGTAAAATTAGGACAAGGGCACCCAGACGGGATGGGGGAACCTGGAACTGACATCCTCTAGAATGAAAAATGCCAAAAGGTAAAAATACAAACTGGGAAATTACAAGTGCAAGATTGAAAGAAGAAGCATAAAGTAAAGAAAGGTGGCCAAAGACATGGGTTAGTTATTATTATTCTTACTTAGGAATCATATGAATAGTAGTATACAATCGAGACTAGATAATGACTCAAAGTGTGTGATTTTTTGTCTTAAATATATATATATATATATATATATATATATATATATATAACGTTTGTATGATTGTTTTTTGTAATGATTATGTTTTAGGTTGCATTATTATATGCTAATTGCATTGATTGGACTCTACTGCTGACATTAATTGGGGATGTTTAGAATTTTCTAAGGTTATAATGCATTTATAAAGGAAATTACAATGTTTATGTAATTGACTGTGGATGGTTTTGTGACACCACCATTTAGATTTCATTGATCAAATTGAGATGTGTTGATCATATTTCATTGGCATTGTTAATTAGGAATAGGGTCTTAGACCACGTTGAAAACTGATTATTGTAAATAAAAAAACACACACTTTGAGTCATTGTTTAGTCTCAATCTCAGTCTCATACTAATATTCATATGCTTTTGAAGTCAGGAGTAATAGTTAGTACATGTATTTGGCCATTTTTACATTGCTTACTGTCATATTTTTGATCTTACACCTATACTTATCCAGTTTGCATTGACATTCTATTTTTTCCTATTTCTAGCTTGGGTGTCCTAGGTGACCTGGTCCCTTCTAGGGTGCCTTGATCCTCTTCACACTTTACTCTCACCTTTTGGTCACTTTTTATTCATTTGAGCTTTCTATCTTTTTGGTGGTCAAAATTTTGGTGGTTAATCTATAAATATAGAACAAGAGAACCATATAAATCTAAATTTATGTGACCATAATGAGGGACCAAGTACTAAGCATCTATTATCACCATCTAGAGTTGCATCCATAAAATCCACCTAAAGCTATATTTTCATCCATCTAGCTCCATCACAAATCACACAAGGCCAGTTCATATACATCACACTTCATAAGAATGGATTCTATTGTTTCCATGCACACATTTACTACATTCAAATATATTTATTTTCTCGTTACTTCAAAAAGTGTGACTGACATAAGAGAAACCTAGGGCAATATTTACACACACAAACACACACACACACACACACACACACACACACACGCACACACACACACACACACACACACACACCTAAAATGACATTAAGTTTGAGATGTAGTTTAATGCTTAGTTACTAAGTCCACTATTGTGGACGTTGAGGAAATTCTGAACCCTTCATATGCATATTTTTTTTATGGTTTTGATGCTTTTTCTCTAGTTTTATAGGTGATTATTTAATGTAGGTCTTATAGCAACATACGGTGCAGTTTAGTGATATTAGTGTGATAGGAAGTAAATACATGAAAACATTTAGTGACACCTCAGAGGAGGTTTTCAGGTCAGTTCTGCATACCAGGGTGCTCATATCTTAGACTAGGGTGCCCAGAGGAACCCCCTATCCCTTTCCAAGTGCCTCAGTCCAGTCAGAGAACTTAGATATATACTTTATCAGGCTTATATGTGGTCGCTTCCTTGTCTTGTTTGACTGGTTTATGTTGTGACATGGTTCTACACCTTCATCGAAGAAGATAAAGACTTCTTAACCCTATTTTCACATTAGGGTTTCAAATTTATATTTAATTAGTTGCTTGAGTAATTTATGTATTGGAATATTTCATTTATTTACTAGTCCTATAACATTAAATTAGGCTAGGATATTACAATTTTAGCATAATCATTCTAGTGAACATGATCCTTTAATACACTTTATTTTTGGCCCTTTTCTTAATATGCCTGTTACTCGTAGTTTTCATTTTGGGAATTTTAAACATTGTGAGATTCCTTCATTCACCTGTAGGGATTCCAAACCAATGGCTAATATCCTTACTTATGTCGCTATAAATGAGAATCCCTTAGATTCATCTGGCCAAGTTCATCTTCATGAAATCAATGCCTATGGTAGTGAAAAGTCCTACGATGAAGATAATGTTATCCAAAATAACTCCCCTAGTTATTTGGAAAACTTACATTCCATTCTGGCTCTAAATATCTACATTGTAGCTTATGCGGACTTCAATTTATCCTTTGGAACATTCCCTTGGTTGCAGATTCTTCACGCTCTCTTGTGCGCTCCTCCCTTCCTTCAAATTTTATTTTCCTTTTCCTCTTTGTTCCATTTTCCCTTGCACACACCCTCTACACATTCGAGTTCTTCCCAAAAGTTAGTGCATACTTTGTGTGTGCCTTAGACATGCTTCCAAAAATTAATAAGTCCCTGGCATTCTCACGCGCCACCTCCCTTGCTTCTGCACATTATTTTCTTATGATTTCACCTCTGCCATACATTTCTTCCTCAAGTATTCCTCCCATTTCTCTTGTGTGTGTTACCTTTTCATGTGCCCTTCCTCTGGTTTCCTCCATATGCCTCATTCTTCCACATGCATACCTTTGCACCTTCCTCTACATCATTATGTGTCAAGTGGCATCCATCAAACATTGAGTTTGGTACACGTAACCAATCAAATCAAAAAAATTACGCACCAAATCCTTGAAAAAACCAATGAGTGGCATGTGGTAGAAAATGAAAAAACAATTGTACAGTTGGCAATTCTTTAATTCAATCAATGTGTGCCACATGTCTTGCATGTTCAGTCCACACAGACAAGTTATGACAGCCGTAACTTTTTCTACAAGGTTCTAACACACACACATGCCTGGTCTCATTTATAATCTACTGATGTGGCCTACACTCTAAGACCATTCAAATTCTAATTTCAAGGGGATTTCATAGGTGAGAAACAAGAAAATGTCTTTTTGGCCAATAATGAACATATTTGATTGATCCAACCACCCATATTTGATCCAATTTTACCTCAATGCTTCTCCTACATGTCAAACATACTTGAAGAAGAATATTTAACATATTTGTGGCCAAATTTACATGCATTTAATGTGTTAGTGAGAAAAAATTTTGGGTAGAAAAATTAGGTGTCTCCACCAACGTTCCTGGGGCTATGCCCCTCTACATTGAATGGTACAACTCCCATTATTGAATGTTACTAATCATAATCATACTATAAAATGTTGTGGGTTGGACAAATAGGGTGGATCACACAGAAACACTCCACTGAACTTGTGGAAAAGTGCTTGTATGGGGGTATAAGGGAGGAAATTATAGTGATGAAGGGAGAAGGAGGGAAATTGGGAAAGGTAAGTTACTACCGTGAGTAGGAAAATTATAGAGTTCACACCTAATAACCAGAGTAGTAAAACATTCAATATAGAGGAAACAAAATGAAGCTATCTAGTGATCAATGAATCAAATTTGAGACACTGAGTTCTTCAGATTTTTCTATCAAAGATACAAAGCTCTCGTGTCACTATACTTACAAAGTGTATAAAAGAGGGAAATAGAATAACATGATGATTATAATAACTATGTCGTATTATGCCAACGATGAGAGGAAACCATGCATAAAAAGCTACACACATTCATACATCTTGGAAAGAAAAAACTCTATTCCTTGATTGACATTTACACAAGTTGTACAAAGCCAGGGAAAGGAAGATAACATGGAAGAAATTCTAGCTTTATTTCATGTATATTTGTGACACAAAGTCCAACAAAACACAATCCAATATTGCCACAAAGTATAGAAGTCTTAGCAAAATTTTTGAATGAATCCCTTGGAATGGAGAAGCCATCCCAATTTATAATAATTTGAATTGACCTCTCATCTCCCTCACATGACTCTTCGTATTCTATTCCACTTGTGACCTTTCACTTTTCATTAAATTAAGTATTTCTCTCATAATTTTGAGAAAATACTTTATACAATATTAAAATAGGTCACTTAAGTGAATAAGATAAAATACAATAATGATGAGGCCCAATGAATAATTAGAATGGAGAGAGAAATAAAAGGGAGAAAGAGAGAAGGACAGAGAAGAAGATACTCTGAAGCATGGATGAGGAACAATGATTCCTTTGGTCGTAGATCAACCTCATTGGTGAATCAGTGAAGATGCTCCAATGTAGTGAAATTTAAATCCTTGAAATATTCGTACCCTGAGAAATATCCTTTGAATGATGCACAAACACATCAAATTGAGTTTTAGAAACACTTGTTGAATTATCACCATCAATGACCGTGGACGTTTCTCACTGTGGTCTACTCCAAAGAAATTTGAGGTTTGAAACCGATCTCTGATGAATTTTTCTACATAACCCCACTTTTTTACTCATCAGAAAATATTTGATGAAATGAATTTTGAATGCTTTATCTCACCAATTAATGATCATAATTCCTCCTTTTTACATGATTCTCAGACATCTCAATCATGAAATGAGTGTTGAGAAACACTTTTTTAGGACTTCTCAATGTGATCTTGACACAGAAACGAGCACTACTTACAATGATCCTCCTCGATACATATTTAATGAGCCACTACAATTCATTTAACTATTTTTAAAACTCATTTTGAATCACCCAACTCTCTAAGTGATTAAGATGAATTCATCTACCGCATCTTGTGATGTTTTTCATTACTTCTAAGCACACTTGAAGTCAGGACAATGCTTCTAAGACCAATAAAAATTTATCAATATGTTGTTTGAAATTTGGAATCACCTTGTAATCCCATGAGGAAGAAAAAAAGTAGTGATATAAGTTACTATGGGGATAGTATAAAATTTCTGTAATTCGAACTAAAAAATTACTATTTTTATAAAGTTGGTCCCAGGAGCTACTAATTTAGGTAGTGTCATTTTTTCACCTTGTTCCTTACACTAAAGTATTTACTTCAAATTATAGGTTTTACAAATATGTCTTGGTGTCAATTTGAAGTAATTTTCATTTTTGGAAAGTTGATTTTTCTTTTTTACTTTTTTACATTTTTTCTTTTTTCAATAGTGTGCCCCAATTTTCTGTTTGTGTAGTTTTCACTGTTCTTTCTTCTAGAGGGAGTTTTCCGTTTTTGGAAAATTACTAAAAATGTCAAGTGAAAACTAGTAGCACTTGATTTTTTTATAATCTAAACTTCAAAGTGTCATATTGATGAAAAATATTTATATTCCTTCTAGGTTTTTTCTCTTCAGTCTCTATTAATATTTTCAAGTCAAACCACTTCCTGGATTGACGACAAATGAAGAAGAATCAACTTAGGGAAAAAAAAATTCAGATGGAGGCCATTAAAAAATAGGTCAACCTTTCCAAAAAAAATTTAAACCTCAAGGCATTCAGATGAGGAACATTTTCTCAAATTTTCATGGAGGTCCAATGCACGGTTTGGGAGATACGATCGTTTCCTCGTTTTTATGCCCTGGGGTTTCTAATAGCTCTTGAAAATGGATTTTTCTCATAAGGTTGGATTTATTTCATTACAGAATAATGGAATGATGGAGGTGATTTTGGTAATGTTTTAGAAGCATAAAAAATTGATGAATGAATAAATCTCGACAGTTGGAGAAAAACATGTGTGTGCATGCGAGAAAAATGGAGGCAACAAGAAACAACTCAAAATTTAGAAAAAATTACATGTTTTTTATTTTTAGAATGGGTCACACATTTTTTGACCACTTATTCCAAGTTATTTTTTCACTTGGTGAAAAAAAATTCACACCATCCCTATTGAGCCATGTGTTGCAATGCAATTTTCTATTGAGGATGACAGAGGGGCTTGAAAAAGCACTTTAAAACTGCTTCTGGGGGCACATGGGTGACCAAGAGATTAAATGGGAGGGATGGGTATTTTTTTGTCAAAACCATCCAAAATATTTGATGCACATGGTACAAAAAAATGTCACCCTCACCATGGCCTGACAAGTGGTGGAGCGTGATTGCACAAAGCGGGGGCTGGGAAATGGAGCTTGGGGGCTTAACCTTGCGAAAAGAGTTGAAATGTGGTCATGTGGAGGGTCCAAGGGCCAAAAAGGTGTAGATGAAAATTTTATTACACTTTTTTCATAAATTATTTGGTGTACTTGGTGCAAAATCGTGTGCCACTCTCCCATTGGTTGGATTTTCCACCCAATAAATGACTAACTGGTGGAGCTTGTGCCTTGGAGAGCGACTTGTCGAGACCATAAATTGAGTTCTCAGAGGAGTTCTTTTATGATATTTTAGATGATTCCACTACTATATAACCTTCTAAATTCAATGGAATTGATATCATCCTATGATTATGCTTGAAACCCCCTAAAAATAGGCTTTTTTTTTGCTTAAAGGGTGTTTGTGCTAAAAATTGTTTGTAGATAGGATGTGCCTAGGTGTTGTCAAAAATATGATTCCACCATATTATAGGCCTCTTAATTTAATTTTTTATGATATATTGTTTGAATCATAAATCCTTCTGAAGCTCCCTGGATTGCTTATTGAAGCTCAGGGGTTGTTTTTACACTCTACACTTCCTAGGCCTCCAAGACCCACTTTTGTTGGAGCTGCTCCAAAACTTGTGAAACCTTCCAGAACCTTCAAAAATTGTTTGAAATTTTTTCTCATATCTCTTATACACCTCCATGATGAGTTTAGACCCTTTTTTCACTTCTATGGGTTGCACACAAGCCTTAGAAAAGCCAAGAATTGACCTTTCCCAAGCTTGCAAAAAAGACTGTCTTGATGATTTTTTCTTGGGAAGCCCTTGAAATGATAGGGTATGTATAAATAACCTATGGGAATATTAAAATTATGCATTAGACATTTCAGATAGATAGGATAGGATTGACTCAGGGGTTAGGGTGATATGAAGGACTTAGAATGACCTTTGGGCTAAGAAATTTTGGGTAGGGTATGGTTGTCATGCTTGAAAATTGGAAATTTTCTCATTGCAAATTTACATGACAACATAGTTGTTATGTTAGTATTAAAAAAAAAAATCTTCTTGATATAGACACATTGAAAACATGGTAATTCTAGGCAAAATATTTGATGAGGGAAATAAACTCACATTATCATAACCATTCCCAACAAAATTCATTATTTGCTTCAGTTCAAAATGAGCCAGAAAAGATTGATGTATTGTTGAGTAAGGATCTTTCAGGTGCCATTATAGTAGATAATGGATATAATGATAAACTTTTGGATATTATGTTAAATAGGTTAAAAAAATTAAATGGTGAAGCCCAAGCTTACTATAACAGATGGGCTAAAGACAAAAACCTAGTTGTCATTTCCAATGTGGAAAAAGATAAATTTGTCATAAGTTTTTCTCTTTATTTGCATTGATATTTTAGTTTTACATATTTTAATCTTTAACCAATAATATTTAGTTTTTCTAATGCAGTCAAAATATGAAAAATTGAAGAATGAATTACTGGTCTTGGATCTTCATCTGAAGAATGCACAAAAAAAATTAACTGTTGTTATTTCACTGAAGGAAAAACTTGTGCTCCTTAATAAATAGAAAAATACATTGAAAATAAATTATTAAGGAGAATGGCATGGATCTAGATATATTGTTCAAGCATAAATATGATGTGGATCCCAGTTTACTTTCAACAGGTGATGTGGTGAAACAAGATGTTGAAAATCTTGCTAGTATTAATTTTGTGGCTAAATATCTAATTAAATCAGGAGCACTAATAGATGATATGAGACCAGAAGAAACATCATAAAATGAGACAGTATTTTGTTATATTGTATGACATTGTAATACTGAGAATTGAAATATAAGTATCAAATATAAATTGAGTTATTTTACACTTTTGTAAAAAAATTTGAAACAATATGAATCAACACTTTATTATTACATTGTTAATGTTTTCATAAGGTCTCTGTTGTTTTGTTTTTCAAAAAAATGTAAAGTATAATATGTGTCTTATTCATAATTAATGACAAATGTTTTCATATCTTATTCTTGCATTGTATAAAAAAATTCAAAGGAATAAAGATAATGAAATAGTTTATTCAAAAAAATAACTGTAAGAATTCCATATGAAGTTTATAGATAGGATTATATTTATAAAACATGCCTCTTACCAAGGTAAAAGCCTAAAAATCAGCCAACTGAAACAATGTTTAAGCAATCTCTTTTTCCTTAGAGACATTTGCATCTATTGTGTCAGTAGAGCATCCACCTAATGGGTCATAACTAAGATCATATTTGTTGCACATTGTGTTAGTGACTCCTCTTATTTCATTAAGTGAAGTCCAAGTCACAATTTCCCTTTCATAAGGAAATGCTTCCATAGGGTAATAAGAAACATACAATCTCAAACATGTCTCTAAATTTTTATCCAACCTATTTCACAGCTTTTATTTCACAAAAGATAATGCACTAAAGACAAGTTCATCTTCTAATGATCCTAAAATCATTGTTTGGAAAATCTCATATAACCAAAAATATTCACTAATACTTTCCTGGAGGACGCTACTTGGATACAGTTTTTTTCGTAGCCTTATTATAGCTCCATTTTCTGTGGGTTCATTTATATGTCAATGTTCATCATGCATGGTGATTATCAAATGTGGTGACTGAATTTTCAGTGAATATTTTTACAAAATACCTTTAATATCAACTCCATTTATCTATGCAGTCTTGTTAAAAAGCTTTACCAAAACAGACATATACTTCTAAAATAAATTACTTACAAGTTCTTCACTATGACCATCAATGATGTTCCAAAATACAGGATTCACTACTCCTATAGCCTCTAGAATATCATCCCTTTTAAAATGATCACAAATTTCTGCAGATAAAATTTATGAAATCTTTCTCAATTTCATTTTTGTATCAGAAATAATTTTGTCATATAAAATGCATGCTACAACAACTTCTTAAATTTCTACTCCAACAAAATCAACTCTTTGTTGAAACATATGCATTGGTATCTCCTTCCCATTTATAACTATACAAAGATAATCCTTTATATTGAACTTCAAATAGTAGTTAGGATCTTTGATGTCTATTAACATTTGCCAATTCTCAAATACAGGCCATTTAAAAATGTCTTCAGATATGTTATTTCACCTCAAAGTAATGCAAAAAAATTGATAAGTAGGTAATAGGCGTAGGAGGAATACTTGTATTATATAGATGATAGAAGGAATTACGCACGTTGTAGACTTTTGATTCAAGTTGATTGTGTGGGCTTCCCTTTGGCTAGGAGGAATGACCTGTATAAGAAACACAACAAGACCACTAAATAGTATTAAATAGCAAGAGTCAAAGGACTACCTAGCAAGGCTAGATCCAGGAAGCATGACACTTCCTTGAATGGTTGTCAATCCTCTATTTAATACAACTTAATGCAAGAAATAAAACCAGTTCTTATTGTAGTTGATAAGATTTAGGTATCTCCTATTAACATACAAAAAGTGAATTTAACTCAACATGCAACTGGTTAGAATTAAATCTGGATGATTAATGGGTTGGCTTTGGGTCTTGCAGATCTGTAGCAGAGGTTGTAGGTGAGGTCTGGGTGAAATTAGGAAAGGTTGTTGGGTTGTTTTGGGGAAGTTGTTAACTCGTTTTTATAGGAAAAATTGCCAGTCTCAAAGATCAGTATCATTTGGTCGACTGATGATGGTATATGAGATAGACTGAATGGTTAGGGAAGTTGACACCGGTTAGCTAACCGGTGTCAGGTAGGGGAAATTTGGTTAAAATATTAAAAACATGAGAGTTTGGGCCTCTCTGTGATTACACAGAGAGCTGATGGAGGTTTGGGAAGGATTCAAAGGTGTTGATTAAGACTCAAAAAGGTACAAAGGGGTGATGGGATATGTGAAATGGCTTTGGTTGGTATCAAAGGTGATAAACATGTAGAAGGTGGTAAAGAGACTAGAGAGAAATTGAATGAAAGTAGTAAATGAAATGATTAAGATCAAACACACAATCTTAATAATGTAAGAGAGATTTACTTATTTGATTAAGCTTGTATAGATTGTAACGTGGTAGGAATGGTTGATGGTGGTTTGGAATAGGAAGTGTATTGTATCCAATGTGAATGACAACATGGTGCCTATGTGCTCTTTCGTGTTAATCCGGAGCTATGGATGTGATGATCTGTTGCTGGTGGAATTGTGATGTGCTCTGGTTCATCGTCGGGAAGCTTGATTATTGGAGACTCAACTACCAAAGTTGTGTGTGAGAATCAATTTGGTCAACCCATGCAAAGAGTTATAAAACCATATTTAAGGGTAACCAATGGTGGTTAAGGAACCGGTGTCAGCCGAGGGAAAACCGGCGTCGGTTAGGGAGAATTAGTCCAAGTTACCAAAAATAGCCTGATCTTTACTATTTTTGGTGTGATCTTGATTGCTAATTCCGGGTCTCAAGTGAGGTTTGGCAGTGCTTAGGTAAGTGGGATTTTTTTTGGAGAGGGAATATGAATTTAATTTTAGGGTTTGAAAGAGTCCTAGTTGGTTAAGATAAGTAGAGAATCAGTCTTAGTTAATCAATAGGCTAGGAATAAGTCCATGGTGAGGTGTCTAGGTGACAGTGGCTAGGTAAGGTGTAAATTAACTTAATTAAAGTAATTAAATTGAATTGATAATCTGAGGATGAATATTAATTCAATTATAAGGTGATTAAATTAATATCCAGGTGTAAAATGGGAGTATGGCTAGGTATATGCATTGTGTTGATTAATTAAAGGCAACCAAGGGGAGTGTGACCCAAATTTAGTGTCTACATTTTCCCCTTTTTGTCGTGTATCTTGTATTAATAAGTGACGCTGATAAAAATAACAATTCGTTGTTCTAGGTATGAGTGAAGGTTAGGTTGGCCTAAGTATAGGTGGAGGTGAGGTTGCCCCAAGTATGGGTGGAGGTGATCCCCCTCAAACCATGAACTAATGAAAGGTTAGGCTGAGTCAGTGAGTGGTTTGATAAAATGGGTAAGTGATGAAAATGTATGGTATAGTTGGTGGGTAGGTAAAGATGATAAAGGTGTGGGTAATAGGTAGGGGAATTCAAACACACACACATGAATAGAATGTGATAAGGTACTAGGCTGAAGAGATCACAAACTCTACTTCGTCAAAGGTCGATAGGCTTATCCAAACAAGGTTGATGTGATCCAGGTATCCAAGGTATAGGATATGGTCCTGAAACACAACTAGGATAGGTGCAGGAAAACGGGCTTTAGGTTGTGTTCCATAGCACCAAAAGGTTTGGTTGGGATAAACAGCATGGAATTAGGTAAGGAAATTTCATTAGGATAAATAACATGAGTAGTGTCATCACAAGGTATATCAAGTAAGTGAACTTGAGTGTCAAAATGGGCAAGGTTGGTTTGGGTGCTTAGGTAAGGCCATAGGTAAGGTCGTGGGTAAGGGTTTGGTATAGGCTAAAATTTACCCCAAATGAAATGAAGGTCGGAGGCTAGGTAATAAGGTGATCCATAAGGGCTTGGGTAAGGGTGGGGTAGCAATAAACTTGCCTTTTGGAAATCCAATATGGTAAAGTTAGGTAAAATAGGTTTACGCATGGTGACCAACACCGGTCAAAGGAAAACCAATGTCGGTAAAGAGAAACCGATGCCGGTTAACTAGGGCTCATGATTGATGTTGGTCAAGTCGTATTTGGGGTAAAAAAGGTCTAAATCCATGGGTTTACAGAGGATGTTCATTTGGAGATCTATTTATCCATTTCTTAGAAAATGACGTTATGAGCATATGGTTTTTGTACCCACAGGAACTTCCTATAGCGGATTGGCATTAGGGTGGGATGAGAGTATGATATAGGAGATGGGTCAGGATAGTTGATGTAGAGTGAAGAAAGCAGCACAGGATGGTTACTAGATGCTAGGTAGATGGGTCTTATATGCGATAGATATAGTATGGTGACCATTGTGAGTTTCGCCTACGATAGAGGTCATGGCACAGAGCTAGAGGGCTATGTTACTAGTGGATACAGGGGAGGCATGACAGGGAAGTCATTCGAGACAGCTGACTCAATTCAGGACAGATTATGACACCAGGGATACAGTGTGTAGTAGGATGTAGGCACCACCATTACCTCAGTATCGCAAAGACAATGTGGAGAGACCTTTATCTCCACCACATCATGACATGGTAGGTATGGCAAGAGGAGATAGGTTTGGATAACATGATTGATGATGTAGGTAGGAATTTGGATACATAAACAGTGCTAAGCCCAGCTACAGGTAATCACCTCCATGACTAGGGTCTATAGATTAGCCACCAGTGATAGGTTGTATAAGGACTCAATTTGGGTCAGGTGACTACTTATAAGGGGTGTAGTTGGGCATAAGCACAGGGGGACACCTTGATAGGACAAGATGATAACTTTACAGGCACATGTAGCTATGTTATAGACAGATAGCAGGGCTAGGCACCATTGATACCAGGCAGGTGATATGGGGGTATGCCACAGTATTGTAGGCATAGGTTTCCACACTACTAGGTGTACATATTACCTTTGCAGGCCATTTAATAGCCACACAGGCTCAGGTTCAAGAAAAGGTATAGCCACCTTTCACCTTGGGCACATCCACAAGTAGATAGGGTCCCTATATTACAAGTGATTATACAGAGGCCATAGTGTACATAGACAGGGGCCCACTGTTGTAATGGGACAGGGTACACCATGGGCCATGGAACCTCCTTAGGTTATCTCCATGAACAATTATAGAGACATGGTATTTAAGGCTAGATAATATTAGGACAAGTTGATGGAGGTTGGTGTGGATTATTCATCCGATGGTGAGTACTAAGCACAATAGGCTACTAGTGAGAGGACCAAGACACGCACTCGTAGTTCTAGCAGCTTAGAGGGTCATTGGCTACACAGGTTGGGTCAGGGTGAGGTGACTAGTTCTCATAGACCAAGACCAGATGAGGGAACTGGAGAGAGCAGCAGAGGTGTATGCCCTTCCTGACTTGATATGGGATGATATTGATTTTTTATTTTTGATATATATACCAGCATGTGTGCCGAAGATGCGAGATTGTACATGAGATTTTTTGAGATACTTGTTATTCCTCATGCCTGTGTATATATGTATTGATACATAGACTTTCTTTATATATTTTATGATGAGATGATATGTGAGAGTATATTTCCACTATATTTCTTTCATGGAAACTTGATTTGATGAATGGTGTATGTTTTGATTATAGTTCTATGTATTGATTCTATGGAAATTTAAATTTTTAAGAAAAATTAAGGTCAGATGTAGGCATGGTGGAGTCACGTATAGGCATAGTGGAGTCAGGTATAGGTATGGTGGAGTCACATATAGGCATGGTAGAGTCATTTATACACATGGAAAAGTCAGGTATGATGGCATGTCAAAATAGGTCTAAGCATGGAAAAGTTGTATGAGTCAGGTGTAGGCATGTTTGAGTTTGAAAATTTCCAAATTATTGTTTCGATGCAAATTACATGATTTTGGCATGATGGAGTCATTGATGTATGATGTGATTGTAGTATGACTTGGTTGATGTTGTTTGTGAAATGGAATGATGGTATGCAAAATATTTTAATTTTTAACATATTGATGATATGGAAACTAGATCGAGGGCATGGTTAAGTTTATTTTGTTTTGATGGAAGATGAGATATATAATGGATGTATAATTTTGGTTTGAGTTAACTTCCCGAATTATTGTTTTTATGGGAACTAACGAAATGTTTGTTTGATGGGGAAATGATGATGGGGTAAAAGAGTGGCTGAGCTAACCTCAAAGGGCCCCATGCCCTAAGAGTGTTTCCTACATATCCCTTACGAAAGGGACCTCAAGCCAATGTAGTTTCTCCCATAGGATAGGGAAGAATAAGATGAGGTAGGTGAGTAGGTTGGTGATTTTATGTATGGGTAAATGGTAATTTAGGTCTGATTACATCTAGGTTGATTAGGCATGGTTGAGTCTTGGTTGAGTAGGCATGGTTGAGTCTAGGTTGATTAGGCATGGTTGTGTCAGATGAGTTGATTGAAGTAGGTGACGAATGTAAATGTAGGTGAAAGGAGAAGAAATCCTAGAAACTAAATGTTGAAGGTCTTATCCTATGTATAGAATCAAGAAGTAAGCAAAGGGATGAATGGTATAAGAGGTGAAAAGACTCCATAAGTGGTAAGAACCATGATGAGCATACCAAAGATAGGGTTATGAACTTAAGCCCTCTAAAGGCATTGCATGATTAAAATTTCTAAGGGTGAAAGAAGTTACATGATCACAAAGTGTCGCATGTGTGCCACATCCCTTGAGTAGGTAGAAAATAAGAAAACAAAGGAGGGTGGGGTGGAAAATCTTATTTATCGTAACCTTATTGTGAGACATCATGTCTCTTCTGCAAGATACCCAAAACCAGAATAGGCAAGTCCATGATGAAAAAGTTGTATTATTCTTGAGTTTTTGTATTTTCTTTTTGCTTTTGTTTTATAGAGAGATTGATGTATTAATTCTATGTGGAATGAATATAATGACTCCTTGAGGTATTCTTGAATTTTATCGCTACGGGAAGCTTCAGAATATTTTATTCTATTTTTGTAGAAATAGTCTTCTTTTTTGATAGACTATGTACAATAGGGATTTCTTTTTATAGTTGTCCTTCAAGGGAGTAGTCTATTTATAGATGCAAGATGGAAAGATAGATGTCCTTTTTTAGGGAGTCATATATTTACAAGAATTTTGACTCAATGAGTTGAATTTGAAAATCCCATATATTACTTTTGAATTTTTTGGAATTTTAGGTCATGGACAGAACTATAAAGAAGTATAGGCTTCTTTTATGAAGGACAAACCATGGTATGCAGAGGTTAACTATGAAAGAGAGGTTTTAAGTGACGAATGACCATGGGATTCCATCCTAAAAAGGATGAAAAGTATCCATGAGAATCATGCCATGAGTAGAGCCATGGTACTCATATTTAAGATAAGGTTGAAAGGTGATGGATAATCACACAATTCTGATGTAGTCATTGGTCCTTAAAAGAGGTAGATGAAAGGAATGGTTACTCAAGGGACGAGTGTATAATAAACAAAAGGTGATATAGTACTTGATTCAACAGTAGAATGGTCAAAGATGCAAGGCATTGAGGGGCTCAAGCTCGGGTTTACCTTCAAGAGAAGATAAACGATAAAAACCTGATCCATAGGTATGAGTGACGATATAGGGTCAAAGCCAATTAGGAGAAAACTTTCCCCATTTACTTTTCTTATCTTTGGTTAGATGTTGATTTTCCTTCAGGACAAGTTCAATGACACTGAAGGTTCGTTCATGGAAACATTTCTCTTAGGCACGTTTGATACATTTTTGGTAGATTTGAAGCTGATCAAGAGCATTTAAACAACGTCCATCTAGAAGCTCAAGTTAGGCCAAACGGTCTTGGTGAAATTCATCATCATTGAGCATGTCTTTGAGTGAGATATGAAGAGATGGAATTTGGACTTCAAGAGGAAAGATAGCCTCTGTACCATAGACCAAAGAGAAAGGTGTAGTAGCAGTTGAGGTGTGAATACTAGTGCGATAAGCCCATAAGGCAAAAGGAATGTGCATGTGCCAATCCTTACCAGTATCGTCAACTTTCTTGTGAATATTTTTGTTAGTTGGTTCAGCTTGGCCATTTTTCTAGGGATAATAAGGTGAAGAAAAACTAAGTTGAATGCCAAAGGTGTCATAGAGTTTGTGTAGGGTTTTGTTTTTGAATTATTTTCCATTATCAGTGATGAGGTGGTGAGGAACACCAAAGCAAAAAATGATGTGATGGTTGATGAATTCACAAATTTTCTTGGATTTTGTAGAAATGAGAGGTACAGCTTCCACCCATTTAGTGTAATATTCAATCATGGTGATGATCCATGAATGGCATTGAGAAGAATGAAGGTTAATCTCCCTGACAATATACAAACCCCATTGGGAGAAAGGCCAAAGGTCTCTGACGACCTATAAGGTGTGACTATGGGTGTGGTGAAGATTAGTGTGTTGCTGACATTTCACTCAATGTTTGACATAGTCATAGCAATCTTGGTTTAGTGTTGGCCAATAGTAGCCGAGGTAAAGGATGCACTTAGGGATAGTAAGGCCACTAAAAAGAGCACCATAAATCCCATCGTGAAATTCCTTGATGGTGTATGGGATTTCTGAACATGTAAAGCATTGTAGGAGGATATCGCCAAAGCCAAATTTTTTGTAAAGACCCCTCATGATGACATAGTGAGAAACACTTTTGAGGAAGGCTCGTTTTCTATTATGAGTGAGTTCCAGAGGTAGAATTGAGAGGGAAAGGTAATCGGAAAACTACTTATACCAAATGTCATGTGGATCAGTTTCAATTCTTCCTACAAAGTTAACGTCTCAAAATAAATAAGAGGGTGATTACAACCTTTGTACTGTGACAAATATTTTTACGTCAAAAGGAAAAGTAGGTTTTTGAGAAGCAAGGCAGGCCATGGTAGCCGTGAATTTTTTAGTGGAGTGTAGAGTGGTTTGAAGTTCATAATGATCAAAGGTAGTCAAAAGCATGTCGATGTGATTTTTATACTTTTGAACTACCTCATTACGACATTGGTATAAACTATTAAATTGGTTCACAACTAGTTAGGAGTCGCCAAAGATATTAATGAATTTAACGTCTAAGGTTATAGCGGTCTGAAGACCCAATATGAGTTCTTCGTATTTGGAAATGTTATTAGTACAGTAAAAATACAATTTGAAAGATAAAGGCATAGGTTTACCATCAAGAGGAATAAGGATGACCCTTGCACCACCCCCATGCTGACATTTAGAAACATCAAAAAATAAGGTCATCTGATAAAAAATGTCGTCAAGGGAGAGAGTAGCCATGGATTCATCAGGGAAATTAAAGTTAGAATATTGATTTGCGGAAAGAGGTGTGTCTGTAAGTTGTTCAAAAATGGCTTGTCCTTTAACAGAATTTTGATGGATGAATTCGATATTTAGTTCTACAAGAAGCATGAGCCAATGTGCAGCATGTTGGTATTGGTAAGGCTTAGTGTACATGTAATTTAAGGGGTCAATGTTGGTGACAACAAATTTTTTGTGGTTGAGTAGGTAATGGAAAATTTTGGTAGCAAAAAAGACTATGGATAAACACAATTTTTCAGCGTGAGTATATCTAGTCTCGTATTTTAAAAGAGTATGGCTTATATAATAAACCACTTGTTCCCTATTATGCTGATTGTGATAAGCGAGCATAGCACCCAAGGAATGATCAGTGGCAAAAATGTAGAGGTAAAAGGTCTTATCATCCTTTGGTGGTATGAGTACAGGTGGCTAGAGGAGGTATTCCTTTAACGCCTCAAAATATTTATGACACTCATCATCCCATTTCAAGGAAACATCCTTTGTAAGAAGATGATGAAAAAGGAGACATCGGTCAGAGAGTTGAGAAATAAACTGTCTAATAGATTACAACTTTCCTTACAAACTATGAAGTTGTTGAAGGTTAATATGTGGAGGCATCTCAAGAATAGCCTTGATTTTGGAAGGATCAACTTCGATACCCCAAAATGAGATGATGAAACCAAGGATTTTTCCCAAGTATTCTTGGATGACATTCTCATATATTCTAAAAGCATTGAGGAGAATCATGAGCATTTGAAAATAGTTTTGGAAATTCTGAGAAAGATACAGTTGTTTGGTAAGCTTTCCAAATGTTCTTTCTATGACACAGAATTCCACTATTTGGGTCATGTTATAAGTAAAGATGGTATTGTTGTAGATCCTTCAAAAATTACAGCTCTAACATAATGGCCTGCACCAAAGAATGTACATGAAGTTAGAAGCTTCATGGGACTTGCTGGCTACTATAGGAAATTTGTAGAAGATTTTTCTAAGATAGATGCACCAATAACTTCCTTACAGAAGAAATATAAAAAGTTTGTTTGGAGTGAGAAATGTGAAATTGCATTTAAAACCTTGAAGGAACAGTTAACTTCAGCACCTATTCTTGTAGTGCCAGATCCTAATGGAGATTTTATGGTGGTAAATGATGCATCCGGTGAAGGTCTATGAGGTATTTTATTACAAAGTGGTCATGTTATAGCATATGAAAGTAGGAAACTTAAATTACATGATTTGAATTATGATCCACATGATTTAGAGCTTGCTACCATTGTTCATGCACTACAAGTTTGAAGGCATTACCTTCTCGGTATGCCTTTTGAATTGAAAACCGATCACCTTGGACTGAAGTATATATTCACTCAACCAAATCTTAATGCAAGACAATGAAGGTGGTTGGATTTTTTGTCTCAATATGATTTTGACATCAGTTATATAAAGGGTAAAAAAAATAGAGTGGTTGATGCTCTAAGTCATAGGAAGCACATTTTTGCTCTTATAACATTAAGAACGTAGTTTAAGGATGAAGTAAAAAGTGTTATGGATTCTGATTCTTACTCTCAACAAATAAAAGTAACACTTGCTGCAGATTCAAATGATTTGAGGTATAAAGGTTTTCACTTTGATAAAGAAGGAATCTTACGATTTGAAAACAGAGTCTATGTTCCTTCGCTAAATAATTTGAGAAAGAAATTGTTAGCAAAATTTCATAATTCACCTTTTTCTGTACACCTTGGCATTATCAAAATTCTTACTGATATAAAACAGTAATATTTTTAGAAAGGAATGAAAAAGGATTTTCTAAACTTCGTGACACATTGTCTTGAGTGTCAATGTGTGAAGGCAAAACATATGCACCCAGCCGGTTTTTTGTATCCGCATAGCATACCGCAGTACAAATGGTAGGTAATAAGCATGGATTTTGTACAAGGGTTACCTATGTCAAGAAATAAGCATGATGTTATATTAGTAGTTGTGGATAAACTAACAAAGGTAGCACATTTTATTGTTGGAAATCTGAAGGATGATTCTCCTATTTTGGCAAGAAGATTTCTAACAAAAAATTTAGATTACATGGAGTACCTAAGTTAATCATTTCAGATAGAGATCCTAGAATGACGTCAAGATTTTGGAAAATGCTTAATGTAGCTCTAGGGAACTAAGCTAAATTTCAGTTCTGTGTATCATCCAAAAACAGATGGGTAGACTGAAAGAGTAAATCAAGTTTTGGAAGATATGTTACAAATGTATTGCATGGATCAACAGTATAAGTGGGAAGAGTATCTTCCATTAGTTGAATTCATATACAATAATACATATCATGCTTCTCTTAAGATGGCACCTTTCGAGGCATTATACAGAAGAAAATGTAGAACCCCTGTTAGTTGGGATAGCATAGAGGATAGAGAGGTAATTGGACCTGAAATTCTTACTGAAATGGAACAACAAGTTAAATTGATTCGTGAACGCTTGAAAGAAGCAGCAGATAGGCAAAAGAGTTACGCTGACTTAAAGAGGGTTGATAGGAAATTTGAACTTGGTGAGAAAGTCTTTCTTTAGGTTAAACCGAAAAAGAGTTCTATAACTTTTGGCAAGGCTGCCAAGTTATCACCTCATTATGTGGGACCTTTTGAGATAGTTGAAGTAATCAACCTTGTAGCTTATCGTTTAGCATTACCTCCTGCTTTATCACAAATGCATGATGTTTTCCATATTTCTTTGCTTAAGAAATACATTTTAGATTTATCACACGTGTTAAATTGGAATTCCTTGCAGATCTAGGACCCAGGAATAATCATGGTTAAACCCATACGAGTGCTTGAAACTCGCCAGTTGCATTTGAGAAATCAAGAAATAAGTCAATGTAAAGTCCAGTGGGACAAGTTTAATGAAGATAGTGTAACTTGGGAAAACCTAGAGGATATGAAAACTTATTTTCCATATCTATTTGAACAGAATTGATTTTGTAGACTATTAAAAAAAATTGATTGAATTTCTTCTGTATATGACTATAAGTATGCCATTTTTGGGCAAATATTTATATGAATTGAATAAATAGCTATTTAATGCTGATTTTTGGAACTATAAGTTTTTGATATATTTGACTTATGGTAAGAGAAGTGAATGAATTGATTTTCATTGATATAAATTGTTAAAATGAGGTAATCATCAGGACGATGATTCTTTTTAGGAGGGAAGCATGTAACACCCTCGACAATTGTTATATTCCTCCTTTGCATTTCAAGTGTTGACATGTGATTTTCTTCTAAAGATGTGTTCTTTTGATTGTTGGAGATCATGCTTGATATGGATAAATATTTTTCTATTCTTAAGATCATTAGACTGGAATGGAATGGCTTCCTTGAATCCATTTTTCACTTCTTGTAGGTGAGTTTCAATCTGGTTTAAGAGTTGCAAACTTACCTCTTTATCTGACTCATCCCTGGATCAATTTCAGTGATCCAAGGAATGTTTTAAACCTTCTCAGTTGAATGAATGGTAAATTGACATTCCATAATTGAGGGACATGGTGGACTGAAATTTGTTATTACAAGTTCTTTAATCTTGTGTGAACGTATTTCTATTTAGTTGTATGTTGTGCTTAGGTCCTTGGAGATTGATCTTGGCAGTACATTGCTAACGTAAATGAAATATAACCTGTTCATGACATAGGAAGGATTCTGAATCCTAAAAATAAAGGATTATCCTATGGAATACTAAGCTGGGTAAGAATATTTACTACCTAGCTATGTTACTTAATTGAATTTTTATTCTAATCCTAAGCCTTGTGCTAAGGGAATATGGAAAGGTTGCTAGGCTATCTAAATTAACCTAAAACCTAATGTTATATGGTTATGAGATGATCTAACCTAATGTTGGAATTACCTAGGGTAATGTGTTAAGGCCTAAGGTAATTATTCCTAAACTAACCTAAGTTTTAAGGGATCTATCCTAAGCTATTTAAATGGGAACCTAAATGGGTCGCATACCTCTAAGGTGATGGTTCCAATGGCATTTAATTATTGATAAGGTTCTTAAAGGCATTAAGTTACTGCCAGTTTTGGTAGGGGCTAGTTGATTTGGTAGAGGCTTATGTGGAAGCTCCACTTAAAATGGAATTACATGTTAAATGGGAATTGGCATTCACCAGATTTGGGAGGTGGTGGCAAGGAGAGTTGAGTGGGAAAATTGGAATTAATGAAATTAATTGGCCTCGGTTTTTGTTCACAAACCATCTAGGAAACTTGGAAGGTGGGTTTGTGGGAGGTTGTTGGTTTTTGAATGCTTTTCCGATTTTTCTCTGCATGAAGCAAACTGGTTCTTCAAACTAGTAGTTTGACTTGCACTTCATTACTATTTTTAACTCACTTGGTCTATTTTCGATCATGGGAAGGTATATGAGGCATTCTAAGGAAAGTTGATGGTTGGTTGATATTTCGTGGAGGAGAAAAGGAGTTGGAAGCTCGTTTGGAAGTCTCCTTCAATTTGGCAGAAGTGCTATCAGGCATGATAGGCTCTAATATTTAAGATTTCTTGCTTTCTTCTAAATGTTTCATTAAAATGACTCTGCTCTTATGAGATTCTTGGCTTGCATGTTTTATTTGGTTATTTGCTTGTTGGGTTTTGTAATCTTTGGAAATTTGGGTATAAATCCATGGAAAATTAGTGATAAGTGTTTGAAAATTTCTTGGTATGTGCTAATTAGCGAGACATGCATGAGAAACTTGTTACTATAACTCTGCTTGTCATTTCTTTAACCAATATATGAAGAAGTTGTGTTTTCAACTAACCTTTGTCATTGTTTATTTGGTTCTAAGTTTTGGGAACTTGAATCCCGTCTGATCTTTCTATGGAGCTCTTCTTTGTTTGAACTAAATCTTGTAGTTGAGCTCATTTCTTTTGTTCGAGCTAGAGCCTGTATTCAGGTTCATATTTTGTTGAGCTAAAGCTTGCAGTTGAGCTCGTGTTTTGTTTGCAGCTTGAGCTTGTATTGAGTTGGTGTTTTGTTTGAGCTTGTATTTGACAAGTTCGTGTGTAGTTAAGCTTGATTCAGGGTTAGTGTTTTGTTAAGGATTTGGGTTGGAGGTTCTTGTCACTCTGAAACAGTGTTTGGATTCTTGAGTAATCTTGGACTATTGTTTTAAGTCCATATGTACCTCTGTACTCATGTTTATTCTTGTGTTATTTGGACTGTTAATGGAAGTTCATAATTTACACAGTAATAGTATTTTTTTTGAGTTTTGAACTCTGGTAGGAGCTCGTGTTTCGAGCTGGTATGAGCTTTCTTTGTTTGTTATACAAACTAGAATGGGAATTTGTGGTTGCCCTGAACCTTGTATCTACTTGAATATTCTGAACTCCTCTGTGATAAACTTGTGTTTCATTTTGAGTTGGAAATAGGGTTTCTTGTTTACACTATAAACTGGTTAAGGTTGTTTTGTTATATTCTGACTTGTATCATAATATTTGTATATATCTATGCTCACGTTTGAGACTTTGTGATTCGGCACTGTACATGTAATTTGATACATAGTGTTTGAATTTTTAGTTGAACAACATGTTAGCTCTGTTCTGGTATTTGTGAGTTGGTTTTAAATTGTATTCTAGTTGGAAGCTTATAACTCCTTTAATGCAAACCGCTTACTCTAGGTAATTCTGGGTAAGTAGTATGACTAAGCTATTTGAATATCTCTTGGAGATTTAACTGGAAATGTTTTTGTTTGTTAGTAGGATTTGGAATTATTTTAAAACGAGTTTGTACCAATGCTTAGAAATAGTAGTGGAGGAAGAATACTTAAATTTGTTCAGTCTGATTTTTTTTATAGTTCTAAAAGAATTATGAATCACCTACGTTTAAGTAAAATGTTGTGGAAGCATGTAAAGGAACTTCAGTTTCAAGTTTGAGGATACTCGTGAACTGGTTTAGTTTAAGGTTTCAGGTTTTCTAATCTTGTTGGGATCAATAAGTTAATGCTTGAGTCTTTTAGAAGAAGAAGGAAATTGGGAACCCTTAGGGATAGGGTGCTGTTTTAGAACTTTACTAAGTGTTGTTCTAAACTGAAATTGGAACTCATGCTTGTAATGATAAGGATTGTAAGGGGGACTTGCAGTACGTTTCTTGCAATGAGTTGGTTTTTTTCTCTCTTCTGGGAACTAGTGTATGAGCTTATTGTTTGGATTAGAGATGGGAATTTGTTGTTAAGTTTAGAGAATAAATTAAAGATTGAGTCAAATTTTGATAAGATTCCCTTTCCAACCTATAGGGATTTGTTATTTTGATTGAACCCTTGTTCTCTTGAAAAATGGATATTTATTATACCTGTTTAGCCTTCCTTGTTCATATCATTTGTTAAAATTGATAAAGGAAGAGATTTGATGTTTCAGTTTTGTTGAACAGAAAATACAATCTTGTTGTCAGACTATTAAAATTCTATATTCCTTCTTAGATTGATATGGGATTCTGTTCTATTTAAAATATGAAATGTTGTATTTAAAGGTAGTTGGCCTTTAAATGAAACAATTAAATTCATGTTATGAACTTGTATCTATTTTTTTGATATTTTTGTGTTGAGCATAGTTTGGAATGGATATCCTTCTTCCTTGCTTAGGAGCTAGATGAATCATCCCAATGAGAACTATGTTGTAAACCCCTTTCTTTGTTGTTTAAAGGTAATTGTTAGGATCAATTAAAATTTAATTTTATAAGGCAGGTGTTGTGGATTATATTTTGTTCTTCTCTTAGAAGTGAATTTAGATTGGTTAATGTACTTCTTTTCTGTTTGCTATTACTTATACTGATATTTATGATGTATTAATTGTCTCATTAAAGCAGAGTTTTTTTAATGGAACAATTAGTGGAATGCACTTCATTTTAAGGCTTAGTGCTTATCATGCTCAGTTCATTGAACTAACCTGTGCTAGCAATTTTTGCAGATGGACTTCGTAAGTGATAAAAGGAGGCAAAAATTATATGATGCATTGGCTGATTTAAGTCTGATTCCTTGTGAAGAATTCTAATTCGTTCTTGAGATTGTATTGAAAAAGAAAAGTAGTATTCTTTTAGAATGAAGACGGTTGTTATGTAGTATGCCTAAAATGTATAAGGCTTGTAAATGTATAAGTTATAAAGATGAATTGAAAGATGATAATTTACTTGTATTGGTTGTGTAAATTATCTTGTCCTTGTAATGAAAAAGATGGATTTCTATCTTGTTGATATTCTTCATATTATTTTTTATGCTTAATTGGTTATCCTTTGATAAGTTGGATAAAGGGATTTAGTTCAATTTCCCTAATTAAGATGTAGCTTGTTAAGTTGCATAATATGATGTTCTTTATCTAAACTATATAATATAGTAATGTAATGTGTGTTGAACATACATTAAGAAATATGGATATTGGGTAGGATATACCCTAACACTTAAACATGTAGATAAAGACTCTTTCTCTTTCTTAAATGAATATAAATAAAAAAGGTATGGAAATATGATTACAATTTATTAGACTTCATTTTGTATGAAGTCTACTTTAAATTGGATATATTCGAACGTTGAACCTGTCTAAAAGTTATTGTAATTTTTAAATGAAACTTGATAACGTTGTTCGGTTGTGGTTAATTGGGAGTGTAACTGAGAGATATAACAAATAAAACAACCATAAGTATAAAGAAATTCTTCATGGACTAAATGAAGAAAATTTAGGAAAGAACTTATTGAGCATTGGATTAGGGTTTGGAAAGGTTACTATAATCAAGAAATAATTCAAACTAACAATGTATTAACAATATCCTCGGGGGTATGTACATCTCGATGAGGTAGTTTCTATAGGATGTTGGCACACACCAAATGTAGGGTTGTACTTTCAAGAAGGCTTGGGTCTTCTTGAGAATACAACATTGTAGTTGACATGTGGCATCACCCTTCCACATTGATCATCTAGATCTACACACAACAAGGAACTCAGACTTGAACTTAGTTTCTCTTTAGGTCTGATAGGAGCATATTTAGGATATGAATAAGCTTCCAATTGCTTAGGGTATGTTGGCACATCCGGTCGACTTAGGTCAACCAAGTATGCCCAATTTACCCTAAGCCATTGTGAGCATCTTCCTATAATAGGTTATGTTCCTATCTAGGGCTAGGGTTAAACCTGGAACAAGTGGACTGACAGTAGTCAGTAAAGACCAATCATGATAAATGAGGAGTGAGGTGAAGGACATATTCCAATATGATGAGTATGCCATCTAGGAATAGTGACATACACAGTATGTTATAAATATTTGGCCAAAGTATCTCAAGTTGCTGGTTGTGTTGTCCTATGTCACCAAGTTTAAAACAACATGATATCAGATGAATATTGGTAGCAGATATTCAGATATGTTCTTTAAACAGATCACTCAGTACCCGGTGTAGGGTAGGAAGACAAAGTATATGAAGTATACAATATGTATTCAATACATAAGATAACATAAATAGATCGGTATCTTACCGAGTTATGGAATGAATAGATTGGTGAATCACCAAGTCATTACAGCTGCATATGTTTATCCATTGAATTTGATTGGCATGGAATGTTTGTTCTAAATAATGCTTTATTTAGAATAGTGAACACTATAAAAAAAATTCCCTTGTTTCTAAAGTCTTAAAATGGGAATGTTACAAGTTAGAATATTGATTTCTAGAAAGAGGTGTGTCTGCAAGTTGTTCAACGATGGCTTGTCCTTTAATAGACTTTTGATGGATGAATTCGAGATTTAGGTCTGCAAGAAGCATGAGCCAATGTGCAACATGTTGGTGTTGGTAAGGCTTAGTGGACATGTAATGTAAGGGGTCAATGTTGGTGACAATAAAGGTTTTGTGGTTGAGTAGGTAATGGAAAAGTTTGGTAGCGATGAAAACTAGGGATAAAAACAATTATTTAGTGTGAGTATATCTAGTCTCGTAGTTTAAAAGAGTATGGCTTATATAATAAACCACTTATTCCCTATCATGCTCATTGTGATAAGTGAGCATAGCACCTAAGGAATGATCAGTGGTAGAAATGTAGAGGTAAAAGGTCTTATCATCCTTTGGTGGGATGAGCACAGGTGGCTAGAGGAGGTATTCCTTTAACGCCTCAAAATATTTATGACACTCATCATCCCATTTCAAGGAAACATCCTTTTTAAGAAGATGATGAAAAAGGAGACATTGGTCAGAGAGTTGAAAAATAAAGTGTCTAATAGATTACAACTTTCCTTATAAACTACGAAGTTGTTGAAGGTTAATAGGTGGAGGCATATTAAGAATAGCCTTGATTTTGGAAGGATCGACTTCGATACCCCACAGTGAGATGATGAAACCAAGTATTTTTCTAGAGAGGATGGTAAAGATGCACTTTTTTGGTTGAAGATGAATTAAGTATTTGATGAGATGGGAAAAGATGACTTTAAGAACCACGAGGTGTTTAGCCTGATGCCTAGAGTTAGCAAGAAGGTCAATAACATAATCTTCCAAAATGTCATGCATGATATCATGGAAGATGTAAGTCATGGCACGCTGATATGTAGCACCAACATTTTCAAGACCAAATAGCATGACACAATAACAGAAGGTCCCCCAAGGGGTGATGAAGGCATTTTTTTTTTTGATCTTCTGGTGCGAGTAATATTTTCTTATAACCTAAGAAACTTTCTATGAGTGATAGCATCTCATGGCCAGCAGTGAGATCAACAAGTTAGTCGATACTGGGTAGAGGAAAGTTATCATTGGGGAAAGCTAGGTTAAGGTCACAGAAATTCATGTAGATGTGGAGGCTCCCTGTCACTTTAGTGATAGGAATGATGTTAAAAATACATTCTGGATATTCAATGGGTAGAATGAAAGAAATAGAAAGGAGGCATTGGAGTTCTTCTTTCACAAGAAGGGAAATGTGAGGATGCATTTTTCGTAGCTTCTATTTCATAGGTTTGGCATCAGGAATGGTTATGATATTATGGACCATGATATTTGGGTCAATACCAGGCATATTGGCGTAAGACCAAGCAAAAGTGTTGCTATGATCTCAGAGGAAAAAGGTGAAGGCTTCCTATTCAACGGAGTCTAATTATTGACCTATCTTTAGAATGTGGGGGTCATCTTAAATGTGAATTTTGATATCTATGGTCAATTTATTCAACATGGTTTACATCTCAGAAGTTAACAAATGTTGGATATAGGAATTCTACACACCTAGATAGGTGAGAATGGAGTCATCATCCTGACATTGAATAACGTTGATAGAAGGTGTGTCATCATTGATCATGTCAATATATAGGAAGGGAAGAGAAGAGGGAGCCTCACCATCGTGATGATAGGTTGGAGGTCCCAAGGAAATGGTGTTCACGAAAAAAAAATTATGAGGAATGGATTTTGGATCCATATACTTCGTAGGTGAAGGTTGTAATGTAGGTGAATGAGGTGGAGAAGGTGTATCTTCCTCTACGAGGTCAATACGGGCTTTCTTAGAATAAGGTTCCTCAGAAAATCCAAGACCACAAAAATCCTTTTATTTCTGAGTGGTACAAGGTATGATTGTGTGATAACCCTATTTGTATCCAAAGCCTTTCTAAGCACATCGATGAAGGAATGTGTGGGTGAAGTGGCGATTGATGAGGTATTGGAAATCAAATGAAAATGGATGGGTTTGAGTAGGTGGTTTTGGAGTATATGAAGAAGCATCAAGTCCCGCATACATCAAGTTGGTGCAAAGATGGGGCATACCATATGGAAATACCTCACCTAAATACTGGTTGTAATGTGGATGTTGATGGAGGCTCTCATACTCTTTAGGAGTAAGGAAGGTATTAACGTTATAGAGGTGATACTCCCCCACAGTAAGGCATTGAAAAACACCTACCAAGGGATAAAAAGTTGGTATTTGGTTAGCAGGAATAGAATAATCACCATGGGCCAGAGAAGAAGAAACATCCAGTGTTTAAGAAGTAGATGGGTTGGCTGATGGGCCAGCTAAAAAATTTGTGGAAAAAGTGGGAATACAGGAGTTATTTGTGGAAGATGTAGTAGTAGAAGTGGTGGATGAGGCAGTGGCTGAAGAAGAAGAGGTAGTAGTGATAGATGGGTATTTGCTAAAGAATAAGTGTTAGTGGTGGTAGATGCCTTAACTGGTATAAATACATCATTAGGTCGATAGACCATGTTATAAGTTTTGAATGGTGAGGGATCTGCTAGAATGGTATAGTTGTTCCCTTCATGTTGAAATTTTAAACATCTATGTAAGGTAGAAGGGACATAACTCATAGATCGGATCAAGGGTCAGCAAAGTAGCATGTTGTATTAGAATTCCCCATCTAAGAAATAGAATAACTCAGGAATAGTTTGGGGGTGCATGCGAATTTGGAGAAGGATGGTACCGAGGGTGGAATTCATGGTGTCATTAAATAAACACAGCATAACCAGCTTATTATGCATGAAATAGGTTGGGATCTACATTTGTTTGTATGCATGGGAGGAAATGATGTTGATATTGGTAATCATAATGTGTCGAACATGTATATTATCAATTCAGACATAAATAAATAAGGCGGGGTCAGGATCATCGGATTGGAGAGGTACAATCTCTTCGTCAGAAAAACTAACAGCTGAGACTTGATGGATGGTAGTGAGAGCAAAAGATGGAGGTGAAGTGGTGAGAGTGGCCACGTGATGAGGAGTGATAATAGTGGTGACGGGTGTGAGCTCATTAGGTAGAATCTCAATAGATTACAAGACCTCAATGAGGGCCTGACGATGAGACTTGGAGGTTTGTATGAGATCATATAAAGACATTTTGAGAGGAGACTGGTGCAGTTGTTTGATCATGGTATGATGTGTGACTCCGTCAGAAATGGGATATATCGGCCCATGGATGATGACTTTGGGTGTAGGTTTATATGGAATGTTTAGTAAAGGTGTAGTGGATGGTTTGTTTGTCTTCTCTTTTCCTTTTTCCTTTTTTGTGTGAGTGGCAACTTGAACCAAGTTACTCTAAGGAAGAGAGGGCAATGAATCATGAAAGGTATAACAACAAGATGGACAAAAATCTATTGTGAGATAAGAACCTTGTGAGAAAACTATGGTTCACTAGCATTTCAGAGGAGGTTTGGTGAGCTCTCTAATCCATACCATATTGATCTCAAAGGTCAAAGGAAGAAAAGAGGGTTGTGGAGGTGGAGGTGGAGGTGAAGGTCACTGAATAGAAAGGGGGTGAGGGTGTGTGGTGACAGGTGAGGGTGGAATGGGTGCTTCATCGAAAATATTATCTTATTCTAAGAGCTCTTCACGAGAACATAATTAAAGAAGAATATTCTTAAGGACCTTACAATTTTCAACATCATGCCCTGACACACGATGATAGATTCAAAACTTGGTATCGTCAAACCCTTCCTATTTAGGCTTGAGTGGGCCATAAGGCTTGAGAGGGGGTAATGTGATGACGGAGGTTTCTAAAAGTTTAGCAAGGATGGTAATGTAAGACCCTGCCAAGGGATCACAATGCGAAGTGAGAGTGGGTTTGGGTGAATTGTATGGAAGGGGTACTACTAGAGGCAGAGTTGATTTGGAAATAGGTTTGGGTGACTTTTGTGGAAGAGAGGATGTTGAAGGTGGATTTGATTTTGATTTATTTTTGGGTGACTTCTATGGAAGGGAGGTTATTGAAGGTGAAGTTGGAGGTTGAGTAGGTTTAACTACCATTTTGGTAGGTAGTGTGGTCATGGGCTTGGGCTGCACCTTCTTGGGTAACGGTGTTGAGGGATTACGTGAAGTAGAAGGGAATGGAGAAGATGAAAGGGGATGGGTCAACCATGGTGAAAGTGGAGATGCGGTTAAGGTATTAGTAGGAGGCAATACGGGAAGTTGAGGTTGAATAGAGGGTAAAGGTGTAGGTAATGATGAGGAGGACATGGGAAGTGGAGAAATTATGGGAGATCGGAAAGGCGTAGGAAATGTAGAATGCTTGGGTTTGATGGAATATTGCAGCAAACATTTAAGCTATTTCATTTTAGGTTTACCTGGAGAAGGAGGTTGTTTGACAAGGGTTGTTGGATGAGGACCTAAAATAGATAGAAGTGGCAAAGATGAGAGAGGAGGAGTGAGAGAAACTAGTGTACGAGGTCTAAGATGTTGGGTCTTCATCTTAGGTGGGGGATAGGCCTGGTGATATTTTGGGATGATGTGGCTAAATCAATCTTAATGAGAGGATGGACTAGACTCGATGTTTGCATAACCCCTAATGTAGTGGTAGGTTTGGGTGCAGGTGTAGGTATAGGTGTAGGGAGAGGTTTGGGTGTAGGTGGTTATCGAGGTAATGGTAAAGGTTTAGGTGTGGGTTAAGATGATGTAGAAGAGGCTACTATAACTAGCTCAGGTTTTACTAGCTTGAACACTTTAGGATAAATCATTTAAGTGTCAGCAGGCAACATTTGCATTTGAGTCAAGACAGGAAGTTGAAGGTGTCCCCAAAGTATGGAATAGTTAACATAATCCAAGCATTCGACCAAACCTGGGAATGGAATAGGAGTGGAGGGGGATGGTGATGATTTGGTAGTAATACTTGTAAAGAATGTCTGTGAGATAGGGAAATGGTTAGCTTCAAACTCTGTGAGTAGAAGAGACAATAGCAAATCGACAGGGTCTTTAAAATCCAATGGGGAAATTTCTCCAACATGAAGAGACACCACTAGTGGGTCCTTTATGGGAAGAGGAGGAAATATTAATTGTATAGGCTCTTTCTTTGGTAAATAATAGAGTACATTGGGCTCTTTCATGGGCAAAAGAATGGGTAATGCGAGTTGCTCGACAAGTGGCAAGATGAGTGGGTAGGTGCATCCAAAGAGTAGGTGGACTCCACCACGGGTAGATAAGAAGGTAAGGGGGACTCCTCCATGGGTAGATAAGTGGATGAAATAGGTTCCTCTGTAGGTGAAGGAGCTCGTGAAAGAATTTACTCAATATATGGGATGGAAGGAAATTGAGCAGAAGGGATCGGTATAATATCAAAAATAGCATGGACCTCCCGAACGTTGGTATCATTAGTTGAGGATTTTCCAGCTTGATTAGATGATTGGGTGTGATTTGGAAATGGATTCTTGAAGATGTGGAGGTTTTGGTTAGCCGGTGCATTGGGGTTATCCAAGACGAGATCTCCATTATCTAATAATTCTTGGATGATTTTTTTGAAAGTTATACAATTACTGTCACTATGACCTCTAACACAATTATAATTGCAGTAATCATTCTTCTTGTACCATGTAGGCACATGACGGGAAGGGTCAAAACTAGTATGTGGTTTGATGGGTGGAAGAGTTATTGCTCCAGCTTTTAGAATATTTTCCAAAACAAAGTAATAAGGTTCTCCAGTGGGAGTATATTTTCGTTCTTCCTGCTTGAACTAGAAAGTATGACTAGGAGAAAGATTAGAAGAAGGTTTTGATTGGTTGGATGGATGAGAAGGGCTGGATTTTAAAACCATTGCATCGGTAGATCCTTTTACTTTAGAATAATTATTTTGTTGTTTGGAAGAAGAAGAGGTGTCATTGGATTTAAATGAAATGCTTTTGTTGCGCAATTGTAACTTATTTTCTTCGATAACACGTACTTTGAGTTTCTAGGCCATGGTGAATGCCTCATCGAATGTTTGGAAGGTTTGAACTTGGAAAGTTGGAGAGATATGTCTGGCACAAGCTCTAGTAAACAACTCTATTAATTCAGTTTGAGGAAATTGGAAATTGATTTGATTAATAAGGTTATGCCAACACGCAATAAAATTTGTGATAGGCTCACCCTCATATTGGTGTAACGAATACAAATCAATCATGGTAACCTTATTGACAATGTTAATAGAGAAATGATCAAGAAATGTCTGGGATAATTGATTGAATGAGAAGATAGTGTTAGGTTTTGGAGCCTGTTTTCATGTGTGAAAGTGTTGAAGACTGTACACTAAGAGTACTGTACACTTTTCATGTATCCTCACGTGGGTTTTGGGGCCAGGCTGGGCCCCGAGCGGGGGTCCAGTGGCGACAGCCCCCAAAAAAGAAAATTTGGGCGTAATTTTTTTTTGCCTCAAAAAAATGCACTAGACATATCGGGAAACATGCTCTTCTCATATGGGTGGGATTTTTGACCCATAGGTTTTTGGGTTGGTTTTGGCCCATTGTTTTGATACCCATGGTATTGTAAAATTTCTTAAGCAGTTGCCTACTTATATGGTTTTATGCATATGGTAGGATATAATGAAAAACATTACAGATGTGCTTTGAATTCGACTGTGAATTCTGTAGAGTTTGTTGAGCATAGCTCCAAACAGATCTGGGTATTGTATTGAGAGAGCGGTGGCTTGTAATAAACTATGAGCAAGTGATTCTTGGTGGATGTAGCCCAAATTTGGTGAACCATGTTAAATACTATCTCTTTGTGTTGTGTTATTTTATTCTGTAATTTTATTTGAGATCTGTAATAATTTTTGCATATTATTTTCTACTGTTACGATTCTGTGAGGGATTATTCTGTATATTTTATCCCTTATTTCCTAACAATTGGTATCAGAGCCTAGTTTGGTTTTCTGAAGTATTGAATCACAGGGAAAGTTTTATCTTGAGTGAGAGTTATGGCAGATGATGGAAGATCTAGGGTTGATAAATTCAACGGGCAGAATTTCAGTCTTTGGAAGATACAGATGGAAGATTACCTTTATCAGAAGGATCTTTATACTCCACTATCTAAGAAGGTGAACAAACCCTTGAGCATGACAGATGCAGAATGGGAGTTACTGGATAGGAAGTCATTGGAACAATCTGGCTGTGTCTTGCATCTTCGGTATTATTTACTGTTTCAAAGGAAAAAACTACAAAAGAAATGATGGATGCATTAGGGAAGTTGTATGAAAAACCCTCTGCCTCTAATAAGATATTTTTTAATGAAAAAATTATTTAATATGAAGATGTCTGAGAATGGTTTAGTAGCAGATCATCTAAATTATTCTAATACGGTTGTAAATATGCTGGCTTCAGTTACAATAGAATTTTATGAAGAAGTTAGGGCTTTATTAGTTCTGTGCTCTTTACCTGAGAGTTGGAATAGCTTGGTAATGGCGGTAAGCAACTCGGTTCTAGCTAACTCAAAGTTGAAGTTTGAGGATGTTTTAGGGGTGATTCAAAGCGAGGAAATGCGAAGAAAAATCTCTTGTGAATATTCTACTTCAGGGAATGCTTTGATAGTGGAAACTAGAGGGAGACAGAAGAATAGAGGAAGCCATGGAAAATCAAAGGATCTTGCAAGGTCAAAATACAAAAGCAAGATAGTATGTTGGCACTGTGGAAAGTCTAGGCATGCAAAGAAGGACTGTTGGGAGCTTCGGGACAAGAAGAAACAACAGGAAGAAAATAAGGAGGCAAATGTGGCAACGGGTAATGTATGTCAGGATGCTTTGATTATTTCTTTGCACAATATTACTGAATCTTGGGTTTTAGATTTGGGGGCTTCTTTCCATGCTTCTCCACACAGGCATTATTTTGTTGATTATGTTCAAGGATATTTTGGGCATGTTTTTCTTGGTGATGATGAGCCTTGCAGCATAGTTGGAAAAGGTTTTTTTTAGGTTAAGATGTAGAATGGGAATACTTGGCTATTGAAGGATGTCAGACATGTGCCTACATTAAGACAAAATTTGATATCGGCAGGGTAGTTGGGAAGTGATGGTTATACTATGATATAAGGTTACCAAGGATGCTCTTGTGGTAGAAAGAGGTAAGAAGGTTGAAACCTTGTATTTAACCACTTATAGCACTAATGTTTGTAATCTTGTGACTTCAGAAGTAGATACAACATTGTGGCACTATATGCTCAGTCATATGAGCCATAAGGGCATGGATATCATAAAGAAGGATTTTCCCGAATATACAGAAATAGGTTTGGAGTTATGTGAGGATTGTATATATGGGAAATAGAAGTGAGTAAGGTTTCTCAAGGTTAGACCTATAAAGAAAGAGAGTAAGTTAGAGCTAGTGCATTCTAATGTGTGGGGGCTAGCTCAGGTATCATCTCTTGGGGGTTCAAGTTATTATGTTACTTTTATTGATGATGCAACAAGGAAAGTTTGGGTTTATTGTATTAGAAATAAATCTGATGAATTTGACACTTTTGTTAAATGGAAAGCCTTAGTAGAGAATGAAACAGGTCTTTAGCTAAAATGTCTCAGGTCAGATAATGGAGGGGAGTATTGCAGCAATGAATTTGATGATTATTGTTCTAAGAATGGAATCCACAGGTAAAAGATGATTCCAGGAACTCCGTAGTAGAATGGGGTATTAGAAAGGATGAACATAACAATAATGGAATGTGCTAGGAGCATGAGGTTACATGCAGGACTGCCTCTTTCTTTTTGGGCAGAAGCACTGAGCACCCTCAAGTGCCTTGGATGGAGGCATACCTGAGGAGACTTGGTATGGTAAGAAATTTGATTATTCATTTCTTAGAGTCTTTAGATGTGAGGTGTTTGTTCATATAGACAAGGATGATAGGACCAAGCTAGAGGCTAAATCAGAAAAATGCACTTTCATTGGTTATGGTGGTGATGACTTTGGATATAAATGTTGGAGTATTAAGGATAAGAAAATCATTCGATCTAGGGATGTGATCTTTAATGAGAAAGTCATGTATAAGCAGTAGTTACAGGAAAATAGGGAAGAATCCAAGAAAGAATATGCAGCGGTAGAGGATCTTCTGGATGGGAAAGTGACACATGAATCAGTTCAGGAACCCCCTCTACAGGAACCCCAAACTCCTATATTGAGGAGGTATTCTAGGGTAAGAATAGAACCTGAATGTTTTTCTCCTTCTCTTTATTATTTATTACTCACTGATAGTGGAGAGCCAGAGAGCTTTGATGAAGCAATGCAGGTAGATGTCAGGAAGAAGTGGGAGCAAGCCATGGATGAGGAGCATCAGGCTCTCATGGAGAACCAGACATGGGATTTGGTGAAGCTACCTGAAGGCAAAAGAGCATTACAGAACAAGTGGGTGTTCAGAATCAAAGAGGAAGAAGGAGGTAAGAAAAGATACAAGGCCCGGTTGGTGGTCGAGGGGTTTGCACAGAAAAAAGGTATAGATTTTGATGAGATTTTTTCTCTTGTAGTAAAAATGACTTCTATTAGAACTGTTCTAGGAATAGTTGTAGTAAAATACTTGTACTTAGAATAGCTTGATGTAAAGACTACATTTCTCCATGGTGATTTGGAGGAGGAACTATATATGTAGCAACTAGAGGGATATGAGGTCAAAGGTAAAGGGGAGATGGTATGTAAACTAAAGAAGAGCTTGTATGGCTTGAAACAAGCTCCACGTCAATGGTATAAGAAATTTGATAGCTTCAAGATGGAGCAAGGTTATATTAGATGTCATTCTGACCATTGCGTGTATACAAAGAAATTTGAGGATGGCAGTTATATTATCATGTGTCTGTATGTGGATGACATGTTGGTTGCAGGTAAAAACATGCAGGAAATAAAAGTACTCAAGAAGAAGCTAAGTGAATCCTTTGTTATGAAGGATTTGGGTTCAGCCAAAAAAATCCTTGGTATGAGGATATCTCAAGATAGGAAGGAACGGAAGCTGACTTTATCTTAGGAAGAGTACATTAAGAAGGTCTTGGAGAGGTTTAATATGTAGGATGCTAAACCGGTTGGGACTCCTTTGGCAGGCCACTTCAAGTTATCAAAGGAACAGTGTCCTAAGATAGAGTAGGAGAGAAACCAGATGTCCAAGGTACCTTACTCATCAATGGTTGGTAGTTTGATGTATGCCATGGTGTACACTAGGCCTGATATTGCCCATGCAGTGGGAGTGGTGAGTAGATTTATGAGTGATCCAGGTAGAGATCACTGGCAGGCAGTAAAGTGGATCCTTCGGTATTTGAGAGGGACCATGGGGATAGTTTTGTGCTACAGTGGATCAAACACCACTTTGTGTGGTTATGTAGATTTAGATATGGCTGGAGATGTAGACAATAGGAGTAGCACAACATGTTATGTTTACATTGTAGGTGGAACAGCAGTAAGCTGGATTTCACGACTACAGAAGTTGATGGCTTTGTCAACCACGGAGGCTGAGTATGTTGCTGCCACATAGGCAAGAAAGGAAATGATTTGGTTACAATAATTACTTGAGGAGTTGGGGCATAAGCAGGAGGAAGGAGAGTTGTATAGTGATAGTCAGAGTGTTATACACTTAGCTAAGAACTCTGCTTTCCACTCTAGGACAAAGCATATACAGTTAAGGTACCATTTCATCAGGATAGCTTTGGAGGAAGAGAAGTTGAAGTTGGAGAAGATTCATACCAGTCAGAATCCTACAGACATGATCACCAAGGTGGTCACAAGGGAAAAACTGAAGCTGTGTTCAACTTTGGTTGGTCTTCATAGAAACTAGTGAAGGGTTGAGAAGCTTGCTCAGAGGAAAACTAGTCTCCAAGTGGGAGATTGTTAGGTTTTGGAGCCTTTTTTCATGTGTGAAAGTGTTGAAGACTGTACACTAAGAGTAATGTACACTTTTCATGTATCCTCATCGGGTATCAGGGTTCGGGGCTAGGCCGGGCCCTGAGCAGGGGTCTGGGGGCGGCAGCCCTCAGTAGCAGGGGTTCGGGGGCGCAGCCCTCAAAAAAAAAATTGGGTGTAAAATTCTTTTTGCCTCTAAAAAATGCACCTAACATATCAGGAAACATGCTCTTCTCATATGGGCGAGATTTTTGACCCATAGGTTTTTGGGCTGGTTTTGGCCCATGGTTTTAATACCCACAGTATTGTAAAACTACTTAAGCAGTTGCCTACTTATATGGTTTTATGCATATGGTAGGATATAATGAAAAACATTGCAGATGTGCTTTGAATTCAGATGTGAATTCTGTAGAGTTTTTTGAGCATAGCTCCAAACAGATCTGGGTATTGTATTGAGAGAGCGGTGGCTTGTAATAAAATTTGAGCAAGTGATTCTTGTTGGACATAGCCCAAATTGGGTGAACCACATTAAATACTGTCTCTTTGTGTTGTGTTATTTTATTCTGTAATTTTCTTTGAGATCTATAATAATTTCTACATATTAGTTTCTACGGTTGCGATTCTGTGAGGGATTATTCTGTATATTTTATCCCTTATTTCCTAACAGATGGAGTGCTTAGGTAAAGCACTATACTAGTCTAAGGTTGGTCCTGTCAGGAACATTAGGAAATTTTGGAGAAGCAAGGTGTCATCATGGGAAATCAGATAACATACATGTTTAAAAGATCACAAATGTTGTTACAGATCCTCCTTCTTATTAAATCGGTTAAATTTTGGCATTTCCCAATGTGTAGGGTATGGATAAATTGGAATAGAAGGGTGAATAGGCTCATTACAAATCTCTTCATAAGTTAGAGAATTACGGGAGCCCAAAACAGAAGCTTCTAGGGTCTGCATCTTATCCATCATCATCTTGATCAAAACATTGGTCGGATTGGATTGAGGTTAACCTCCAATGGTATAAGGAGATGGATATGATGAGTAGGACATAGAAGGGACACTTGTACATAGAGGTTCCAAGTAAGCGAATTAAGAAGGGGGGATATAAGTTATGGCAGATGATGATGGCATATACCCTGAATTTGAAGTGTATATGACAGGTGGTGCCTGAGACAAGATATAGGTGGGAGGAATATGTGTAGAAACCCTCATGGCTATAGGTGGTAGAGTAGTGGGTATATACATGACCAACTCATGAAAGGGGCCGACACAACTAGAGGTTGCAAGGTAATAGGAATTTATGAGGTGGAAAGCCCTACACTAGGGGTTGTACATGATAGTGAGGTGGATTTAAAAGATGTGATAGGTGTTTTAGGTATGACAAATATAGAATATGTGGGAGTGATATGAGAAATGACAGGTGCTAAGGTAGAATTAGGTACCGCTACACTAGTGGTGACTGATACGGAAGTGGGGACCAAAGCAAGAGAGATGGATATAGGCATAGCATAGATAAGTTGTCATGTCGAGCCGTGGGTAGATGAATGAGCCAGATAATACTCCAAGGTGGCAGGATTGTGATCAAGGAGTTTTACGAAATCCTCATCACCTGCATGTATACTAATACACGAGGTGGGGTCCATGGGTGAATAAATAGAAGGTGGTGAATGACTAGGTGGTAGTGGTTGGTAGCTAGCATAAAAAACTAGAGTGTTGGCTTGTCTACAAGTCAAAACCATGTGAATGGTAATAGAACATGTTATATGAGTTCTGTAGATGGTACAGAAACACAGAAAAGGATAGCAGAAGAAATATGGAAGATGGAATTTGGTCGTTGTTTTGATAGAAAAATAAAAACACAGAGACTGACATTAGTTGGTTAACCGATGCCAGTGGAGAGGGGTAACCAATGTCGATCGCTAGACTGATACTAATTATTGTGAATAAATGGTAGATTTTAAATATTGTGATGAAGAGGAAAAAATCAAGTGAATCTAGACTCTGAAAATGATACCATAAACTCATAAATATGATGAAGTGATATAATAATTCACATAAAATGTCTTTTTGTGAATTGAACATTGTTTTGGGAGAAATAACCAAAATAGCAGGGAACCAATGTCGGTCAGTAAACTAATGTCGGTCGCTGGACCGATACCGGTTACTATGAAAACTGAGAGGAGATGAAAATTTGAATTTGATGTAATTAATTCAAATGAAAATACTAACCCAACAACTGAGCATGGTAGTGGTGAGTCCTAACACTCCCAGAATAAACTGGAATACACTAGTTTTCATGGTGGGGCGTGAAGAATAAGAAAATCAAGATGATACGACCTCACTTCTCAAAACACAATCAATCAAAATCTAACAAAACACATAATCCTATGTTGTAGATTTTATGTTGTGTGGTTTATGCCATTTAGAATTGACTGTAAGTAAAATAGAGTTTTTGGTCAACGAGGGTACCCTAGAAGGAGCTTACTATCTATGAATGGGTTCAGATAAATTTTGGCTTGTTGTCCCCAATATATACTTCATAGTATGTGAGGCCCTACTCTGATATGATGACTGACCAGAACACCAGTTGAATCTACCACTAATCTGATTATTAATCGTTAACAGTAATTATCAGGAGGGAAGATGTTGAAGAAGTGTGTAATTTGTTCAAGTGATTCAGTTTGGAGTGTGTGTGCAAGAAGTGAGCTACGCTTAATTCCCACCAACCATTAACTGGTCATGACCTCCAATCTATAGGTTGCAAATAAATTTAAGTGAGCTAAGTGCAACTTACACAAGAATGAAATTTAGATATTTTAAAGCCCAAATGGAAAATAAAATTTGATGAGAGCAATAATGAATAGGAAGAGAGTATGTCTTTCACTAATGAAATACAGAATAAAAATTAGTTTTCTTTTTAACCCAAAATATGAATTTCACTTAGATAAGTAGAAGAAGAAGAATGTTCCCAGGGAAAAAGTTTAATATGAACTCTTTCGAAAGGAAATAGACACACAAAGATTCCCTAAGAATGAACAATGTAAAAGACCCAAATGATAGGGTCCCACTGGGCGTGCTAAAATGTTTCACCTCAAAGTAATTCGATAAAACAGATAAGTAGGTAATAGGTGTAGGAGGAATGCATGTGTTATGTATACGGTAGAAGGTGTTTCGTGTGTTGTAGACTTCTGATCCAAGCTGATTGTGTGAGATTCCCTTTGGCTAGGAGGAACGACCTGTATAAGAAACACAACAAGACCACCAAATAGTATTAAATAGCAAGAGTCATGGGACTACCTAACAAGGCTAGATCGAGGAAGCGTGACGCTTCCTCAAATGGTTGTCAATCTTCTTTTTAATACAACTTAATGCAAGAAATAATAGTACTTATTGTAGTTGATAAGATTTAGTTATCTCCTATTAACATACAACAAGTGAATTTAACTCAACAAGCAATGGTTAGAATTAAATCCAGATGATTAATGGGTTAGTTTAGGTCTGCATGTTTATCAAACATTATAAGTGAGGTCCAAGTGAAATTAGGTAAGGTTTTGGGTTGTTTTAGGGATGTTGTTAACTCGTTGTTATAGGCAAAATTGTCAATCTCAGAGACCGGTATCATTTGGTTCACCGATGCTAGTATATGAGATAGACCAATGCCAGTTAGCTAACCAGTATTGGTATGAGAAATTTGGTTAAAATATTAAAAATGGCAGTTTGGACCTCTCTATGATTACACAGAGAGATGAGGAGGTTTGGGGGAAGATAGAAAGGTGTTGATTAAGACTTAGTAAGGTACAGAGGGTGATGGGATAGGTGAAATGGCTCTGGTTGGTAGAAAAGGTGATAAACGGGTATAAGGTGGTAACGAGATAGAGAAATTAAATGAAATTAGTAAATGAAATGATTAAGATCAAACACACAAGCTTAACAAGTAAGAATGATAAACTTTGCAGATCTGAATGCGGTAGGAATGGTTGATAGTTTGGAATTGAAGTGTAATGTTACTAGTGTAATGGTAGTAGTGCATGTGTGCTCTATTTTGTCAATATGGAGATGTAGATGTGATGATCGTTGTTGGTGGAAGTGTGATGTGCTTTGGGTCATCGTTAGGAAGCCTGATTGCTGGAGACTTTAATGCCAAAGTTGTGTGAGAATCAATTTGATCAACCTGTGTAAATAGTTATAAAACCATATTTAAGGGTAACTTATGGTGGTTTAGGAACTGGTGTCGGCAGAGGGAAAACCAATGTTGATTAGGGAGAATTAGTCCAAGTTACCAAAAATAGCCATATCTTTACTATTTTTGACATGATCTTGATTGTTAATCTAGGCCTCAAGTGAGGGTTAGCACTTAGATAAATGGGAGTGTTATTGGGTAAGGAATAGGACTTTAATTTTAGGGTTTGAAAGAGTCCCAGTTGGTTAAGATAAGTAGAGACTTAGTCTTAGTTAATCAATAGGATAGGAATAAGTCCATGGTGAGGTGTCTAGCTGAAGTGGAGAGGTGAGGTGTAAATTTAATTAATTAAATTAATTAATAATGTAAGGATGAATATTGATTGAATTATAAGTGATTAAATTAATATCCAGATGTAAAAGGGGAGTATGGCTAGGTATATGCGTTGTGTTGATTAATTGAAGGGGACCAAGGGGAGTGTGACCCAAATTTGGTGTCTACACATATATAAAATATCTATAGTTTTACATACATGTTTCCTCAACTGTATGAAATCATCAATATATATGTGCCTCTCTTGAGCATGTTTACTCAAACAGTTAATTTTCTTCAACAGGGGCATAATTCCTATTAATGTTAGTGTCGTTTCCAAATCTATTAAATGGTACAACAAATATTTTTCCTTGTCAACTTCTCTACGATATTTAAACATAAACATGTCAATAATGGATATTATTCAAAAATTCTACATATAGGTTCATACATGGAAATTGACCTCGTATTAACATCTTTTAGGATATTTTTACCATCAGTCACGCCGATTTCAAATTTCTAGAACTCTAGGAATCTTTAAGGACTGCTAGACATATATGCATATAGGTCGCATATCAACTCTTTGACTTTTGCAACACTTTCAAAGGTGCTATCTATTTTTTATGAAAGATTCATTATGTGCATCATGCAATGGATTGGAATCATGTATGGGGTGAGAAAGGTTTGAATTCAAATGCAAAGACCATTTATGTTCCTATGCATTACTGATGCACCATTTGTACCAACACTCACCAATTTAGTGGCGATACTATAATCATCCATTCCCATTATATTCCTCAAACTTGAAACAAACAACTTATAAATGTTCTTTGCATTGCAATTTTCTTTCATTTTATGGATTGTTAATAAATGAGGTGTCCTAAAAATGTTTACCCTTTAATAAAAAAAATTAAACAATTGATTACATGGGGAGATTGATGAAGTAGGTTTTTCAGGAGCGAGGAGGAGGATGGCAACACATAGTGAGCCTACAAAGAAGATGGAGACATCGACTTGAACCAGAAAATGGTGGTGAAGGGATCATGGGGAGGTAATGTGGCTAGGAGGTGGGGCTTCCGAGGGGACGTGGGTCACTATGGATGGCACGACATATTCTAAGGTTGGGAGGATGTGCCCTAACCCTATACCTGACATTGAAAAATTCAATATGGAGGTCAGGATAAGCTCATGAGGGCTCAATTCCAAAGGAAATATAAGGGGAGGTAGTCAGGGTAGTGAGAAGGCTTCATTCAAATATGCCCTAGGCAATCTAAAGGTAATAATCCAGGAAATCAACTGTATTTGGTTGATATTGCTGAAGAAATCCCATCGTTGGTTATCGAAGGTCAAGAAGTGGAGGAATATTACCAAAAATTATCTGGGGATGCCATAACAAGTTTTTTTAATGGAATCTAGCCTTCTTTACAGTATTATATCAATGGATATTTCAAAATTGGACTGATAAATGTGAAATATTCCTCTATTCTAGAGGTATTTTTGTGGTCCATTTTAGAGAAGAAAGGAACTTTCCATGAATCCTATCAGATGGGCCATGGTTCTGGGGTACTGCATGTTTATTTTTGACTCCTTGGTTCCCTGAATTTGACCCAAACACTCTATCAATCTCTAAAACACTGGTTTGGGTGAGACTTCCCAATCTTCCTTTGCACCTTTGGTATGCTTTGTAAGATATTGGTAATGTATTGGGAATATTCTTAAAAGAAGATATAGATAGATCTCATGCGGGACTGTGATCCTTCACCCGCATGTGTGTGGGAGTTGATCTAAGTAAAGGGCTACCACATCGAATTAATTTAAAATTTGAAAGATTTTTTCATTATCAATCCTTAGACTATGAAGATATGGTTTTCCGATGTTGAAAATTTCAGAAACTCTGGTCATCTACAAGCATCATGTCCAATGATCAAAAAACCAGTTAAAAAGAGTGACTCAAGATTGACCAAAGGTTGGGGATCTTTGGATCCAGAGTCAGTTGAGGTGGTAACATTCAAAGTGGAGCTGTGTAATGTAAATGCAGAGAAGAAGGTAGATGAGATTGTGGAATGTGGAAAACTAGAAAATGATCAGGGTTCGCAGGGGATGTTTTTGTTAGCGGAACAAAAAGGGGTTTTTCTCTTGCCAAATCAGATTTGGATCAGGAATCTTTGTCAGATAATCAAATGGTGTCAACAAATCCTCTTTAGTTAGCTATCATAGATGGGAATGGTAAGTGGCAAAAATTTAAGAATAAGAATAATAAAAAATGTCAATTGGGTAGTATCGAGGACTAATTTTTTACCCAGGTTGGGCAATAGCCACTTTTTTGTCGACTGGTTCAGTACTATTTCGTAGGTCTATAATCTTGGGGTTTTGGCCCAGCTTTTTTTTTATCTGTTAAGGGTATTTAGGACTTGGTTTTATTAGGAATGGGTCCCATCAACCTACCTTATCAATCAAAAATAAATAAATAAATGAGGTGTCCTTATATGGTTCTTAAAATTTTGGACATGAATGCAAACCCACGATGTGTTGTCAACTATTGTGACCTCATCAATAGACAATGACAAAAATCATGCA